>CM067337.1:37827500-38427500 GCA_034376525.1 Nicotiana benthamiana | reverse complement strand
ACTAAGCAAACTTGTCTTGCAGTTTTCCGGCACTGTCTTGTGAATTTGCATCAGTGGATGTGAGTGACGTCTTAGGAACAGTAAGTTTCAACTCACTTCTTTTGGACTTCATAATCTGAAAGAGAAAATGCTTTATCGAAACATCATGCAGTTTGATGCAGTTAGCCTTTAGCTTTTTGTTTATTTGTGATTAACAGATTTGTATATATTAATCTCAGAATAGGCTGAACATAACCAAAACAATACGCAAGCATTCCATTGATAAAAACTTGAGACCTACTGGCTCTGAGTTTCATTCAGGATCAACTGCAAGAGAAATCAAACATGATGAGGAAGATGACGAGGAATATGGTGAAGGAGCTGTTTCCCTAAATGGACACAGTTTTGATAGAGTTTCTCACCTGTGAGTTATTAGCTATGCACCTTAGTCATCTGTTTTAACTTCATTAATATTCATCTCTTTATTTTTATTGTCACTCTCTTTACAGGTTCCCAATTGTGGTTGTAAATTTCTTTGCTCCTTGGTGCTATTGGAGCAACAGACTGGTATTTATCTATTTCAACCAAACTGCTACATTCTTCTCTTCTTGTTTCTGGTTGTAAGCTAAGTTAAACAGAAAGTTGTAGATTTATATGACTTGCTTAGAGGTGTATCCTTATCAAAAAAAAATGCCAAGAGGTGTGGATTTGCTGTCTGAGAGTGGGTTATTGATGTCCTATCTTTCTCATAATGATCTGGGGAACGGGCTAATTTCAGGATTTTGTTTTGGAATATGCATTTATTAGTACCTGACCCTTGTTTTTATGCAGCTAAGAATTGGATAGAGGGAAAATATAGCATACTATTCATATAAAAATGAAAACCAGATTACTTAATTAAATTGGAACAAGAAGAAGATAAGAATTGTACACTAGCTCATGAGCTCAACTAGCGTATAGTTTAAAGGTCTTAGGTTTGGCAGATATTTAGACAGGAAAGCACTCAAGTAATGTGTTTGTAGCTTGTATAAAAAATTCTAATTTTATGAGTTTTAAGTCCTATATTTATCCCCAAAAAAAATTGACTCCGCAAAGCTAAAACCTTCTCATAAATGGTAACGACTCTAGGGAACCACCAGTGAAAAGAAAAAGGTATGGCAGAAGGATCTGGAATCCTCTGTCAACCGGGGTCAATTCGATCCTATAGAAAAAAAGGGCATCTTTTGTGCAGCAGATGCCTAATATTTGAGAGGAATCGGACTAGAGACCATCTTTTCATTCATTGCAAGGTGACATCAAAAATTAGGTAGCCCGGTGCACTAAGCTCCCGCTATGTGCGGGGTTCGGGGAAGGATCGGACCATAAGGAACTAATGTACGTAGCCTTACCCTGCATTTCGGCAAGAGGGTTTTTCCATGGCTCGAACCTGTGACATCAAAACTATGGAACGTTTTTCTGAACTTAACAGATCTGAAACAAGTTATGCCAAGAAGCACCTTGCAATTACTACACTGCTGGAACTGGGGATGGAGCACTAGTAAAGAAAGGAAACATAGATGTTTTCAAGATAACTCAATTCAACCGATCATGTTTAACTGTATACATTTGTTTTCTTTTGGTGTAAGGAGGAATTTGTAAATGAATCAGAATCAATACTTAGCCTCTTGGAATCCCTATAACGTTGGAAAGCGATTCTTCTTTTGGTTTTTGCTCACCTGCAAATACTGTAAACACTTCCTTAATGCTGCTTTTATTCGCTATTACCTCTCTCTAAGAAAAAAAGTTCCTCAAGTACCGAATATGGATGGTATTTTTCATTAGCTGACAAATAGATCTGCTGAACACCTAGGAAGCTTTCCAAATAGAACAAAACTAACCTGCTATATGCGTGGGCAATTTTCTAGCTTGGTCTTTCCCTGAGGATACATGGCATGATTAGTTTTTTCTTGAGGCTGGACTGACTGATGGCCATAAACTCGGGTTGGAACTTTTTGGACCGTTTACTCGATCGGACATTATTTTGGGGGTCAAGTAAAAAGAGCCATGAAAGCAGAATTTGTCTAAATTTGAGTAATGTTACTGGATTGATTATCTTAACGTGCAGTCCAGTGAATTCCACATTGTTTTGGGCATTTGGATCTAACATTATGGCCAAAACCTTTTCAATTATAGGTTTTGGATTGTAGCTGTAATCTGCTTGTATGGACCAAAAGTCTTTCTTTAGTTGCCTCTTCTACTCCAAAAATGAGGCAGTCGTGCTTTTAAGATCTCTTATTGTGGTTAGATGGTGTCCTTTTGGGGCTTATCGCCAGCAGCACACCAAGCAAAGTGAGTCTAACGGATTATTGTTGTTCTCCATTTTGCTTATTTTAGTTTGGGAGAAACAAGCTCATGGAAACTGGAAAGTATAATATGACTGAATCAAGTCCTTTTTACACCATAGAAATGTCTCTCTGATTTCATTCTCTAGTGGTTTTCCTTTATGCCGTTATATCTATGTTCAGTATGCAGAGGACTATGTTGTTTCTTATGAGAGATCGAACCTGCCATTTATCAAGAGCAATTGGAAGATTAGGTATAGAAGTGTCATTTTTTGTGTCTGCAGTTGTAAATCTTGGCTTCTAGACTAGGATGTTTCACGTATTTCGTGTATTTTTACTTTATGTCCTTGTGAAAATAATACATTCACGCAGTAAGGTAGTTCCGTGCTCTCTCTGCTCTATGCCTGTCTATTTCCAGCTTAACTTATCAGACAACTTTCTATAGAACAGGTTGTGGCTATCCTCTGATTAAACTAAGAAAGGTTAACCTGTTTATTTTAGAATAGCTAACGTTTTCTCTTTTTCTGAAAAAAAATTCTTGTTTTGTCTCAGAAACCTTCATGGGAGAAAGCAGCCAATATCTTACGAGAGAGGTCCACTTTGTTGCCCATATACTTTTCGAAAATAGTATATGCTGAACTCCTTCTCATGTCTGAAATGGAGCTTCAAACAATCCCCGTGCTGATATGCTAATTCTAAGTTCAATCTTGCACTTTTTCAGATATGACCGTGAAACAGATGGGCGTATTCTTGTGGCAAAAGTTGATTGCACTGAAGAAGTCGATTTGTGTAGAAGGTATTATTTGAGTGAACAATTTAGAGATTGTTGCTGTGCCTGTCCGGTAAAACCTACATTTGACCAAAAAATTATTACTTTGCTATACTTGTCTTTGTTTTTATGTTCAAGAAAAGACAGTTAATCTAATTGTTTCCTCACAATTTCAAAGATGGAAAAAAGTAGGCTCTACATGGCTGATTTTGTCGAGGACCCAACTGAGCTTCAGTTCTTTGAGTACAAATGTCTGGTAGATTCTCAAACCATGAGAGGTTCAGTTGTTTAGGGGAGTAGTAATTTTACCTCGTCTATCACAGATCAAATGCTGAAGTTACTTCTGCCATCAATCCAGTTTCTCAAAATTCAGCAGTATTGATTGGTTGGGTCATGAGTCCATGATGGTGAACTCGGAAAAAATTGATATCACCTGAATAAAGGAGGAGATTTGGTTGGGCCATTTCATACTTTATGCTTTAATAAGAGGAAGGCCTTTGGTTGCCTAAATAGTTTGGATGGAAGTGCTTAAAGTTGCCTTAACTAACGTTTCTTTCGTTTAAGATTTTCTAGCATGATTTCATTTTTATCCTTATGCCTTACAATCATCTAATAATAAATGTTCAGGAATCACATCCAAGGGTATCCCTCCATTCGCATCTTCAGAAAAGGATCTGATCTTAGGTAAATCATTAACTTATCTTTAGCCAATTATGAACTTGCACCACTACTATCTAACTTTTTAAATTTTAGATAGTATGTTTAATGTCCTCCATATTTTATTAGTTTGTCTGTGATTCCAACTCCTCTCGAATTCAAAAAGAAAAACAAAATCCCTTGTTAGGCGCTTTCATTATATTGTAAAATTTAGGCCTTTATTGTGTGACTAAGTTGCATATGTGTATCAATGTTAGTGTTAGATTGTGCTAGCTCGCTAAAAGATGCACTTCTCCAGTTATTTTATGTTTGATCCCTTAGCGAACATTTGAGAACCTTATCATTGCTACTCTTGGCGGTGGAAAGTGTACTGAAATTCCTCTTCTTCATCATTCTATCTTCTGCCTTTGTTTTGAATCTTTATTTGCTTCCACTTTTCATGCTGAAATTTTAAGCATAGTAACGCTACTGAAGTTGCTATCAGCATTCTGCTTTCTGAATAATTAGAGCTGCATTACGTGTCTGGATAGTGGAGGTAAAAAAGGAAAGTCATTTTGTTGCCAATTGGTAAATGTTTGTTAACTTTCTTGAGTTAAGTTTGATACAATATGTACTTGGAAGTGTAGTGAATTCAGAGTTTTTAGCCTAAATCCATTTGCATGGTTCTTATAATGTATTTATTGTTAAGTCTGCTTGCCATGCAGAGAGGACCATGGACACCATGATCATGAGTCGTACTATGGTGATCGTGATACAGATAGCCTAGTCAAGGTGAGGACATAGTTGGGCTTGGATAAGGAAAAGAAGAAAGCATGAAAAAAAGAAATTTTAAGGATGGTTAAGATTGAGGAAAGAAAATAGAGCTGGTCCGCACTTCTTTCTTACAATCACTTGGCATAACCTTTTGAACTAATTTTTCACGGTGCCCTGCCATGGGGCAGTTGTGTGGCATTAGATGTTATTGGATCGTTGCTTTCATGCTGTTGAGATGACTGGGATTTATCTTCTGCAGATGATGGAAGATTTGATTGCACCTATCAAGTTGGAGTCTCAAATCATTACTTCTGATAATACGTCTACCAAGCTGGCAACTGACTTGAAAAGACCCGCTCCTGTAACTGGAGGATGCAGAATAGAAGGTTTTTTACGTGTTAAGAAGGTATACACATTAATTAATAGGAGCCCGTAAAGAATAGGTGGACATTTCTTTGTCAAAATTTTTTTTCTGGTGAGCTAATACGGAGAAAAGAACATGATGAGGCAGCCAACCTAGGCGGAAACCCTTGTTGAGAATCAAATCTACTTTTATTCTTCGGATTATTGCATCCCTGAATTCCCCCCTTCCCCCCCCCCCCCCCCCCCCCCCCCGCGTCTCCAAGCTGCAAGCAGACTAAAAGAACATGAGGATGATGGTGGAGATAAAGAGAAATATGATGTGTTGTTTAATTAGGTTTGAAATTTCTCAGGCATTAAGATTTCAGAGAAGCTCATCCACTATTGTCTTGCTAATTTTAAAATTTCCCAAAAAACTAATATATCAGTTTATGTTACATAATGTTCAGGTTCCAGGCAACCTTGTCATATCAGCTCGTTCAGCAGCTCATTCATTTGATGCTTCTCAGATGAACATGTCTCATGTAATTTCCCGCTTTTCGTTTGGTAAGACAATAACTCCAAAGGTTATGAGTGATATCAAGAGATTGCTGCCACATTTGGGTCAAAGCCACGAACGGTTGAATGGAAACTCATATATTACTAATCCAAGAGATTCTACAGAAAATGTTACCGTAAGCTTCCTATCCGCGTATGCCGTCTCTTATTTTATTTAAATGTGACCACACCTTTTTGTGGAAGCAACTTCTACATGAATGATTTGCAACCTTCAGAATTAAAACCTTAATGGTGACAATGCGTTAATAGTTTATTTAGAATGTTACATTCTGCTGCTTTTACTGGCTTCCAGTCTATAAAATCTTCCAAGAAGTATGAAGAAATCCTCAGTTACTGCTTGGTCGTTTATCCACTAAGTTTGTGGGTGCTCCTCTATTATATTTACTCATCTGGTGTGATCATAAAGAGTTACAAGGATGGCGGAAAACCTAGCTTACCTTTTATTTTCTTGACCTGTAATTTGCAGATTGAACATTTTATTCAAGTGGTGAAAACAGAGGTGATGACAAGATCTTATAAATTAGTTGAGGAATATGAGTACACAGCGCATAGTAGTCTGGTTCATAGTCTTCATATACCTGAAGCGAAGTTTCATTATGAGCCATCCCCAATGCAGGTTTGCATCAATGCTTTTCATGTTTATGTGGTAGACCTTTATGCATTTGTTATTTTGGTTTCTCATCCTCAATCTGTCCTCTGCTATCAGGTCTTAATTACAGAAGAATCCAAGTCCTTTTCACACTTTATTACAAATGTCTGTGCTATAATTGGTGGTGTTTTTACGGTCAGTTCTCAAAACTGCCTTTCCCCTACCCTCCCACCTTCATTCCTTCACCCGCCCCCACTCAAGCACGAACAATTTTCTTTGGGCTTTTGATTTATGTTTTCTTTTATCAAAATTCCCCTATATTCATTTTTTTGGCTGTTACAGGTTGCCGGCATATTGGACTCTATTCTGCACAACACAATGAGAATGGTGAAAAAAGTTGAGCTAGGAAAGAATTTTTGAAGTCGGTGTAGACTGATGATATAAATTTATTTTCTACATTTAAGTTGGATATACTCTTTTAAGTTATACTATATTATAATTTTTCTCTTGAAAACATTTTGCTTGCCGCAAGAGCTTTGGTGGTATGGATCTTTAAATCAAGGTGGAAGGCATGTAAAGTTGTTTCAATAAGGAGGACTCTCTTCTCTGTCCACACAAATGAAAGCTGTTTATTTCGCTTTGTACTCTCGTCTACAATATTTATGAATCACCAACGCAAACTTTACACCACATTCAGATTATTTATTCTCATCATCGAACCAATACAAACCAATCTACCCGTTTACTCCCAGCTACATACTGAGAGCAAAGTGGGAAAACCATGAAATTTAAAACCCAAAAATGAAAAAGAAAAGAACAGCAATCAAATAATAAAAATAAAATCAAACAAGTTCATCAACTGTTCATCAGAATCCTAGGAGGAATGATGAACCAATAAAAGCTGCAGTGGAGCCAATAAAGCTCATGACGATCGCAGAAGCGCCATTCTTTGGAGGAGACGATTCTTGAGAAGGTGCAGCAGTTGGGTTGATCTCTACTGAGCCTGTAGGTGGTGACGGGGCCTCTTCGCCGGACGGGGCTGGAGACGGGGGGACATCATCTGCTGAAGGGGAAGGTGGTGGAGATGCTGCTGTTTGGTTGCGGTTGCTTCTATCTGCCATAACCACAGCATGCAACTTTTCATTATTGACACAGTTGTCATGAACCCCACTAATGAAGTAGAAAGGCCCAGAATGGTTAAACTTGACCACACTGTGTCCATTGCTATACTTCTCAATTGGAGAAGCTGTGTTGCAATTATCATAGTCTGCCTTGTTTACAAGAAGCACCGAGTCTTTATCAGCAGGGTAGTTAAAAGCTGCCAAGGCAAAATGAGAAATGATATCAGAAACAAACTTGTGCATGACAGAGCTGAATCCAGGACCTAGAGTTAGTGGATTCTGAATGAATGTGGTCTTATTATATGTGTGAATTTTAGTCTTTTTTGTATATGTATGCACGATTCTGAGTCGAAAGTAATGAGTTAAGTTGAATTTATCCACCTATGAGTGACTATTAACCCCCCCCCCCCCCCCCCAAAAAAAAACTTACATAAACTGTCACCAATTTGGAATCGACTCCTCTCGGCCCACTGGTTGTAACTATTGGGATCTGAAGGGACACTCCAATCTCCAGAACCTCCAACTTTGAACTCGAAAGAGCTGGCATTCTGGAACATTATCAAAAGACTGAGCAAGCCCAAAACATTAAAGACTTTTCTACTTGATAGTGAACTTGTTTGAGCCATTGGGAAAATGAGGAATACAAGATATTAAATTCTTGAATAGCAGTCAAGGTCTTAAAACTTGTTTGGATGTATGGAAAAACTATTTAGGTGATGAGAATGGAGAATGATAATGAAGGATATTTGTAGGTGCAAATTGCCATGAACTTTACAAGCTGTGGCAATGAAGCTTTAGCTTCTTTTTGTTACTCTTCATCTTTAGATTTCTTAACGACTATTGCAAAGCATAAAGCCAAGAGAGGAACTTGTTTTTTAGCACTTTTTAGTTACTTATTCTGGATTTATACTTTACTTGATCATTATCAAGAATTTTCATGTCTTGTGGGTTGGGTTGTGGAATCCAGAATTTCCAAAGTGTAACATTATTCGTTTGTGTAAAATAATACTACTAATTTCGGCCTTTAGGTAAAGAGGAGTCTGGTTGTATACTACTAATAATGTTGAGTGACAAATATTTTTACCATAGAGTGAGGAGCTCTCAAACCGAAGTTACTACATATGGTGATTATAGTCAAGTTTGGTTCATCCTATTCTGTATGGAATAATAGTATAGCTGGTTGGCAATTAGATTAACCCTTTTTTCTTTTGAATTTGTATCATTCACAGTGCAAGCAGGACATTTAACTCATCCTGAAGGCCTTCAACAGTGAATTAGTGATGCAATTATCTTTTAAATGAAGTAATATAAAGTATGCCAAAATTTTAATATAGAGCGCCAAATGATTCCAAATACTTGACCATCCAATAGATAGATGTCTACTATGACATCCAAAATAAACTCGATCTTGATGACTTCATTCGTTAAAATATTACTATATGCTTATTGGTGATTGTTTGACCCAAAAGATATTATAATCTTTTCGAGTAAATCAATCAAAAAAAAAATGAAGGGATATCTTAGCCAACTTCCAGATCAATAATTAGTACGGAAAATAACATAGGAAATGCAATGGGAAAAATCGATTTTATTGGAACTTTTCGTTCATCGCTTCCATTAATCAATGGAGGCGAATGTTTTACATACTTTCTTAGAGATCTTCCCTATTCTTCTTTCCTACCTATGAAGAATTTGAGAGAGTAAATTTAGGAGAGAGGGTGAAGAGGACCCCCTCTTTCGAAGGTTTTTCCCTTCTATATATAGTCAAAGGGCCTTGACTATTTAATTGGTCCGACACTCTCTCTTACCAAGTTTGCCTGGGTCGTCCTCTAGACGTTGTTTCCTTTGACTCGACGGGTATCGAGAGTGTCGGATATGGAGTAGGCCGTGTTGTCTTATGTTGCCTTGCCATCTGAACGGGATGTTGATCGGTTTGACTGCAACGGTAAGATTTTCACCAAATACAGTTAGTCCCTTCGTCTATCGGGGTCGTTCCCTGCCGGGCCGGACAGACGGATCATGAGTGCTACGAGTTTGAGAGAAATCTGACTTCTTGTTCCTTGGTTATGCTGTTTTAGGTTTCAAGTGGGATGATGTCGTCCTTTTAATATCCTCGGATCGATACGGTTATTTCTGAACCGATACATAGTTGGGTATTGAAACGTTGTTTCGTGGTTGCCTCTATGCCTCATGACCTATCAGATTTAACTAGCGACTCTTGAATTTCGTGCTTGGGGGGAATTCATATCTCTTATTAATAGAAAGAACTTCTCATTCGATTGACACAGTCACCTGCCCTTTACCTGAAAGGATTTTCGTGAATATATTTTCTTCCTCATACTTCGCATTTTTACTTGTTCCGAGTTAATCGAAAACCTTCGTCCTTCCTTTTCGTTGCCTCTTTTATTTGCCGAGTTGGAACAATGGCCGATGATTCCTCTCGCGCTGACCTTCCGGTCCAATTCCGGCACCGAAAACTGATGCTCTTGCCACTGGAGGAGCACAAGTAGTGGAAGATGATGAGGTTCCGTCGGTAGCTGAGATTTTACCTCGTCCGGAGAGAGCATGGACTGACTTCTTTAGCCGCACCGAAGAGAAGCTGGATCCTGTTCACTCGGTGATAAAGGATGAGGAAATCACAGATCTGAAAGCTCGGTGGGGATTTCCCTGTTATGTCGAGATGTGGCCGGCGGTAGAGGATGACAAAGTCCATTTTGATCGCCCCGGTACTGCGCGTTCTATGCCTACCCCTCCCTTATTGGTTATACATTTCCCCTCCCTCTCCTGGTGGTGAATTTCTGCCGTTTTTACGAGGTATGCCCCGCTCAAATTTCTCCGTACTTGTACAAGTTGTTCCTCATATTGCTTAAATTCGCCGAGCTTGCTGGTCGTGAGGTCACATTGGGGCACATTCTCAATATCCTTGCCCCTTAGCTTATTCGTGGCACGATACTTCACATGCGCCATGGGGGATCAAAGAGTATGGTGGTGAAGATACAAAATAGGGCTAATCACCTTTTTTACGAGAATTATTTCTACGTGCGGACCGAGCACCTTGTGGAAGATCCAATGGGATTCCCTTAGAAGTGGAACTTTGCACGTAAGTTTCTATATTTTTCAGTCGGAGTGGTGCCCAACTGCTTTCTGTTATCATGTTAAATCCTATTGTGCTTCAGCAGCTATAAAGTTGCCTCCTCCACCTATCGAAGGTTTCCGCGAGTGGGTGAGTGCTATCCTTCCTCATACAGCAGGGGTTCGCACATGGCCGGCCTTCTACGATAGATTTGGGCGCAAACCTCTTACAGGTGAGATATCGTCTCTGTCTACTATTTCTCTTCTCTTATTACTTGGTTTCTCATGTGCTGCTTGCTGATGTCAGGGAGAGTGCAGAGAGCAAAGGCCCCTCAATTAGCTTTTCGACAGCCGTCATCATCTGTTCGTCCTAATATATTATCTACTGCTCGCCTTCATCGAGGGCTGCTTCGGTCGAATCTGTGGCCGCGGTTATACCTGCGGAGGTTGTACCTCATACGTGGGCCCCATCCTATGTCACTCATATGACGGGTGAGTCTTCCCCTACTGAGGGAGGGGAGGGGCCATCTAAGAGGTGGCGAGTTGAATTTGAGGCAACACCCCCAACTGTGATACATTTGGACGACTCTCCCTTGACGAGATCTGGGGAAAGGGTTGGTTCCACTCCCTTCGGGGAGACAGAGCTAGCCATCGTATCTGCCCCATCGGAGATTCCTGCCATGTAGTTGATCAAAAACCTGTCATGATGGGGGGCCAGATTCCTGAAAGGCGGATGTTGTGGTTTCGGACGTACCCTCGTCCTCCGTACCTGGCCGTGCTTCTTCCTCAGCTGCCGAAAGAGGAAAGGGCGTTGTGGATGACAACTATGAATCCGAGTCGAATCTCGATCTTGGTGATGTTAGCATGTTTGAGAGGGTATTACCCATTTAGTGGTTCGTGCAGGGGGGCCGACTCATGTTTTCGAGATCTCTTCGGATGTTAATCTCTTGGGGGATACAAAGGAATTGGTACCGCAGTTCGATATTTTCTATTTCGCTGCCGAGAGAGAGGCTCTCTGGAGCATTCCTGGTATCAATTTTATGAATGAGGTAGCCGCTATGGGCTTTAGGATACATTACACTTTTTTCCTTCACATTTCTTCTCGTTTTTCTTGGTGATATGGATCTAAAACATCTTCTCCTTTTTCAAACGTATTTGGTGGAAGTGGAGAGTATGTGCATGCCGACATTCGGGCTAAGATTTTCTTGAAGATGTTGGAGAAGTATCGACGCTATCACAATAAGTTCTGTGAGAAGAACGAACGGTTGAGGGAGAATCTCAGTGCTCGATCCCTTGGCGAAGAATTGGAGAAGAGAGACCGACAGTTGATGTAGGCTATTCGTAGCAAGAGTGAGCTCGAGGAGCAGCTTCGTGCAAAGGACGAAGAGCTCGGGTTGGGCAAAGGGGTTGCCGTAGAGTGCGAGAATCTTCAAGAGAAGCTGAGGTTGATGCAATCCAAGATGGATCAGAACCTGATCAGGGTTGAGGCGATAGGTGCTGAGTGGATGGGCAAATTAGCCGTGTTGGAGAAAAAGGTTGTTGGTTTGAGAGCATTGAGAGTGCCTGGTCTTCGTCTTCGGCAATAGACGCGGCCTCCAATTCGAGTAGGAATCGGAGAGGGAGACAACCACATTAATGGAGGCGAGGCTTCAAATTGAGTCTTCCTCCTCCATTTTTCCCTGCCAATTGCACGAACTTTGGGTTCATGATGAAGACAAGAGGGATATATAAAAGAGTTTGTGGGAGGCGGGCAACATGACCGAGGTCGCATATGAAGGAGTACGGGTAAAGGTGTGAGAGGCTCGTGTCAATTGCGGTTTCGACTATGCAACTATAGAGGCCGATGATGGCGCGGGTGGTGAGGGAGAGTTCCCTGGAGATGATGCGATGATGGTGGCGGTGGTGACTCCGAGTGAAAGAATGTTGTCTTTGTTTGTTTTATGTGTTTTTTTTATATTTGTTATTGGTTGTCGTTGTTCCTTTATTCTTCTCCTTTTCCTTTTTATTGTTGGCTCGGGCCGTGTTTAATCTGGGACTGTTTGCGCGGTGACCTTGTATAAAGAAGAATTTTTCATTGTTATTTGCCTTGTACTTTATCTTTGTTTTTACTTTTCGTTATGTTTGTGCGAGGTAGATTCCTGTATGATGAGTCCCCGTCTTTCCTTTCCTTTTCGTTTTCTGACAGCCTCTGGACTTAGGCATATTTCGAAATTTTCTCTTTGACGATGGCTCGTGTCCCTTAGGGTGTGATTTCAAACTTTTATCAAAATATCAACCCGTCATTATTCGATCGAGCTCGAAATCTTATTTTTCGAAGGCCCTTAGCCTTTAAGGGTGTTATTTCAAACTTGTCAAAATTTTAACCCGCCTTTGTTAGATAGAGGTCGAACTCTTCTATTTGGCGAAGGCACTTAGACTTAAAGGGTGTTATTTCGACTTATCGAAATGTTAACCCGTCATTATTCGATCGAGGTTGAACTCTTCTCTTTGGTGAAGACCCTTAGCCTTAAAGGGTGTTACTTTGACTTATCGAAATGTTAAACCATCATTGTTCGATCAAGGTCGAACTCTTCTCTGTGGCGAAGGTCCTTAGACTTAAAAGGTGTTATTTTGACTTATCAAAATGTTAACCCGTCGTTGTTCGATCGAGGTCGAACTCTTCTCTTTGGAGAAGAACCTTAACCTTAAAGGGTGTTATTTCGACTTATCAAAATGTTAACCCATCTTTGTTCGATAGAGGTCGAACTCTTCTCTTGGCGAAGGCACTTAGACATAAAGGGTATTATTTTGACTTATCAATATGTTAACCCGCCATTATTCGATCGAGGTCAAACGCTTCTATTTGGTGAATACCCTTAGCCTTAAAGGGTATTACTTTGACTTATCGAAACGTTAACCCGTCATTGTTCGATAGAGGTCGAACTCCCCTCTTTTGCGAAGGCCCTTAACCTTAAAGGGTGTTATTTTGACTTATTGAAATGTTAACCCGTTGTTGTTCGATCGCGATCGAACTCTTCTCTTTGGCGATCGAACTCTTCTCTTTGGCGAAGGCCCTTAGACTTAAAGGGTGTTATTTCGATTTATCGAAATGTTAACCCGTTGTTGTTCGACCGAGGTTGAAGTCTTCTCTTTGGCGATGGCCCTTAGCCTTAAAGGGTATTATTTTGACTTATCGAAATGTTAACCCGTCGTTGTTCGATCGAGGTCGAACTGTTATCTTTGGCTAATGTCTTTAGTCTTAAAGGGTATTATTTCGACTTATCGAAATGTTAACCCGTCGTTGTTCGATCGAGGTCGAACTCTTCTCTTTAGCAAAGGACCTTAGCCTTAAAGGGTGTTATTTTGATTTATCGAAATTCTAACCCGTCGTTGTTAGATCGAGTTTGAACTCTTCTCTTTGACAAAGGCCCTTAGCCTTAAGTGATGTTATTTCGACTTAACAAAATGTTAACCCGTCATTAGTCCCAGTTTTTGGAGAGGCATATTTTGGGGGAGTCCCAGTTTGCTTGATGCTGTTTACATTGGAGCATGTTATGTCGGAGAGTATGGAACGCTGTTGTTTCACTTGTGTTTACTTTGCGCACACCTTGAAGTTTCTTTGCCTGACTCCTGCCTTCCGGCTTGAAGATACCATCGGCGGGCAATATTTCGGTTGTCTTGTAGTTGTTTCCCGTTATTTGATTGAGATGTTTCTTTGCTCGCTCGCACGCGCAGCGTTTTATGTTCCTACTTGAACATAAAGCAGAAGGTGAGTTAGAATGATACCTTCCTTTCCCCCATCCGATGCATCGGTAAATGAGATTAGGTCTGTAACGCTGCTCGTTTAGTCTGTCATTCCGGCGGCTGATGGGGCGATGATTTCTAAATTTGGTAAACATATTCAGCTCTCTTTCCCCTTCTTTTTTGCACCTTTGCTCTGCGTGGGTTGAGTTTTGCCTTGGCGCCTTTTTTGGTAGGTAATCATGTTTTTGGTTTTCAATCTGGAAGAGACTAGAAAATTTCACTAAGAAATCCCCACGGACGGCCCCAAATTATTTGACCCAAAAGATATTATAATCTTTTCGAGTAAATCAATCAAAGAAAATGAAAGGGTAAATCTTAGCCAGACATAATAACTTCCAGATAAATAAGAAGTATGGAAAATAACACAGGAAATGCAATAGGGGAAATCAATCTTATTGGAATTTTTCTTTCGTCGCTTCTATTAATCAATGGAGGGGAATGTTTTACATATTTTCTCGGAGATCTTCCCTATTCTTCTTTCCTACCTATGAAGATTTTGACAGAGTAAATTTAGGAGAGAGGGAGGTGAGGCTCCCCTCTTTCGAAGTTTTTTCCCTATTATATTTAGTCAAAGGGCCTTGGTTATTCACTTGGTCCGACACTCTCTCTTACCAAGTTTGCCTGGGTCGTCCTCTAGACATTGTTTTGTCTGACTCGACGGATATAAAAAGTGCCGGATATGAAGCAGGCCGTGTTATCTTATGCTGGAAGGGATATTGATCGGTTTGATCGCAACTGTCAGATTTTGACTAATACAGTGATAGCCATAAGAATGTTTACAAGGAAAGATAAGAATGAGCCCGCCTTTATTCATCTTTGAGCTATCCTTGTTTTACTATTTATTTTTTATTTTAATTTCAAGTATATAATTATTTTTTATTCACTAATCATATAATGGAAGATTTTACGCCTTCGATGAAAATTTTCTAATTCTAATCTTTAATCAGATAAAGGACTAATTTCTCAACGAAGGAAAAGAAATGGAATACTCAACTATCTCCTTTTCAGTCATGTTAATTAAGTGATAGAACGACCATTAAAATTTAAGTCAGATGAAATATAAAAAAAGGAGTAAAAGCCAAAATGAGAAGAAAATCAAAGGATGTGGTGCAGTAGATAAGACTCTTTTTTCTTTAACAAACGGTCTCGAATTTGAGCTTTAGTATGAAATTTTTTTTGATAAGGAACGCTTATCCCCAAATGGAACCCTACGCATGCAAATCCCGATATAATCGGGTTTCAATACGGATACAAAAACACTAGGTAGGAAACCAAAAAAAATAAAAAAAATAAAAAAAGAAACAAATGAGTCTTCACCGTGGTGATTGTGTAATAACAGCACAAAGTTTCATTTTCACAAGAACAATAAGATAAAATCTATATCTATATCTATCTATCTATTTATATCTATACTATATTAAAAGCACGAAAGCGCTTAGCGAAATGTCGTTTGCCTATTTACCCTTTAAAATTAAACTTCATATTAGATAAAATAATTATTTAAATTATTTTCCTAATATTTAGGACTTTAAAATCAACTAAATTTTAATTTTTATATCTTTCCTTTTTGAATTAGATCCTAACATATATGAGTATGAGTTTAAATTCACTTGACAATTTACTTATATAAGGATTAAGGACCTTTGTTTTAAAATAGTATTAATTCATATATATTCTATGTTAGTCTATGTATACATGAACTTCCTTCTATGTAGTTACTCTAAATCTGGTAACTAAGCATAAAAATAATATGCTTTATAATATTACAACACACGTTATATTTATGGTATCTTTCTTTATATTTAATATTATTACTAAATCATAGTTAATTAATTAAAATTGTAGTTTAGTCTTTGTATACTGACATATGATTTTTTTCGTTTTCAATATACTTACCATGATTGAGAACTTCTTTGTGGAACTATTTGCCCTTATTGACTTTAATATTCTTCATTTTCAGGACTTGCACTTTAATTATATAATTGATAATAGGCGAAATCTAGGTGATTTAGCTATTGTTTATGCTTCCACTTGATTATATTCCAATGTCATATTATGATTAATTGAGGAGGTATGTGCTCTAATTGTGAATTGTATATATTTCAGGTTAAGGAGCCTATATTATGTAAGAAAATGTGATTGGAACCATTTTGGAGCAATAAAGACCCCTCGGGGCTGAGTATGATTGAAGACGAGGAAAAGAATCAAGGAAAGTGAACAACTGGGCTAGCGTGCCCATATGCGCGCCCGCGCTAAAATTACCGCGTCCAAGACAGAACACTCAGCAAACTAGAGCGGGGCCAGATGCGCGCCCAGGTGCACGACCGCGCTAGTCAAAATTTCGGGAATGATTTGTTAGGGGCAAAAATGGAAAACTGGAGGAAAATTCACTTAATCTATATAAAGTCAAGCTCGCCCAAGGAAGTTTTATCAAGGTTTTCAGAGGCTAAAGCAAGAAATAGAGAGACAAGAGGCAAGGAGGGATTTGGATCATCAAGTTCTTCTTTTCTTCTCTTTGTTTTTGCTAATTGTGATGGAATTGAATCTATTTTGTGATGAACACTAGTATGAGTGACTAAAACTCATTGTTCTAGGGTCATGGGTAAAACATGAATGTTGTTGTTTGAGGTCAAATTTGACAAAGTTGGTTTATCATCTTGGGTTGTTTATTTAATTCTGCTTGTAATTATTTTGTTGAGGAGCTAATAGTGAAATACTATCTACGAATCTAGAGTTAAACTCGAAAGTGAGAACTTTAGGTTGCATATAGAATTAAATAGATCAAGTTTTTGAACCCGGGCCTCGGAGAAAGGATTCACAATTGAGATAGACATATACCCAGTACATGAATTGTAAATGCATTCTTGTTAATCTTAATTCCCTAGACATATAGGCATTGGGTTAACTTGAATAGGCGAGTAAGAACTCGACAGATTTTTATGAGTAATATAAACCCTGTTAATCAATAACCCAGATAAGTCGATTAGTCATTTTAAGCCAAGAACATAACAAGATTGTTATCTAGACCGTAACCCTGGAATATCCTCCCTTACTGTTTGTTACTCGAAATTGCTATTCGCTTGGTTAATTGCTCTAGTTAGATTATTTCTTGATAATTTAGATAGTAAAACAATTACATATTTATTTTGTAAATAATCTCTTGGATAGATAAAGTAATTGGTTAGAATCAGTCAATAGCTGGTCACAAGTCTTCGTGGGAATGATACTCTACTCACTACTCTATTACTTGACGATCACGTGCACTTGCGTGAGTATTTATGGTCGCAAAAAGTTTTTGGCGCCATTGCCGGGAACATACAAATTAGCTATTTTATTTAATTGCGCTTTATTATTTATTTATTTAAGTTTTAACTTTCAGTTCACTTTGTTTGTGCTAATACATAATTTTCTATTGAATGCGAAGAAGTAGAAGCGCAAACAATATCCTTCCTCTCGATCCCGAAATTGATCGAACACTTCACATATTGTGGGGGAGGTTGATGTTAGAACCAGAATTGAAAGAGAGTTGGACATCGTAGTTCAACCACATCCAATTGAGATGGCAGGTAATGAGGAACGCGAGGTGATTGAAGCCGCAAGGCCTAGTCTGGCTAATATGACTCGGCTATCGTGAAGCCTGACATTGCTGGACACTTTGAGGTGAAACAATACATGGTGAAACTGATCCAATCCACAGGGCAATTTGTAGGTCTACCTCATGAAGACCCGGAGAGGCATATTCAGAATTTTCTGGAAATTACGGATACCTACAACTATCCGAGTGTTTCCAAGGACTATCTTAGGCTGATATTTTTCTCCTTTTTCTGATCGGGGAAGCTAATAAGTGGTTGAATAAAGAGACATCGAATTCAATCCGCACTTGGGATGATTTGGCAAGGAAATTTTTAATCAAGTTTTTCCCAACTAAGAAGACAAAGGTACTGAGGAGTCAAATCCTTGGGTTCGAACAACGAGCAGGCAAGACTCTTCGTCAGGCATGGGAAATGTATAAGAAGATGCTCAGAGATTGTCCACATCATTGTCAGACGGACAAGGTATTGGGTCACACTTTTGTAGATGGGTTAGTTGATACGTCAAAGATGAATCTTGACTCAGCTTGTGGGGGTAGTTGCATGGCCCGACCGTATAGTGAAATCCAACTCTTGCTGAATACCTTCATGGCTAATGATAATAACTTGCAAGGTGAGGGTGAATCACGACGGGCACTTAAGCAAAAAGAAGTTGGGTTACTTGAGCTCGATGACCTGTCAGCAATGAGAGCCGATATTGCAAAGATGGCTAATCAGATGACCAGGATGACAATGCATCAACCTCAACAGATGCCGCAGATTCAACAGATGGCTATTTGCTGCGAACTATGTGGAGACAGTCATATGAGTGATATGTGCCCCACAAATCCTGAATCCAAATACTATGTGGGGCAGCAGAATAGAGGTCCACCAAATCAGCATGCACAATACGAGAATTCTTACAATTCAAATTGGAGGAATTATCCCAACTTCTCATAGGGTGGAAATCAGCATAATCAGAATCAGCCTAGACCACAAGGGGGTTTCAATCAGCCTCAGAGACCTCCCAAGCAAATGGAAGAGAGCACCAATGAGACATTAAAGAAGTTGTTGGTTGATAATCAACAGCTCAGAACTGATTTCAAAATCTTGAAAGGCAAATGGGACAGTTAGCAACAAATCAAAACACTAGACCTGCAGGCGCTCTCCCCAGTGATACAAAAAAGAATCCGCAAGTGAATGAAGTTACACTTAGAAACGGGAGGGAGCTTGAGGATGTTCCAAAGAAAAGGAAATATAAGTCATTACCTGAGGGGGAGTTGATCCCTAAAGTGATAAACGAGCCAAAGAAGACTACTGGAATTCCAAAGCCAGTGGAGGCCCCAAGGCCACCACCACCTTTCCCCTAAAGATTGCAGAAGAAGAATGATGATCGCATGTTCAGAAAATTCCTCTCCATGTTTAGCTAGGTTCAATTGAATATTCCACTGGTTGATGTGCTTTGCGAAATTCCAAAATATTCTAAGTACATAAAAGACATAGTGGCTCATAAGAGAAGATTGATTGAATTTGAGACAATTGCACTTACTGAGGAGTGCACTTCTAGGGTCCAAAATAAGCTCCCTCAAAAGCTTAAGGATCCTGGCAACTTTACGATTCCTGTGCGTATCGGTAATATTGATGTGGGTCATGCTCTTTGTGATTTTGGGGCAAGCATAAATCTGATGCCCCTGTCTTTGTTCAAACAATTGGGTCTGGGAGCTCCCAGGTCAACTACTGTGATATTGCAGGTGGCTGATAGGTCGATAGCACACCCTGAGGTGGCGATTGAAGATGTGTTGCTACAGACTGGGAAATTTATCTTCCCTGCCGATTTCATTATCATCGATTATTCGCTGGATGAACTTGTCCCAATCATATTGGGGCGACCTCTCTTGGCTACTGGTGATGCAATTATCAAAGTGAGAGAGGGAAAGATGATCTTGAGGGTAGATGATGAGGAAGCAGTTTTCAATGTCTACAAAGCAATCCAACTTCCCTGTCACTATGAGGAGCTCTTAATGATATCTGCCGTTGAGGTTGATGAGCAGATTCGTGATACGAGTGTTTATCTAGATGATTCTCTAGAGAAAGCACTTATGTTGTTTGATATCTTGGGGATTGATGAAGAGGTTGAGGAGATGATGCACATCCTTGATACATCTTGTGCATACATGCAGGGGACACACCCCTTTGAACTGGCAGAGGGACCTCCTCCAAAGCTGTCAATTGAGGAAGCCCCAAAATTGGAGCTTAAACCTCTCCCATCTCACCTGCAATATGCTTATTTGGGTGACTATTGTTTCTTCTGACTTGTCTAAATTGCAGGAAGAAAATTTGTTGAGAGTGCTATGTGAGCACAAACGTGCTTTGGGGTGGACGATGTCTGACATTAAGTGCATTAGTCCATCGTTTTGCATGCACAAAATCCTCATGGAGGATGGGCATAATCCCAGTGGTGAACAACAACTCCGACTCAATCCAATCATGAAAGAGGTGGTAAGAAAAGAAGTGATTAAGTGGCTTGATACATGTACTGTATTTCCTATCTCTGACAACAAATGGGTAAGTTCCGCTAAATGTTTCCCCAAGAAAGGGGGGATGACCGTGGTAGAGTAATGATTTAATCCCTACAAAAACTGTCACCGGGTACGAATTAGCATTGACTATAGAAAATTAAACAATTCCACCCGGAAGGACAATTTTCCCCTCCCCATCATTGACCAAATGCTTGATAGATTAGCTGGCCAGGAGTACTAGTGCTTCTTGGGTGGTTACTCGGGGTATAATCAGATTGTTGTAGCCATCGAGAACCAAGAAAAGACCACTTTTACGTTTCCTTATGGAATGTATGCGTTCAAGAGAATGCCCTTTGGTCTTTGTAATGCACCTGCGACTTTTCAAAGGTGTATGATGGCCATTTTCACTGACATGGCCGAGAGGTTTGTAGAAGTAATCATGGATGATTTTTCTGTTTTTGGATTTTCTTTTGATAACTGCTTAATGAACCTCGATAAAGTACTTGCTCAGTGTGAAGAGACTGACTTGGTGCTAAACTGAGAAAAGTGCCATTTCATGGTACGTGAAGGTATAGTTTTGGGACACAAGGTATCCAAAGATGGTTTGCAGGTGGACAAGGCAAAGGTAGAAGTGATTGAAAAATTGCCTCCACCGATATCTGTCAAAGGCATCCACAGTTTCTTGGGTCATGCACGTTTTTATCATCGTTTTATTAAAGATTTCTCGAAAATTTCCTCTCCCTTGTGCATGTTTCTTGATAAGTATGTCACCTTGAAATTTGATGATGCCTATCTGAAGGAATTCGAGAAGATGAAGGGCACGCTGGTGAATGCACCAATCATAATTGCTCCAGATTGGGAGAAATCATTTGAATGATGTGCGACGCGAGCGATTTGGCTATTGGAGGTGTCTTGGGGCAAAGGAGAAACAAGATCTTTTTCTCCATCTACTATGCAAACAAAATCCTGAATCCAGCTTAGATGAACTACACCGTTACTGAAAAAGAGTTGTTTGCAGTGGTGTAGGCGTTTGACAAGTTTCTATCATATCGTGTGGGGACCAAAGTCATCGTCTACACAGATCATTCAACCATCAGGTACCTATTTGAAAAGAAGGACGCCAAGCCGAGACTGATTCAGTGGGTCTTACTCTTGCAAGAGTTTGATTTAGAGATCCAAGATCGCAAGGGAACAAAGAATCAAGTGGCTGATCACTTGTCCAAATTAGAAAATCGGAACCTTTTGTCTGAAGAGGGTGCAATCAAAGAAACATTCCCTGATGAGCAGTTATTGGCAATCACCTCAAGCACATCTCAGTGGTATGCAGATTATGTGAACTTTATTGTAAGTGGGGTGACACCACCAGAATTGACACCAGACAATAGAAGAAGGTTCCTGCATGACGTGAGGCTCTACATGTGGGATGAGCCATTCTTATACAGGCTTTGTTCAAATCAGTTGGTGCGAAGGTGTGTTCCTGAGGAGGAAATGAGTTCCATATTTCATAGCTGTCATGCCTCACCATACGTGGGTGATCACGATGGAGACAGGACCGCTCAGAAAGTGCTACAATCAGGTTTCTATTGGCCAAAATTGTTTAGGGATGCACACGCCTTTGTTAAAATGTGTAAAAGGTTCCAAAGAGACGGAACGATCATAAAGAAGCACGAGATGCCGCTGCAAAACATTCTGGTACTGGAGCTTTTCGATGTTTGGGGAATTGATTTCATGGGACCGTTTCCTCACTCTAACGGTCATAGGTACATCTTGGTGGTAGTTGACTATGTGTCTAAGTGGGTGGAGGCCATTGCTCTTCCAACTAATGATGCAAAGGTGGTGTTAAGCTTTGTTAAGAAGCACATCTTCACCCGTTTTGGAACTCCCAGAGTGTTGATCAGTGATGGAGGAACACATTTTTGCAATAAACTGTTAAACAATGTCCTTGCAAAGTACGGAGTTAAGCAAAAGGTCTCCACTGCCTACCACCCTCAAATGAGTGGTCAAGTGGAGGTGTCAAAAAGAGAGATAAAACAAATTCTGGAGAAAACAGTGAGTGCAAATAGAAAAGACTGGGTCGGGAAGCTAGACGATGCATTGTGGGCATATCGAACTGCATACAAGACCCCCATAGGTGCTTCTCCGTATAGATTAGTGTATGGGGAAGGCATGTCACTTGCCCGTCCAACTTGAGCACAAGGCCTATTGGGCAATAAAGAAGTTGAATATGGAGGGGGACTTAGCTGGAGAGAAGAGGTTGATGCGTCTAGATAGGCTCGAGGAGTTTCGATTACATGAATATGAAAATGCCAAATTGTATAAAGAGAATACAAAGAGGTGGCATGACAAGCACATTCAACTTCGAGAGTTCGAGCCAGGGCAAGAAGTTCTTTTGTTCAATTCGAGGTTGAAGCCTTTTCCCGAAAAGCTTAAATCTCGTTGGTCGGGCCCTTTTGTTGTGGTAAGCATGAAGCCTCATGGAGCCGTGGAGTTGAGAGATATGAGTTCAACTGGCACTTTCTTGGTGAACGGTCAGAGGATAAAACATTACTGGGGTGGTGACTTTGCACGTCACAAGACCTTGGTGGACTTGAAGGATGCTTGAGAACATGTTGAGTCGTGCCGCAATATTAAATCAGGCGCTGGATGGGAGGCAACCCATTGAATTATTGTAACCGTTGTGCCACGATGTTAAATAAGGCGCTGTTTGGGAGGCAACCCTACGATAGTTGTAGTGTTAATTTTATGTTTTAGGAAAAGCTAACCAATGTAGGTGAAAAAGGGCGGATACTAAAGCCATTGAAAGAGGTAAGAATAGGTGAAAAGTTGAGGAAAAAAATTGCCCAGATACGCGCCCATATACTTGGATGCATACCTGGGCACGCTAATTGCAAAACTCTCTGCCTTGGCCGCGCTAAAAAAATGCGCGAGCACGCACCAGGACGCGCTATTAGTGCAACCGCGCACCTGGGCGCGCTAATTGCTCTAACCTTTTGTGTTGACCGCGCTAAAAAACGCGCGCCCACGCACCTGGGCGTGCATGTCCCGTCAATTTTCCGGCATTTTTTTCGTGTATGTTTATTTTTTCTTTTCTTTTGTTTTAAATTGTTAACCTTAGGGCTAAATCATCCCCCACCCCTTTCTAATACCTTGCCCCCCCCCCCCTTATCTGACCCCCCTCCAAGTAAAAGAATAAAAACCCAATCCCCCAAACCCTTCGTCCCCTAGTCAAGAACAACAAAGAGTTCGAACTCCCCAGACCCCCATGCTACAAAGAACCAAACGCCCCCATTCCACCAACTTAACCACCCATCTTCTTCCCCATTCTCCCTCTCCACAAGTATGCACCCTAGTTTCCTTGTTTCTCTTGTTCATATTTTTTTCTATTTTTTTTCCAGATTTTGTGTATGAAAATAACTTAGTTGTAGTAGTTAAAATTATCTTTTATGTAGAGATTTTGGTGCCATAAGTTGTGATGTTAGTAGATGATAAGTGTAGGGTGGAATCCCCCTTGATTTGTGATGTTGGAGAATATATGTGGGTGTGTCTTATTCTAAAATGCTTAAAAAGAAGTTGTGAAGGCCTAATGCCCACAAGGTGTTTGTGGAAAGACCCCAATGAATGTGATTATGTAGTTTGTGACCCCTGATGTATGTGAAATCTGAGTAACCGCATTGCGTCACAAATTTTTGCTGGGCTGTGCTAATGTGTTATCGTTTTACAGGTATCATGACTCCCTCAAATGAAACGATGTGCCGCAGATGCTTCATTGAGCAGCGAGACTAGCTCGGCTAGGTCCAGAGGGGTTGCACCTGCCCGCCCCTTTGATGCTACAAAATTTGTATCAGCCAATGCTCAGGACCAATTTGCGAAAAAGGCTCGTAAGAAGCCAATTCTGGAGAGAGGCGTTGACATTAGAAGGCTTCAGCGATTCTTCCCTCATATGTACGATGAGATGATGGGCGGGGATTGCAAACATTCATCAATGAGTCCGGTAAGGGAAATGCCATGGTTGTGAGGGAGTTCTATGCCAACGTTCCAGAGCATAATAACGAAATAGTCACGGTGCACCGATGAGCGGTGAATGCTTCGGTAGAGGCGATTCGGTCTGCTTACCAGCTGCCTGCCCCTCCTTTGGGGTATGATGACTTCTATGAATACGACCGTAACCCCATGCCCGAAAAATGGGAGAGATTCTTTGAGACCATTTGTGCACTCGGAAAAGAAGTGACCTGGATAAACTATGAGGAGAAGTTCCATTCCTCAGCACTCTCATATGAAGCCAAGTGTTGGATGCACCTCATAAACAACCGCCTAATCCCGTCACACAATACAACGGAGGTCAATGGTTCCCGAGATGCTCTGATCTGGTGCTTTATAAATGGTCACGACTTTGACGTGGCTAAAGTTATGCACGACAAGATGTTCGTTCGCAGTCAACTAGAGAGGTATGAGTACTTTTTCCCTTCTTTAGTTACTCAACTGTGCAGGGATTCCCATGTGCCAGAAAATAAAGTTGTGGATGGGTTGGTCAAAAAGGAAGGCAAGTTTTAGGCGGATAAAGTGAAAACGGGCAAGGAGCCGGCTGTGGTAGAGGCAGCAGCGCCGTGCAGCTCTGATGATGAGGAGGACAATGAGGAGGATGATGAGGAGAACGTGGGAGCCGCACCACAGGCCCAGGAGCAAAATGTGGCCGCTGAAGGACCATATGAGACTGCGACATCTTCAGAAGCTGCCCGGGTGTCCCGTTTTACTACTATGGAGTAGAAGATGCTGGTCTGCGGACTTCCATGACCAATTTGGGCACCCGTGTGGATGCGATAGCTGGCCGGCAAGAAAAGTCGGAGAAGTAGTTTATGGGTTGAGCTCTGGGCGTGCGTGCAACGTAAACCCCGACACCGTCTCTGACCAGGAGTGATGCTTTAGGGAAGTTCCTTTACCTCACTGTCCTTTCAAATTTTCAGCCATGGGGACATGTTTGCATTTTAAGTGTGGGGTGGGGATTTCTTCATTGGATGTTGTATGTAGTTGTATAAATTAACTGTTTGTTTTGTTTTGACTTAATAGGTTTTTGCTGAGTAGGAGTCGTTTGATAATTTAGATAAATGGCTCGGCGCGACGACGGATCCTTTTCGATGGGGTTATTGAGGGTCTGAGTCGAGAAAAAAAAAACTGAAAAATTGTAGGATCCTCCTAATGACGGATCTTTTAGAAGATTTTCTTGAGGGAAGTGAGTCTAGAGAAAATACCAAAAAGATTTACTTTTCTTAGGTAGTGTATTAACTCCCCCTTGGTTTTTCTTTAGGCCGCGGTTCTTTTCCCAGGGTTTAAGTTGAACTGGGCATAGGTAGTTTTTATTTTTGTTTTCTTTTTGATTTGTAGATTAGGGTGACGGGCTACGAGTTATAAATTGAAAGAGAACCCAGAGCGTTGACACATATGAACACAATAGAACCTAGAGTGTAACGCTTAGTCCAAATTGCTGAATCTCACTGAAGGTGCCTTAATTTATATGTTTGTTACTGAATTGAATGCTCATAACGGAGCGTCGTGATGAGCTGATCTGAATGAGTCATATGCCATGTGTGGTGTTGTTGTAGCCCATGTATTGTACTAGTGTCTAGACTTGCCCGGTATGTGAGTTGAAGCGAAATCTTAGGTGATGCTCGGTTTGAAAAATGATCTTAGGCTTTCTTTGACCTTTTTGAGCTTAATTGCTTATTACAAATAAAATTTGTCCCTAGTTAACCCTTTTGATCCTTTAGACTTTTGTTTGGCACCCGCATTACAAGCCTATACCTTTTTTGTTCTTAATTGACATTGTTTTGATCCTTTCACCTCTTAAAGCACTTTAATTGTGAGAGTAGCGCTAAAAGAAGTAGGAAGGAAATAAGTGAGGGGTGACTTTTGAATGGAACCAATAGAAGGAAGAAAGGTGCACTTGTTTTGTAAAATATTACACCATCAGCGAAAAGTGAAAAAAAAAGAAGAGAAAAAAAGAGATGAATACATTGTGTCTTGTTCCAGCTAGTGGTTATGAATTAATATAGTGCTTAAAGAAGAAGGGAATATTTTTGGGTAGTGGGTTGAAGAATTTGCGCTTAAAAGTGATTACGTGATGTGTTAAAGTGCTTAGGATGGTTAGTCACTATTCCTAAATATATCCTACCCGCCCCTTAACCCATATTACAACCATAAAAAATCCTAATTGATTGTAGATCGAGTGAGCCTACATTAAGGGCAAGCTTATGGTACCAATTGCATTGCATGTGATTTCTTTTGTGAGGGTGAGTAATTTATTTGATATATGTGAGTACATGACTCGAATGTGTAGATTGATTTTAATTTTTGTTGATTTGATTGTGAGGGCATATGATTCGTAATGAAAAAGCAAGTCTTGACTTCTGTATAAAGTACTTTGAGGAAGTGTGAATATTGCATGGCACTTGAGAGTCAGCTTTGAGGCTATGATTGTTCACTGCTAGGCTTAACGTATGTACATTGTTCTAGGTGTAATGCGTTAGGGGAAATGGTTAAGTGAAGGAATCTCTAGAGAGTATAGTTTGATTGCTCGAGGACTAGAAATGAATTAAGTGTGGGGTGTTAATAATAGGCAAAATCTAGGTGATTTAGCTATTATTTATGCTTCCGCTTGATTATATTCCAATATCATATTATGATTAATTGAGGAGGTATGGGCTCTAATTGTGAATTGCATATATTTCATATAAAGGAACCTATATTATGCACGAAAAATGTGATTGGAACCATTTTGGAGCAATAAAGACCCCTCGGGGCTGAGTATGATTGAAGACGAGGAAAAGAATTGAGGAAAGTGAACAACTGGGCTAGCGCGCCCGTGTTAAAATTAGCGCGACAAAGAAAGAACACTCAGCAAACTAGCGCGGCCAGATGCGCGACCGCGCTAGTCCAAATTTCGGGAATGGTTTGTTAGGGGCAAAAGTGGAAATTGGAGAAAAATTCACTTAACCTATATAAAGTCAAGCTCGCCCAATGATGTTTTATAAAGGTTTTCAGAGGCTTAAGCAAAAAATAGAGAGGCAAGAGGCAATAAGGGATTTGGATCATCAAGTTCTTCTTTCCTTCCCTTTGTTTTTGTTAATTGTGATGAAATTGAATCTATTTTGTGATGAACATTAGTATGAGTGGCTAAAATCCATTGTTCTAGGATCATGGGTAAAACATGAATGTTGTTGTTTGAGGTCTAATTTGACATAGTTGGTTTATCATCTTGGGTTGTTTATTTAATTCTGCTTTTAATTATTTTGCTGAGTAGGTAACAGTGAAATACTATCTACGAATCTAGAGTTGAACTTGAAAGTGGGAACTTTAGGCTGCATAGAAAATTAAATAGAGCAAATTCTTGAACCCGAGCCTCGGAAAATTTATATAATTTTTAAAAACTTTTTACTCATTTAGACAAAGTACACGCACATAGTCCGTGCTATTGACTATTAGTCCAAATAAGGAAGGTTCTTTCACTTTGAGTTGTCGAACGGGTTGACTAGTACCTAAATTCGACCCAAAACACAAGCGATATCATAACAAAAATATGATAAACCATTTTAAATACAAACTTTTACATTATAACAAAGGTTAAGTCCTTATTTATTTTAAATAAATACCATTTAAAAAAATTATATTCTATAGATACCTTTTACGGTTTATAGCAAAATATTTAATTTTGGTTACCTCCTAGCCCTAAGCCACTAAATACGCTAATCAATTGTAATATTTTCTTTCTCTCTCTACTTTAATACATCCCATTCTCTTCCTCCATCCCATTAAAATTTCCGATTCTCTTCCTCTTCTCTGTCTAGTTCGCTTGCGATTTCCCTTGCGTCGATATCCTCCATTATAGTAGAAGAATTGTTAGAGTATAGTTTCATTCGCGAGATTAGAAGTACAGAATTGACCGATGAAATTCAAACTTTGGACTTCTTCCCACTTCTCCTGCAACTTTTTATACTCATGAAAATGACTCACACCAGAGTTAGAGATTTGGGTTTTCATATCGCCCATGGAATGGCCGACAACGTTCGTGACCCCGTTTGTAATTTTTATGCGTGGGAACAGTGATATTCAAGGTTTTTTCTCGACGGAAGATTCGTCGGAAAGTAGGGTTTGTTTTTGAACAAAGACGACGGAATTTGGGCCGAGCAACTTGATTTTATGTTAATATATATCAATATAATTTCAACGTATCACACTGTATTTTCATGTATTTCATTGTCTTTTTATCATTGTAATTCAATGTATCTCGTTGTATTCCATGTATTTTATTGTATTCACTATCTTTTTTTCTCATTGTATTTCAATGCATCTTGTTGTATTCTATGTATTTCATTATATATTATATTCACTGTCTCGCCATATGCCATGAATGTATTCATAAGTTTTTTTAATTAATATGATTTATGTATTCAGATGTATTATATAATTTCGCTGAAGATTGCTATGTTTTTGGGATATTTTTCGGTTGAGAATTTTTTTTATTACTAAAAATACAAAATTTGTGTATTATAATTGAGTTTGTTGAGTTATATTAGGAGTCTATTATGTCAATTGATTCACTTTCCTTTTTAAACACTATAATCCCCTGTTTCACGCCGTGAATACAGTCTAATACAGTTCCTTTATTCACGCCTATTTTTGCTACTGTATTCATGAATACAATAGCTTAAATATATCAAATACATTTTATAACCACAAAAAATGTATCTATTATCCGTAATATAGCAAATGATATCTATAAATGACTAATTACTACTAAAAGATAATATTTTTTGAAAATTTCCCTTTCAAATACCTGCCATGCAATTTGACCAACCCACAACCACATGGCCCTGGGCCTGGCCATAAAGTTAAATCAACTCGGAGGTTGGCTCGACTCGATTGCATTGACTTGATTTCGTTTAAAGTCAGGGGTCGACCAACCAATTTAGTGGCACAAAGTTAAATTTTTAAGGGATCTTAACTTTTTTTATTAATAAAAACATTTTATATTTATTTAAAATCTATTTTTCTAGTTTTTAATATGCAAATTTATTATTAATGTTTTATAATTAATTGTTCCTAATATGTTTTTAGCTAATTCATTTAATATCTTTGAAGCATTGTTTATCTTGAGTAAGGTTTTATCAATTTTAATTTTGAAATACATTTTTCTGCTTAAGCAACGGTAATAGGAGTTATTAAAATTACTCTATAAGTAATATAGGCATTTGAATTATAATCAAATCTTTATTTGATTGAGTATATCATTTAAACTGTTATCTTTTAATTGTACTATTTTTGTTAATATTTTTAATTCAAAAAATAAATTTAAACTATCAATATTAGATTGATTATTATGATTTAAGGAGCATTCAAGATGAAGGCGATATTTTCAAATTTTCGTCATCTAGTAATTTCAGTTTTTACTGCTAAATAGAAACCAAAAATATTTTCATATGCCTCTAATTGTTCAAATCTATTTTAAAGTGAACCATAATAAGTGACTTTTTGGGCTTTTATTTTGGTCCAAAATAAGGATCCTTTTATATAATCGAGAAGGAATAATTCTATTTTTCCAAAATTTTCCCTTTACATATCTCTATGTGTCAAGTTAACAACATATAACTTTTAATTAAATATAATTTAATCAAAATATTTTTTTTGTTCTAGGAGTCAATATTTTGTTAAGGGGCACATGGAAGGTTAAAATGTCATTTATTATGGTCAGAGGGAGTATGTATAAAAAGTCTAAAGGACGCTTCGGGAGATTTTGACATTTCGCTATTAATGTTCTCCTCAAATTAATTCTTCCGATATATTATACGTTTCCTATGAAATTCAGGTTCGATATTAATTTCAAATGCAATTTCCTTGGTAGAAATTAAAGTAGTTGCAAATCATTCCTCTTTATATTTGCTAAATAAAAATATCAAAATTTTTCACTTCGTAGAACTTTTTATTTTTTTTATATATAGTTTATTTGGTGTAAAAGAAAATAAAGCCTTTACAAATGTGGGACATAAAACAATTACTTTACCTTCTTTATGGATGATCCGCCCCTGTTTAAAGAATAGCTCAACTCGTCGACGAAGCTCGGAACCAAATGAGCCTAAGGCTGTAATTTTTGCTGTTACGAACCGAAACCGGACCGGAACCGCGCCCCTGCCGGTTTTTCCGGTTCCGGTGGCCCGGTTCCGGCGGTTCCGATTCCAGGGAACCGCGGCGGGGCGGTTCTACCAGTTGGAACCGCTAGAACTGGACCCGCCAGAACCGGAACCGGCTCGCGGTTCTGGAGGTTCCAAACGGTTCTGCCGGTTCCCAACGGGCATTTTTCAAAAAAAAAAATTTTCTTTTTAAAAATTATTTCCAAACGGCTCTTTGCAAAAAGTAGCCGATTGGAAGTTTAAAAAATAGCCATTTGACCCCCAAACTTTAATTTAACCCCAAACTTTATATAATCATACTATTTCCCATTTCTCAACTATAAATACCCTCTCATTCTTTCATCTTTATTCACCAATTCATCAATATCTCTCAATCTCACTCAAGCTCTCTTTCAATCTTTCTAGTGCAAGTGCTTAATTTATTGTTGCAAATTCGTGAAAAATTGTGAAGTTGTTGAATTGAAGTTTTCAAGTGTTCAAGTTCAACGATTTTCAATTTTCAAGAAGTTGTTCGTCAATCCGGTAAGCTCGTTTCAACTCTTACGTGCTAATAGTATTTTTTTGTGTTGTTAGTTTGCTTAATTATAATTATTATGGCATTTTCGTTGAAAAAAATGTTCGGTAAAGGAAAAGCTAAAACCGGTGAAAGTAGTAGCCAAAATACTACCCCTCCCCCTGCTCTCCGACCTAGAAAAGATAAGCAAGTTGAAAGTAGTAGCCAACCTAGAAATCCTAATGAACCCTTCGGAATCCTTGATAGTGATCACCCTTGTTTTCAATTTAGCGATATTGATTTTCTACATGATGTAGCAGTTGGTGATAGAATAGACGATGATATTATGAATGTTCTTTATCCTAATGCACCTATCTTAGAGGGAAATGAGGATGATGATGATGATGAAACCCAAGCTCCAATAGATTTAGATGATACACCTACTAGTACTGCTCATAACTTAGGTGATGAACCGGCACACCTACCCGTACAAACTCCCACTTTTAGTAGACAACCTCCTAAATGTACAGAAACATCATTAGTTTGGCAATTTTTTATTCAACTAAGAGAACAAAATAAGGCTAAGTGTAAATCTTGTGGGAAATTACTTGTTCATAGGTATACTGGAGATCGTAGCGGCACGGGTAGTTTAGTTAAGCATATAAGATTACACCCTAGCGATAAGGCTAGATATTTGCAATTGAAAGCGCAACAAGAGGGGAGGACAAGTGCTGATTCTACAGTTAACCCAAGTACTGGTTCAAATATAGTTCAACCAGGAATAAACACAGTCACCGGAGGTATATTATATTACGATCCAAATAAGGATCGTGAAGAATTAGCAAAAATGATTACTGTTATGTGTTTGCCTTATTCTTTTGCTTCTAATCCTTCATGAATTCATTATATTAGAAGAGTATTTAATCCTACGTATAAAGGTTGGCCTCGCGCAACAGTTAAGGCCGATATTTATAAATACAAGCATGAATATGAACAATACTTGCGCTATTTATTTACCCATATAACTAATCGTATGTCTATTACAACTGATATTGGTAGAAGTAATAATGATTGTGATTATCTAACCGTAACCAGTCATTGGATAGACGAAGACTGGACAATGCAAAAACGTATAATTGCATATAGGATAATTAATTCACGGCACACGGGTAGGTTTATAGCTAACACTGTTTCAGATGTATGCAGATATTTTTGCTTTAGTGATAAAATAATGTCAATTTCGATGGATAACGCTTCTAGCAACACTAGTGCAATAGGTATGCTAACAAGACCACTTAATCTGCTTTTACTAATATTTTCTATGTTAGATGTATTTGTCACATTTATCATTTAATTATTGGTGATGGTATGAGAATATTAAACTTAGAAATTGAAAAGGTTAAAATGGCTCTTAATTGGCTATTTTATTCAAACCGTAGAAGTAGACTTAGAGAATATTTTAAAAAGTGTGACGAATATGGCCTTAGAGAAAGAAAGGTTCCTAAACCTTGCCCCACTAGGTGGAATTACATGTACGAAAGTTTAGTAGTAGCATACGAATATAGAAATCCAATTAACGCTACGTATAATTCTCGGGATTGTGGTGAGGAAGATGATGAAATGCTAACTACACAAGATTGGACTAACGTTAAAATTCTTTTAGATTTTTTAGAACATTTTCATGTGGCTACAAATGCTTTTTCTGGCCAATATTATCCAACTATTTCTAACTGTTTAGTTTATATTGCGCACTTGCTAATTTGTTTGTTGATTTTAGCAAGGAAGGGGACATTTATGAACTTGCAATAACTAAAATAACAAAAGAAGTTTAAAAAATATTTTTTTCCAATCCCTCCTATTTTTGGTGTGTCTGCTATGTTAAATCCAACTATGAAATTAGGAGGTCCTCACTTTTGGTATTCTACTATTTGTCAATCTTTAGATCTTTCAGAAGTAGAAATTGCTACACTAGCTGATGCGAAAGCATCAATTAAAGTTAATGCTCAAACTGTTTATAATGCTTATAAACACGCGTTAGAGCATGCTAGACCTAATATTCCAATCTACTTCGTCTACATCACAATCGTCTAAAAGAACTGCTGGCTTAACAACTCTTAAATCGTGGACGGAGTTCAGGATACTCAAGGTGATAATTTAGATGAAATTTCCCATCTAAATGAGCTTCAAGTTTATTTGTCATAGGGACTAGAGAAGGAGAATCCAGACGGCTCTTTCGACCTTTTGGAATGGTGGAGACAAGGGAAAAGCATTTTCCCATTCTTGCAAGGATGGATCGGGATGTTCTGTCGATTCAAGCGTCAACTGTTGCATCGGAGAGCGCTTTTAGTCAAGCAAGACTCAAATAGGTGATCACAGAGCGTCGATGCGGGACAACTTGGAAAAATCAGTGCTTTTTCGAGATTGGATCCGCGCAGAAAGAAGGAACTTTGGCCTAGCAGAATCACAACCAGAAATAGATGAGGCGTATGAAGAAATGATAGCAGAACTTGCTCAGGAAGAAATTTCACCCAGAAGTGGTGATGAACAAGCTTCATTTCCACCACCGCCAACACAACCACCTCCAAACCTTGAAGGTTTTATGAGATTTGTTAGAAATAATGCATAAATTGTGATGTAACTTGTACATTGGCATGTCTTCTTTTAGTTTTTTTTCCTTTTAATGGTAAAATTAGTACCATATTGTGCTCATTCCATTAGGGGAAGGAAGACTAAGAAAGATATGCCATTTTGGTCAATAAATATGCTCTTTATCATATCCTTGAATATTTTTTATCTCAATATTTGTTTGTCTTTACTTCTATATCAATCCTTGAATATTTATATAACATACAATGTATAACATACAACACAATATACTAATGACAACATTCTTTTATCAATATATACTACTTATATACAATTTATACTAATTACTAACTACAACACAATATACACTACTTATATACAATATATACTACTTAAATACAATATATACTACTTATATACAAAATAATACACTACTTATACACAATATATACTAATTACCAAACACAATATATACTATAATAATAACATAGTACACCATATAAAATATATTCTACAATATACTAATGACTACTATACAAGATATTGATTTAAAAAAAAAAAATTTCAGAACCGCCGGGAACCGCCGGAACCGTCACGGCCGGTTCCACCTTCAGAACCGCCAGAACCAGAACTGCCAGAACCGCCAGAACCGGAACCGCAGACCCAAATAGACCCAGAACCGGGACCGGATACAACCTTAAATGAGCCAATTAAACTTGCTCACTTGAATCATGTAAAATTTACCTTAAATTTAAAATTACATCTGTTAAGCTCAGTTGTTTCGTAAAATTTCTAATATGTTAATATTGTGGCTATTCTCCCTCCTCTGCTGTCAAATTAAACAATCCACGACCTACACAAGTCGCACACTGAGATAGGTCAAATCGGCTCAGGCTCGACTTAACATCTTTGATTTCAGCTGAGCTCAACTATTTTGATTTCAACCAAAACTAATACAATTCAAAATTGGTTCGGCTCAATTCTACTTAATTAATGCTCAATAAATCTCAACTAAGCTAAATTTAACTTGTTAATTAGCATTTAACATTATTTTAAACTCATTTATTATTGAGTAAATCAGCACTAGTCCCTCCGGTCCAAAATAAGTAATTTTTTTTTGGATATTTTCACACAGATTAAGATATATAGCTTTTAGTATTAATTAGCAATAAAATTCATCAAATTAACCTTTACCATCTTACATAAACATTCCTAGCACATATTCCAACACTATTAACTCCAAAGACAATATAGAAAAAAATAATTAATTTATTATTAAAATTTGGAAAAATTAATTATTTTACACTGCAAGAAAAATACTAAAAAATTATTTATTTTGAACATGAGTTAGTGATATGTTTATTTTTGTTTGACCCAAAACCTTGATGTTTCAAACCAAAAACATAGTAGACCATTTCTAATTCTAACCGAGTCAAATGGACCAAATCAACGACACCGGTCCCAATTCGGACATGATCCCTTCTATTTTCTGAACAGCAATTCAAAAACACGCGCCGCCATCTGCGCGTCATAAAAATAGTCCCAAACAATAACCTCTGAGTTTCCACTTCTTAATACCCCGCGAATAGAGTACCAAGATGGTGGACCCCACGTCTTTCTCGCTAACTCTGAAATGCCACCGCGATTACTCATCCATCAACCACCCTCAACTCCTCACTTCAACAATATTCAACTGTATAAAGAAAAAAAAATGAATTAGCCAATCATATGTAGATTAGAAATAAAAAATAAAAAATCATATACCAGTAAAAAAGCAAGTGTATGATATGGGTTCAATTTTGTTCTTCTTGTAGAAACTCTGATCTGGGTTCGTGAGCTGGAGCTGGTGCCTGGTGGGGTTTTGTTAATTTTTTTTTTAAAGATAGCAAGTTTGAATATTATCAAGAATGTGGAGAGACCCCGGTTCTCCTGCTGATTCTTTCTATCAGGTTCGCCCTGAATGTACAGATGTTCCCAAAACTAGATTTAGAATCAAGGTTAGTAATTCTCCAATTTTATTGGTCTTTAATTTTGTGTGTTTTAATAGATTTATGGTCTTATATTAGAAGCTTTACTTGGGAAGCTAATCATTAAGCGACCCCTTTTCATCTGTTGTATCAAGGTCTTGAATTGTTGATGCTCTTGTGATTGTATTTTGGCTTTATGTGTTTAAGCCTTCTGCAATGGTTAATGGAATGACCTGTTGTCTAATGTTGTGGGATGTATAGAGATGATTGGAAAGATCACATGTTTGTTGAGATAAAAGATGTGCTTTTGTCAGACTTTATATTTGGGTTCCAAATGGGGATCGTTAACTGCAATCATCATACCTAAATGTCCACAGATGTATTCCAGACTTCAAAGTAATGCATTGATGTTTTCATTACGCTTTGCTCTCATAATTTGATTGCGGCATGACGCCTAGTTGTTTGAAGCATCTTCCAGTTTGCATTCAGATTTAGTAGTTGCAAGTGGAACTTGGTGTAAGGTTACATGGTTTTGAGTTGGGGAAAAGGGTATTTTGTGCCAACATATTGCAGAAGCTGCTACCTAGAAGCTAAAAATAGGGGCAAATAATCTTTTTCTTTTCTCATTCTTTAACCTGGAAATCAGTAAATTGCAATTGGATGATACTTCCTGGTTATGAACTTACAAGGCGGGAGTGCAACATTGGATGCTGATTAGCAAAGTTCATTAGTTCCCTTTTTGTTCTGTTACACTTGTGGCGCAGATGTTGTGAACTAGTTTTGGACTGTATCTTAAATTGGAACTGTGGATATTAAGCTGCAAATAGTGATTTGTGAGAGCACTCATAACTTGCGTGTGATGGGGCAAAGTGAAGTTTTTACCCATAAAGTGGCATAGACTTTAGGGGCAATGGTATATGACCCCTTCAGAAATCCTAGATAAATTAAAAAGTTGAGGATAAGAAGGTTTTAGGAAGGCTTAAAGAAACGAAAAGTTATACCTTTTATGTCGCAATGGCCTGGTTTTCTGATTGTAGGGTAAATGCTAATTTGTCTGTTTATCGTCTCAGATAAGAATCTGATACATTATCTGTTCATAAACTATTTTATCCCACCTCGCTTACCGCTCCTCAGGCTGAAAAGCCTTTTCATTGTCACCACATACCTAGATTGATATGGCTAGATACATCACAAATAAGATTGTTCATAACTATTTTCTCACATTTCTCTTGACTAAGTTGAACTCCTTACTTACAGTATTCGTGTTGCGCATATATATTGTCTATTGATCCCCTTATTCAGGCTGGGAAAACCTTAAGTGCAAGGAAATGGCATGCTGCATTCACGTCAGAAGGTTATCTTGACATTGGCCAGACGCTAAGTCGAATTTATCGTGGGGTAAGTTTGACTTGATTTCAAGTTTCTGTAGGTTTATGTGATATATGATCCATAAAGCTTCTGTTATACGGTATCATTATGCTGGCTGATTTTCCTTTTTTCTCTTTTCGGTACTGATCGAATGAATATGTTTTACATATATATAATTGGCAAGATAATAAGCTTAGTAGACTACTAACCATCAAAATCTATAACATTGTAGGGCATTCATCCATCAATTAGAGGTGAAGTTTGGGAATTTTTACTGGGTTGCTATGATCCAAAGAGCACATTTGAGGAACGAGAGCATATACGACAGCGGCGGAGGTATTTTACTTTCTTTATTGCCTAAGTTTGGAAGAGCACTAGAATTTTTCCGAATTTTAAAATGCTTTATCATAAATTAGTCAATTAACTTTAGTGGAGGAACATGGATAATTATTCTTGGAAGTGACTTGAAATTCGTATTTAGCAACCTTTAAGAACTATGCGCTAAAAGATACTCCATACAGAATCGTATGATGACATTAGTAACAAACTCGTCAGCTATCAAATTGGTTAACACACTGCACATAGATGTCAGTGAATTTAACAAGTTCTTAATAGTCAGGAGAATTGTTTTCCTTTTAAATTGTTAACAGTCAAGAGATTGTTCTTCACAGAATCCATCATATTTCACTGCTAATGACAAGAGAAATGTTTTTGATATTGCATTCCTAAAACTTTTTGTTCTATCTTGCATGGGATTCTGAAGCCTTTGGATTTTGAAGTGTTCCCACCTGTAATTAACCTTCTACAGCTTTGTAACCATGATATAGTTGGCTCCAGTCATGAAGTGGAATATATAAGGATTTATATAACTGATCCCTATAGTTTAGGAATGGGGCATAGTTAATGATTCATCAATATGATTCTGCTCATCTTCACATGTAAAAGGGGGATAATTTGCCATTCCGGAGTATAAATTAACACTGATCCATATCCAATTTCCATACAATATTCTTGACATGGATTTATGTTGTGTGCATTCAGGGCCCAGTATGCTGTACTGAAAGAAGAATGCCGCATGATGTTTCCCATGATTGGAAGTGGTAGATTCATTACTGCACCTGTAATTACTGAAGATGGTGACCCTATTCGAGATCCTATTACTCTCGAAGAGGCACAAGCGGCAAACGAATTAAATTCAGGTGGTCAACAAAATGGTAATCCTGAAGATGTTGAGTTTTCAACTTGTGTGCTCTCCTCCCTCCAGCTCTCTCTCTCTCTCTCTCTCGCTCTCCCTCTCTCTCTCTCTCTCTCTCTCACGCATGCACACACATATTGTATATGTAGGTAAGCTTGTTGGTAGTTTATATCGGTTAATAATCTTTGACTGCATGCTAGTGCAGATGCTTCAGCTGGATATGAAATGGTAAAGGAGCATGACAAAAGAATAATCCAGTGGAAACTGTCATTACACCAGATAGGTTGGTTATCTCTATAGATTTTATGTACTTGTTCAAGATTTAACTTGTTTTTCATTGTAACCAATCTATAAGAAGTGTTCATCTGTAGACATTTTCCTGTTGGCAAATCAAGTAGTAATTTGATTGAGGATGAACCACATGCTAATAGCATACTTTCCTGAATCACTTGTTGATACTCGGTCTCTTCATGTTGATAAGTTCTTTGTTTATGTGTTATGCTAGGGCTCGATGTTGTTCGGACTGACAGGACACTTGTCTTTTATGAGAAACAGGAGAATCTAGCTAGGCTTTGGGATATTCTGTCTGTTTATGCTTGGTTTGACAAAGATGTTAATTATTGTCAAGGTGGGTGTTATATTATTTTTGTGATATGAAATTTTCTAGCAGTTTTAGCTTCTCTTTGATGCGATAATTGTGCCGCAGGGGCTTGTGGCATTTATCTGTAACAGTTCAAACTTGAATATGTGTTTGAAGGCTTTTCTACTTGTTTCAGTTTCCTACACCCTGCTTTCACCTTTTTTGACTATTTCTTGTGGAATGTGCTTAAATTGGTGATCAATTGGTTTCAGGCTTGAAGAAAAAAAATTGTATAGACGTAATTAGAATGTTTCTCTAGTTCGAAATACATGCAAATTTATCGACGAATTATCTTAAAAAGGTGAAAGGATCCATCTTTTGCAATTAACTTTTGATATCTTTTCCCATAGCAACTTGTATCGTTGTATGTGATATCATCAGCTTTATCTGTATGATTGTATCATGTTATCAGCGCATAGATAAACAATTTCCTGCTATTCAAAAGAAAAAAAGAAAAGAAAAGGAAAAAGAGAACAACATTTATTCCATTTTTTTTTTCAATGCATTAGAGTCTCCTTATTTTATATTTGTTTTTGCAGTTGTTTATCCTTTTTCTATATTAAATATTATGCTCTTGGCAATGGAGCAGGAATGAGCGATCTTTGCTCCCCCATAATTATTCTTCTTGATGATGAAGCCGATGCATTTTGGTGCTTTCAACGCCTTATGAGGAGACTGGTATATACAAAATTTTTTTTACTCACACAACCTGTTTCATCATTCTTATGGCGTAAATCATATTTTCCAATTACTTTATGCTCTTAAATATGACCACTGTCATGCTCTTCATTCCCTAAATGTTAATATGTGCTCACATTTTTAATTTGCATCACAACTCTTTTGTCTTTGTACCTGAATATTAGCACACATCTGTATGTAAAAAACCTGACTTTGCAATTCTTTAGCTTCTCATCATTAGATCAGCAATAGATATTATCGGCGCTGTATTATACTGTACGATTAGGACAATTCCTTCACCCTTTCTAGTTGAAGGAGAGTCAGAGGCGGATCTAGGATTTTTAGTACATGGGTGCACTATTAAAAAAGGAGAAAATAATGTATCTAGTAGGATTAGATCTCTATACCTCTTAGTCTATATCTCAACATTCAACCAAGTGCACCATTCAAACTTCTTGGAGCATGAGTGCCAACAGTTAATATTATACTAATTTCAGAAAATATGTACATAAAATATCTAATTTTACAGAAAGACCATGGGTTCACGTGCCCCGTAACTAAGCCTATAAATCCGCCTCTGGGGAGAGTATAGTATGAGATTGGGAAATTACTCATGATAGGGAGGGAAATACTCATGAATCATGTAGAAAGAATTTCCTGTTCCTTATCAAAAGAAGAATTCCCTGTTATACTGGAATATTATTAATAACAATAATAGAGCAGGGAAATGCTGATAAGGCAAGAACATCTTGTGAGGTGGATATGATATCTGTTATACCACTCAGTTCGCATAAAAGAAATAGTATTCAAAAATTTACAATTGCCAAGAACATATTTTCTAAATACTAAAAGAAGAACTATTCGATTAATTTGGGATTCCATTATTTTATAAAAAACTTCATTTAAAGGATTAAACCTCATCTGTATATTTTTTGTGTCCTTACCATACTTTAACAGCTATATTTTGAATTTCACCTTCTATCATTGGTGTTACTATATGAATTATGCTTTTTGCAGTTGTTGTGACTAATATCAAGTGTTCTGTGAAATTTTAAAGAGAGGAAATTTCAGATGCACTGAGAGGTCTGTTGGAGTAGAGGTGCAGCTGAGTAATCTAGCTTCAGTAACACAAGTTATTGATCCTAAACTTCATAGTCACTTAGGTATGATCTTTTCCCTTTAAATTATAAGTACCTAGTCGTAGTCCAGTAAAAAGCAATTTATGTTCTTATTTTTTCATGTGGTCTTTGTCTTCATATGAAACTACATCAACTTCATCTAATAATCTAAGACAAGCGGTTGACTGATGCTTTATACAGTATGGCTATCCTAAGAATTTCATAACCAACAATATCAGTTCTAAATTTTAAATTGAAATCTGAACTGACAGAGTTGTTATAATGTTGGAAACTAAAAGCATCTTCCCTATGTTCTGTTTTTGCTGGAGGGTACATCTTGCAGAAGTCAGCTATAACTGCAGGCTAATTCTGGTTACATTGCTTTGATTTTCCAAAATATAAGCTGCGAATATTATGCTGTTTATTTCTACATTATAGGATTCGTTGTAGTTCTTCATAATTTCTTGTACACTTTTTGCATGCACATAAATTATACTAGAATCTTCCAGTTTATCTACAGATGTAGCTTGCAATCATGCTTGCTTGCATTGTCTTGGCCATTGAGACAAAATAATGGAGAAAATAGCTTTTCTATATATACATCTCTAAAGCTGCAAAGCATGCCAAAAGCTACTCAATCACTGCTTAACTTCTCTTCCTGCTGCTGTGTAGTACCTCCATGTTCTAATGATAAACTTTAAAGTTTCTCACATGCGCTTGACAATTTGATTATGTGCTACCCGGAGGTATTTTACTGCACTTAGAGTTTCAGTATGATCTTCTTATGAAAGTGTGTGATTAGCCTAATATTCCCTCAACGATAGAGAATTGGTCTGTGGCAGGGGTGTAGTTAAGTCCAAATACGGGGTTGGCCAAATCCAATAGCTTTTGCTCAAATAGTGTATTTGTGTTAAAAGAGTTAATTAAGTATGTACTCACATTAAATTTAGAACTCAAGTCGTTCTAAAATCAAGAACCCATAAAGTTGAAATTCTAGCTCTGCTTCTGGTTTCGGGTACAAGCTTTCAATTATTTAAATTGGCCTGCAGATATAAAGAGTTACAATCATATCTTCCATGAAATAGTAACATTGGATTTTCTTCTGATCTTGTTCCAGAGACATTAGGTGGAGGTGATTACTTATTTGCTATCCGGATGCTCATGGTTTTGTTTCGTCGAGAATTTTCTTTTGCTGATTCATTATACCTTTGGGAGGTAGGGTTTTTCTCCTGAATAATTTAATTAGTTTTCCTGATCTAGACCTGCTAGTTGATCGCTTTTCCATCTGGTTGTATGAAAAGTAACTTATGACTTAAATCTATTGATCCTTCCTATGATGCATGAATACGTTTATGGTCTGACCATTATGTTCTTATTGTCTAATTTTTTTTATTACTTGTCATCACCTTTTTCTACAGATGATGTGGGCATTGGAATATGATCCCGACTTGTTTCTTATGTATGAAGACCCTGACTTAGCTGCTGAAAAATCTGAAGGATCTATACGAAGACCAAAATCGACACGCCAGTGTGGGAAATTTGAGAGAGAAAATATGAAAAATGGAGGCAAAGGTGTTGAAGCTCCCCTCCCAATTTCCGTTTTCCTAGTAGCCAGTGTCCTGAAAGACAAGAGCACGAAGTTGCTGACAGAAGCTAAAGGACTGGACGATGTTGTTAAGGTTGGTTTGCAAAGTACATAATAAGTTCTATTCTGTTCTCCAGCTCAAGATTCTTTCTTCTAACCTCATCTTTGGCGAACTTCCATAGCCATGGCGTGACAGGCAGGTGGTCACACCTGTGGATGGAAGAAAATCTTTCGAATCTTATTTTAATAATCTGTTTTAATTATAACAGATACTGAATGACATCACTGGAAACCTGGATGCCAAAAAGGCTTGCACTGGTGCAATGAAACTTCACAAGAAATATCTTAAAAAGGTAATGTCCCTAAACAGTTAATGGATACATGTGAAATGTGCATTTGACTCAGATGAAAATTACAATTACTACTCCTTTCAGTTCTATTAACTTATCACTTTTGTTAAAAATAATTCCATAGTACTTGTTGTTTTAGAAAATTAAGAAAAAATTAATTTTTTTCTTCCATTTTTACCTTTACTACACAAATTGATGCTCTAGAAAGAAGCAAGAAGATTGAGAGATCATGGAACAAATAAGGGACAATTAGTCAAATAAATCTTATTAGTATTGTTTTCTCAAAGGTGTGCAAAATGCTCAAGCGTTAATAAATAGGAGGAGGGGGTTCGGGGAGTATAAGATTATAAACCCGGCAAGACTGTTGGAGGCATAGATTGTTCATCAGAAGCTGTATATATATCTTATAAACAAATTAGAATTATCTGCAATATTGTTGTAGACCGATTATGAATTTTCATTTTTCTTATGAGGATTTCTTAAAACAGGCAGCCCATGCCAACAGGTAGCCAAAGCCAAAGCAAGTGCTAGGGAATTCATAAGCCATGGAGCTCATGTAAAGTAACGTTTGTTATCCTTCTCTTTGAACGTGTGACTGTACTCTCCCTGTTCTCTCCAATGAGCTTAATGTTACTTCAGCATTGCCGCAAGGTAAGAATGCCTTCGTGATTTTCGATATTCAGATTTTTTTTGCCATGTTGAGGAAGAGTGTGACTGCTTTTGTATACTATGGCTTGATTTTGTTGAGGCCAATATAAATTTCCATTGTTGTCCAGCTCCAAATTGATAGTCTTCTTGTATACTAAGACGCTCTTCCAATCCATAGGTTGTTGTAAAATAACATTTTCTTTTGTAGTTTATGATGAAATTACATGTAGTATAGAAAGCTAATTACCTGAGAGGCAAAAGAAGTGGTATTGATGAGAAAGACCAGAAAACAGTTCTCTGCCCCTCGTTCTTTTATTCCTCATGATTTTATGAATAGTTATAGTTTAATTTACTTTGACTGGCGGGGGGAAAAACCTCTTGCATTCTTTACCGCAGAAAAATTTAACTCTCAGAAACAGAGTAGTGAAATGTTCCGAAGAGAGCGTCCAAAGGAGAAAATAACAGCACCACTAAATAGATGACATTTCAATTTTCACATAAGGGGAGAAATTAAAAAATAGCCAGATTTACAAGTGGTAATTGAAAAATAGCCACAACTTCAAATGTAATCAAAATTTAGTCATTTTTTATGTAAAAAATAAATTTGAACGAAAATAATGTTCAAAATCCAAAAATATTCCAGAATAATATACGGGAGTTCGAATTTTTTACACGTGTAATTCCATAATGTGCGAGAGTACGGTATAATATGATGGAAATGCATACGCGGGTGCTTTAATTTTCGAGTATATTATGCTGTAACTTTTTATGTTACAACAAAATAGTAACTATATTTTAATAACTTTACAAATACTGGTTATTTTTTAATTATCCGTTCAAAAACTTGCTAAATTTTGACGGACATAAGAGATGACTAATTGACATTTATCCAAACGCCCTTTGGTTATTCCTCCTTGAATATCAGCTGGTATTCATTTTCGAAGATTCAAGTTTCTCTCCCAAAACTCGTTTGGCATTGTTTCTTTGATTCTTTTTCATTTTCTTTTTGTTTGTGGACCCAACAAAATTCGGCAGAGAACAAACATATTCTCTAATACACTTTTCTTGCTCTCTACTTCATCAGCAACAATAATAACCCAGTATAATCCTACTCAGTGGGGTTTGGGAAGGTTAATGTGTACGCAGACCTTACCCTTATGCTTGGATAGAGATATTGTTTCCAAATAGACCCCCGACATCATTCTCTCCAATAACTTCCCATCTTGCTCTTGATTTTCGTAATCACATGACATCTTCTTCACGAAATCCAAATTCCATAAAACCATCAGCACATCTCCATTATTTACACCATGTGAAACCAACGGCCCAAAAACAGAGCTCCAAAATTCACCTCTATAAAACCAGCTGAAAATCACCTTCAAACAGTCATGTAAACTCCACCAGTAGCCAGTCTCCTTTAGTAGCTTCAGGGCAAAATTCCATCTAAAACCAGTGATCCAAAGCAGCAACATTGCTAGAAAACCACTGAAACCACCATACGTGAACCACTTTCTTCCATAAAACAGATTGAAAGAGTAGAAACAAACATGTAGTGAGCATCAACTCGACTCAGGATTAATAACCCATTTTCACTCCTACTGTTCATAAGTAGTTCAACGAATACTTTTGTTCGTGTTGAGGTTTTCTCTTTCAGTGACAAGTATCCCGTTCGTCATTCCGGTTCCTATTGCTCCGGTTTTTGTTCAAAGTTCTAGGTCAACGTTGCTTTCCATATTAGAAAGTGTATTGCACTTAAAGTGCATTTCTGCTTTGCTTACTCTTCCTTCTTTTTCACCCGGTTTAATTAACTTTTGTGAATGCTTTATTGATTGATTCAGTTACTTGGTTGATATGATTTCTGTACTCCTGATTTCTTCTTTGAGTTTGAATTTCATCCCAAAATTTGATATACTCATATAAAATTGGAAAACGAGAATTAGATATTTGGAAATTGCACCTGAGAATTATGAGTTGTTTACCTAAATATAATATAAATAAAGTTATGTTAGCCCAAATCCCTATTTGTGCATTTACCCTAACACGGCCCATTAGTAGCACATATTTCAATTTCTATGAGTATCTCAAATTTTGGAATAAAAGAGCTAATTTATTAGCGGATATTCCATATATCCAATTCATGCCACTTAATTTTCCAATTTCATATGAGCTTCTCAAATTTTGGGATAAAATTCGAACTCAAAAAAAGAAATCATCAATGGAACATAAAGAGGAGTTAATTTAGTAGGGCATATTCCAAATATCTAATTCATGTTTTCCAATTTCATATGAGTATGTCAAATTTTGGGATAATATTCAAATTCAAATAAATAAATCAATATGGCAGGAGCACAAAAATCACCTCAACCGAGTAAATGAATCAATCAGCAAAGCAGAAATGCACCTTAAGTGCAATACTCCTTTCTAATATGGAAAGCAACCGATAACCCAAAACTTTGAACAAAAATCAGAGCAATAGGTTTCGGAGCGACGAACAGAATACTTGTCACTGAAATAGAAAACCTCAACACGAACAAAAGTAACCACTGAACTACTCAATCGTTTCCCCTGTTGTGGTTGGCTTATGAACGATTGGAGTGAAAATGGATTATTAATCGTGAGTTAAGTTGATGCTCACTATATGTTTGTTTCTACTCTTGTCAGTCTATTTTATGGAAGAAAGTGGTTCACATGGATTTTGGAGCTTAGAAGTGCTTCTTTTTTCTCGTTCTAAATCTTATTGTTCTTTAATGGCAATATTCTTTTTTTTGCTCTGTTTCTCATGTGCAGCAGTAGCGTAAACAGAATTTATTATAAGCGGTGTCATAATTTTGAACAGTAAACAAATAATAATTTATTATAGACAAGAGGGGTTCTGATGGTAAGCAATCTCCACTTCCAACCGAGAGGTTGTGAGTTCGAATATCCTCAAGAGCAAGGTGGGAAGTTCTTGGAAGGAAGGATGCCGGGGGTCTATTTGGAAACAGCCTCTCTACCCGGGTAGGGGTAATGTCTGCGTATATACTACCCTTTCCAGACCACACTAAGTGGATTATACTGGGTTTGTTGTTGTTGTATAGCATCATATTAAAAAGATATAATAGAATTATTTTATAGAACAGAACTCAAATATCTTACTAAATATGAATTTTTATTTTTTAAAATATATTCAATATAACCTTATTTTGAATAATACTAAATAGTTATATATATATATATATATATATATATATATATATATATATATATATATATATATATATATATATATATATATATATATATATATATATATATATATATATATATATATATATATATATATATAAAATACCAAGTAATCACACAAACTCATTATTAATTTGATTATATTTACCTTCATTTTTTCTGTTGGAGTTTTATTATATATACTTATTTAGTAAAAGTTTTTGACGAAGGTGTGTCACGTGACACCGCTTGAGTTAAGGTAGATTCGCCCCTGATGACATTTGAATTTCCGGAAGTGAAGGAATATAAAAAGTTAAGAGAAGAATCACAGGATAAAGATATCCAATTGTACAAAGTGAAACAGAGTCTCCTCTCACTTGAGAAGGAATTTCTGTGTTGGAAAATTCTAAACTCGATTTTGGGGAGCAAATTTCCAAAAATAGAAATAAATGTGCGGTGAAAGCGGAGATGCTCCCCGAGTTAGAGTAAATCTACAATGCATTAGTAGGAAACTTAAAGAGCAAGAAGAAATTATCAAGGTGTTCGTGGGTTGGGCGTCCCAAGAAGATGGGTGGCCTAAAGCCAATTTTTAATCCGAGGCATTTCAAAAGAAAAATAAAATTCATCTAAATTTTCAATTGAAATTATTTTTCTAATTTTTTAAGATGTAAAGTTATTAATAAGTTCTTTTAGAAATAATTTAATCTCTCCTAAGATATTGTTGATCTTAGATAATAGAATCGAATTCAAGAAGTTTATAACTTTATATCGAAATAATTATTGATGTTCCTAATATACTTGTTGAAACGCTTGAAACCTGGAGGGGGGGGGGGGGGGGGGGGGAAATAAAAGAATGTGCAATATAATTTTATTCAACGGTACTCTTCACCTCTTGTTTTTAATAGAAAAAATCTCTTTTTTTTTACAGATAACGATATAACTTATCGAGAACTTAAACTTTTTTTAGAAACCAAGAAGAGAATACAAGAATGTAGTACCCGTTTTTCGAAGAGAAAGATAAAAAATAAGACTTGGACTATTGAAGATACCAAAATGGATTCTAAAAAGTTTATTACACGTTTTTTAGTAAGAAATGTAAAAGGAGAATAATAATATAATATAGGTACCTCACTAATGATGTCAATCGTAAATTTAAATAATGAAAAGTTTTATATTTGCGATAAGGTTTTAGGGTGAGTGATTCTCTTTCTCCAATTTTTGCTTAAACGGTGTGACAACCCAAAGGGTCATCACCGTAATTCTCCATTTTCTTGCGCTTCGGAGGCCTTGAAAACCTCTTATTGGATTTTCTCAATTTGCGTGTGCAGTCCGGGCGCAAAGCTGGAACATTTTTATGTGAAAATATTTGAATTCTGTGTTAAAAACTATGAATTTTGAGACTAATATGGCTATAGTTGACTTTGGTCAATGTTTTGGGTAAACGGACCCGAACCCGTGATGTGTCAGTCCCGAAGAGTCCGTAAGGAAATTTGGGACCCAGTCGTATTCCCGGAATCGAAATCCGAGGTCCCAGCCCCGAGTTCGGAGCTTTTCTGTGAAATTATTTTATTAATATGCTTAAGGAAAAATAAAAACGGAAATTGATAAAATATAATGGTATCGGGCTCGTATTTTGGTTCCGATGCCCAGTACAAGTATTAAATGGGCGTTAAGCGTTATATGTAAAGTTTGGTTGAAAACGGACGTCGTTTTGACGTGTTTCGGACTAAAAGTGGAAAATTTGAAAGTTTTGAACTTAGAAATGAAAATCATGAGTTTTGGGGGTTGATTCTTTGATTTTGATGTTATTTTGGCGATTTGATCGCTCGAGCAAGTTCGTAGGATGATATTGAGTTGATGTGTGTGTTTGGTTGGGAGACCCAAGGGCTCGGGAGTGTTTTCGCGGGTGGTTCGGGATGTTTTGCACTTAGAAAAAATTGCAGAAAATTGCAGCAGGTTTCTCTTTATCGCGTTAGCGTCCCTCTGGTCGCGTTCACGATGCCCTCCTTTTTCCCTCCTTCGCTTTTGCGATTAACCCATTGCGTTCGCATATAACAAAAATCTGGACCTTTGTCTTTTCTTCTATGCGTCCGCGTGAAGGCTCTCGCGTTCGCGGAGCCTGGCCTGCTCCTTCTACGCGTTCGCGTATGGTCCCCTGCGTTCGCGTAGGCCAACTGTGAAGCCCCAACTTATATTCTACGCATTCACGATTCTTCCCACGTACGCGATGCTCAACCTGCCCAACCCTTCGCGAACACGACCCTGTTCACGCGAACGCGAAGAGTAATTGCCAAGCGAAATATTTAAACTCCAAAATAGTGTTCACTCCGGATTTCTTCCATTTTTTCACTCGAACTCTCTCCAAAAACCCTCCATTGACGAACTTCAAGCTCCTATTTCATCACAACTCTTTGGGTAAGTAATCCTAACATTAGTTCCTCATTATTTCTTCATCAAATCATTAAATTCCTAGCTCTAAAACATGAAATCAAAGTAGAATTTAGGGGTTTTAGGCTTAGTTAGGGTTTATGGGATTTTGGGTATTTCAACCTCAATTTGAGGTCGAATTTAAAAATAAATCATATATTTGGCCTCGTGGGGTAATGGGTTATCGGAATTTGGTCAAGCCTCGAGTTTGGACCATGTGGGCCCGGTGTCGAATTTTAGTATTTTTGAAAGTAAGCTAGGAAATGCATTTCTAGGTTATGTGATTGTGTTTTTGGATTCTTATTGATAATATTGAATCGATTTATGTTAGATATCGTTGGTTCGGGGTCGAATTCTAGAGGAAAGGCGATTGTTGAGCTTTGAGTTGCTATTTTCGGATTCGAGGTAAGTGTTCGATCTAACTTTAGCTTGAGGGAATATGATTAGGTTGTTATTTGTTATGTGCTATGTGGGGTCGGTGTATAGGTATGGTGACGGTTACCTATGCGCCCGAGTCAAGCATGACCGTGATGTCATATTTGCTATTAAAAATTGCGAGTAAGTGAACAATTGTGATAATTACTTGTTGCAAGAACTATGAACTGAAAGTTGAGAATTAAATGAACTAAAGAGGAATTTTTGGTGCTTTTCCCTTGGCGGGACCACTTGTTGAGTTGTATTCTCTTGCCAGGACCTATTGTTGAGTTGTATTTCCCTTGCTGGAATTTATTGTTGAATTATTCTCTCTTGCCGGGATATTTTGTCTTGATATCTATATTTCCTTTTTCCCGTTTGGTTGTGACCATTGATTGGGAGAGGAAGAGAGAGTAAAAGCACGAATGGTGATGCCGTGCACTGTTTAATGAGAGTAAAAGCACGAAGGGTGATGCCGTGCACTATTTATCGAGAGTAAAAGCACGAAGGGCGATGCCGTGCCTTGTATTTGATATTTCTGGTGAGAAGTGAGAGTAAAAGAACGAAGGGTGATGCCGTGCATTATATTTGACTATTTTGGTGAGGAATGAGAGTAAAAGCACGAAGGGTGATGTCGTGCAGCTGTTGATCCATTTGCTTTCTTGTTAATTATTATTTATTCAGTTTCATCTCTTGATTGTAGAAGTTATAATTGAACTGCTACTCCCCCAGCATGTCCCCTTCCCCTTTTATTTGCTTAGATTCTTGCTCTCTATGTTATTGCATATATCTATATAGGTTGGTTGTGGTAGGTTAGGTTTAGCCTCGTCACTACCTCGCCGAGGTTCGACCGGGTACTTACCAGAACATGGGGTCGGTTGTGTTGATACTACGCTTCTGTGACTTTTTGTGTGCAGGTCAGGACCCAGTCTACAGACCGCAGCTATAGTTCGGGAGTGATCCTTCAGTCCAGAGGCTCTGAGGTAGTTCGCTGGCGTTCGCGGGCCCCGAGTCTCCTCTATCTATTTCTTTCAGTTTGTTAAATTGTATCAAACAGACATGCTATGTATTTCTTTCAGACTATTGTTTTTAGTACTCTTTAGTTGTCCGTGAGCAGTGACACCAAGATGGAGCCTGCCAAGTCCAAATAAGGCAACTCCAAGAGGTATGAGGGAGATCATGACGAGGACAACGTGAAATGCATAGCCGAGGTATACAAGGGTAATGGCAAGGGGCCATCCTATTACGGACAATGGTCCAAGAAAAACGGCAAGGGGCCGGAAAAATGGTAGGGAGTACGTGCCTATAGAAGGGTGCTACTTATGCAAAGGGTCACATCGAGTAAGTGAATGCCCAGAGTTGGGAAGCTTGCAGCAATGACAGGGAACTTTGCTTAAGAACATAAGGATGACACAGGGGAAAACCACCCGTATTGGAGGGATGCGCTTGGAATCTAAGCCGAAAGTAAGGGGTTCTAAAACCTATCTTGGTACCATGCAAATGGAGCATGGTGGCAACAAGAAAAGTTGGGCAGACATAGTTGAAGATGATGGCGAGTAACAAAGTGATGACACACTATAAGATTTAGACTATGCATCGAGCAAAGGGTCAAGTTTGCTAGCAAGGCTTTGACCACGGAGGGCAGCGAAGAAGGAGTGCAATCATAGACCCGATTCTTGAGAAGCTTCTAGACTTGGTCGACCCAAGGGGAGATTCTAGCCAAGAGCAAGGATAGGCATCCGATGGTCGTAGGATTGAGGCCATCATTTCTAGCCGTCCAAAGCACAAATGGGGCAAGAAGAAAGTTCACCAGTACCTTGTGACATGGGAAGGAAACCCGTTTCATAGGGCATCATGGCTAATGGACAAAGATTTTCGACGCCAAGGCGAGATGCCCGCGTAATACTGTATTATGTGGCGGTTACGAACCGGAACTGGATCGGAACCGCGTCCCTGCCGTTTTACCGGTTCCGATGGGCCGATTCCGGCGGTTCCGGTTCTATCGGTTCCAGGGACCCGTGACGGGCCGGTTCTAATATCCGGAACCGCTAGAACCGGAACCGCCAGACCTGGGACCGGTCTGGCGGTTCTGGACCGGTTCTGGCGGTTCCGGTCTGGTTCTGGCGGTTCCAACAGATGTTTTTTAAACTTTTTTTTTAAAAATTTCAGTAACGGCTCTTTGCAAAAAGTAGCTATTTGGGAGTTTAAAAAATAGCCATTTAGCCCCCAAACTTTAATTTAACCCCGAACTTTATATAATTACACTTTTTCTCATTTCTCAACTATAAATACCCCCTCATTCTTTCATTTTTATTCACCAATTCATCAATATCTCTCAATCTCTCTCAAGCTCTCTTTCAATCTTTCTAGTACAAGTGCTTAATTTATTGTTGAAAATTCGTGAAAAATTGTGAAGTTGTTGAATTGAAGTTTTCAAGTGTTCAAGTTCAACGATTTTCAATTTTCAAGAAGTTGTTCGGCAATCTGGTAAACTCGTTTCAACTCTTACGTGCTAATAGTATATTTTTGTGTTTTTAGTTTGCTTAATTCTAATTAGTATGGCATTTTCGTTGAAAAAAATGTTCGGTAAAGGAAAAGGTAAAACCGGTGAAAGTAGTGGCCAAAATACTACCCTTCCCCCGACTCCCTGACCTAAAAAAGATAAGCAAGTTGAAAGTAGTGGCCAACCTAGATGTCCTAATCCTCCATTCGTAATCCTTGATAGTGATCACCCTTGTTTTCAATTTACCGATAGTGAATTTCTACATGATGTTGCAGTAGGTGATAGATTAAATATAATATTATGAATGCTCTTTATCCTAATGAACCTATCTTAGAGGAAAATGAGGATGATGATGATGATGATGAAACCCAAGCACCAGATTTAGATGATACACCTACTAGTCCTGCTCATAACTTAGGTAATGAACCGGCACACCCACCTGTACAAACTCCCACTTTTAGTAGACAACCTCCTAAACGTACAGAAACATCATTAGTTTGGCAATTTTTTACTCAAGTAAGAGAACAAAATAAGGCTAAGTGTAAAACTTGTGGGAAATTACTTGTTCATAGGTATACTGGAGATCGTAGCGGCACGGGTAGTTTGACTAAGCATATAAAATTACACCCTAGAGATAAGGCTAGATTTTTACAAATGAAAGCGCAACAAGAGGGGGGGACAAGTGTTGATTCTCAAGTTAACCCAAGTACTGGTTCAAATCTAGTTCAACCAGGAATAAACACTGTCACCGGAGGTATTTTATATTACGATCCAAAATGATTACTGTTATGTGCTTGCCTTATACTTTTTCTTCTAATCCTAATTGGATTCATTATATTAGAAGAGTCTTTAATCCTACTTATAAAGGTTGGCCTCGCGCAACAGTTAAGGCCGATATTTATAAATTCAAGCATGAATATGAACAATATTTGCGCTATTTATTTACTCATATACCTAATCGTATTTCTATTATAACTGATATTGGTAGAAGTGGAAACGACTGTGATTATCTAACTGTAAAAGTCATTGGATGGATGAAGACTGGACAATGCAAAAATGCATAATTGCATATAGAATAATTAATTCACGGTTCACGGGTAGATTTATAGCTAACACTGTTTCAGATATATGTAGATATTTTTGCTTTAGTGATAAAATAATGGCAATTTCTATGGATAATGCTTCTAGCAACACTAGTGCAATAGGCATGCTAACAAAAACACTTAATCCTGCATTTAGTAATATTTTTCATGTTAGATGTATTTGTCATATTTATCATTTAATTGTTGGTGATGGTATGCGAATATTAAACATAGAAATTGGAAAGGTGAGAATGGCTCTTAATTGGCTATTTTATTCAAACCGTAGAACTAGACTTAGAGAATATTTTAAAAAATATGACGAATATAGCCTTAGAGAAAGAAAGGTTCCTAAACCTTGCTCGACTAGGTGGAATTACATGTACGAAAGTTTAGTAGTAGCGTATGAATATAGAAACCCAATTAATGCTACGTTTAATTCTTGGGTAGGTGGTGAGGATGATGATGAAATGCTAACTACCCAAGATTGGACTAATGTTAAAATTCTTTTAGATTTTTTAGAACATTTTCAAGCGGCTACAAATGCTTTTTCTGGACAATATTATCCGACTATTTCTAACTGTTTAGTTTATATTGCCGCACTTGCTGATTTGTTTGTTGATTTTAGCGAGGGTGGGGATATATATGAACTTACAATAAATGAAATGAAACAAATATTTAAAAAATATTTTTTTCCAATCCCTCCTAACTTTGGTGTAGCTGCTATGTTAAATCCAACAATGAAATTAGGAGGTCCTCACTTTTGGTATTCTAATATGTATAAAGCATTAGATCTTTCAGAAGACGAAATTGCTACACTAGCTGATGCGAAAGCATCAATTAAAGTTAATGCTCAAACTGTTTATAATGCTTATAAACAGGCGTTAGAGCATGCTAGGCCAAATATTCCAACCCCTACTTCGTCTACATCACAATCGTCTAAAAGAGCTGCTGGCTTAACAGCTCTTGAATCGTGGACGGAGTTCAGGGGTTCTCAAGGTGATAATTTTGATAAAATTTTCCATCTAAATGAGCTTCAAGTTTACTTGTCACAGGGACTAGAAAAGGAGAATCCAGACGTCTCTTTCGACCTTTTGGAATGGTGGAAGTCAAGGGAAAAGCATTTTCCCGTTCTTGCAAGGATGGCTCGGGATGTTCTGTCAATTCAAGCGTCAACTGTTGCATCGGAGAGCGCTTTCGGTCAAGCAAGACTACAAATCGGTGATCACAGAGCGTCGATGCGGGAGAGCTTGGAAAAATCAGTGCTTTTAGAGATTGGATCCGTGCAGAAAGAAGGAACTTTGGCATAGCAGAATCACAACCGACAATAGATGAGGCATATGAAGAAATGATAACAGAACTTGCTGAGGAAGCGACTTCACCCGGAAGTGGTGATGAACAAGCTTCATTTCCACCACCGCCAACACAACCTCCTCCCAACCTAGTTTTTTTTCCTTTTAATGATGGTATTAGTACCATGTTGTGCTCATTCCATTGGGGGAAGGAAGACTAAGAAAGATATGCCATTTTGGTCAATAAATATGCTCTTTATCATATCCTTGAATATCTTTTTTCTCAATATTTCTTTGTCTTTACTTCGATATCAATCCTTGAATATTTAAATAACATACAACACAATATACTAATTACAACATTCTTTTATATACAATATATACTATTTATATACAATATATACTGATTACTAACTACAACACAATATATACATAATATACAATATATACTACTTATATACAATATATACTACTTATATACTATATATACTAATTACTACAACACAATATATACATGATATACAATATGTACTAATTACTACAACACAATATATACTATACTAATAACTTAGTACACCATATAAAATATATTCTACACTATACTAATGACTACTATACAAGATATTGACTTAAAAAAAAACAGGTCAGACCGCCAGACCCGCTAGACCTGGAACCGCCAGAACCGAAACCGCATAGTGCTTAGACCCGTCACGGGCCGGTTCCAACCTGGAGAACCGCCAGACCCGGAACCGCCAGAACCGCCAGACCCGGAACCGCCAGAACCGGAACCGCGCCGCACAATACAGCCTTATGCGCGCGTATGTTTCGATGCTTTGTGCCGAGGGCGGCTCAAAATTGCGTAGGGGAGAGTGTTATGACCTTCCACATCATCATGCTACGTAGGTGCCATTTTGCATATGTTAATGCTATGTGGAAGCTTACATATGAAATAGAATAACACACATGAGAAAGTTCTAAAGAAATATAGAGGTTTTCCTAGGAAAACTCTAGAAACCTATAGATTTGCTAGAAAAGTCCCTGGAAGATTCTAGTTATGTAGAGAATTCTAGAGAAGGGACTTACTTGTAAATGATAAGACACTTATGCAACAATTAATATTTACATACTAGCCCCTAGGATACTAGTATATGAAGGGGGCCATTCACTTGTAATTCATCAACCAAGCAAATAATTCAAGTTCTCTATACTACAAAAACTTCCTTTAGCAATTCTCATGTGTTCTAATATTCCTTTGCGATCTTGAGTGTAGTAAGGCTGACTTGGCATAGCAAGAACATGAGTAGGGTATGCAAGATCGTGAGCGAGTTGCCAAGTGGCGGACGTGTACTTAGTTTAAGACTAAGGACGTGACACCCTACCTCTAAAGATTGTTGTGATATACATATGATTCAACTTACTTTAATTATATATATAGGTTCGATTCCTGTAGTTGCAATAAATCCTGTTAAAATGTTTACTCTCTTTTACTAAGCGTTACGCAGTATAAATCTAAATTAATCGGGGTTTCAATACAAATACGAATAAAAAACAAAAAGAAAAATTTAGGATCCTTAAAAAGTGGGGACATTAAGTCTTTGCTTTAATGGCTTGACCTTTAGGCTACCCATGTGGCAAGCAATGTTTTAACTCAATTTTGACACTGATGCAATAATCTGGATCCACGAGCTTGTACCCCCAAAAAAAGTACGTAATTTTTTTGGAGTCCGTAAAACTTGCTCACGCCGAGCCTATGAAAAGGGACACAAGGGTGGTACAAGCGGAGGCTATTAAAATCTTTGCTTTAGGCCTTCTAAATTTTGGAGCCTCAAAAATATTTTGAATTGTGAGTTTTTTATTTATTTTTTTCACTTAGACAATATTAAAGTTTATAAAAAAAAATAAAATACAAGCTCCTTATAAAAAGGAAAGAAAGACTATCTATTTTTTAACAATAGAAATATTTTAAAACTTTAATTAAGTTAGTTAAATTTTTATATTGGTAAATAATATTTTTTAAAATAAGATCCAAGGTAACAAATTATAAATACTTGGGTAATATTTTATTATCTTAAATTTTCTTACTAATAAAAATAGTAATGCTCTATATTATCATAGACGGAGCCAGAATTTCAAGCTTACATGTTCAAGATTTTAATCGCGTTAAGTTATTGGGTTCTAAATTAATAATTTATATATATATATATATATATATATATATATATATATATATATATATATATATATATATATATATATATATATATATATATATATATATATATATATTCAGTAAATTTTTTAAGACAAATCCACGATTCGAATCAAAGCAACCGGATACGGTCGAACCCGTTCTCGACACTCTAGCTCCAACCCTACATTTATATTTTGTAAGATAACTAGACTATAAATAAAAAGAAAAAAAACCAATGTAAATATTAAATTTTTTAAGATAACTACAATATAAACAAAAAGAAAAAAAGAAAAAAAAAGAAAAGAAAAGGCCTTTATTAAATTTTGGCTTATACCATAAATTTATTGAGACGTCCTTAAAGGGATATCAATGGTTTTGGAAATTCGGCCTATGACATGTTGTATGAACTTTATAATGGTCGTTTCCGAGAATTGGAAAATTATTATACCCGCAAAAGGCAACACCGATAAATATGGAAGTTCTCTCTGAAGTGAGTACCAGTAAGACTGATATATATATTTTATTCTCATCTTCTGATCCTAAACTATGACCATTTCAGTGAAATCGAGCCTTTGTAGTACGATTGGAGAAACATAATTAGGGAGAAGGTAAAGGAGATTAAAACTGCTTTAATAGCAAAAGAAAATGCTTTTGAATTGATAAAAACTTTGAAGCAACATTTCGAAGATTCTAACTAGAAAGATGAGGAGGTCGTAGCATTTTATGGGATGATATCATTTATGTTGTTCATTGACTTGCGGATCCACGAGAATGTGTGGCTTTTGCCCATTTCCAAGCCTCACTTTTTTGTATTCAAGTTTAGTTACTTCTAGAGATTTTGTATTTTTTGAGTTCAATAGCTTATACCTTTCTTCTTTTTACTTGTTTTCTGTTCTTTCCTTTTTCTCACTTTGCAAGTGAAAAATAGAAGGATATGTTGATTAAGGTATGCACTATAAAAAAGCTTAAAAGGAAACTCATGTACAAAGTACAAGATCGATGAATACAAAGGCATATTTTCTACAATTGTAAGATGTCTCTATAGGAAAAATTTTTATCGCAAAAGATACGATTCATCATTGGTTCAATAATGGATCTAACCTTAAGGGTAGGTAAGACTGCCCGGCAAAAAGCACTTGGATATCATCTCATATTATGTAGTGCTAACATCTATAATTATGTCGGGAAAGATTTTCTCTCGTCGCTGGAGACCTTTGTGAAAGAGCTGAAGAAGAATGATTTTGTCGTGAATCGGAGTTGAATGGATTGTTTCCTCTTTTTATTTTCCCAAGAGAATAGGAGGAAAATAATTTGCTTCATTGGATATTACTTTATTGTGTTCTTTGTTTATTACTATCTCGACTGCTTCCAAATCTTTACATAGCTTCTGTATCAGTTTACTAAGTGACTTATTAAATATCCACAAGCATATAATTTACTTAATTATTTTATAATATTACTTTGAAATATATATTACAAGATTGTTACGATTCAAAATTTACTATAGCTCGTGATAGCGTTTAACGTCATTGTCAAAAAAGCTAACAGTGATTAATCAGCTTAGTTACTCATTTCATTATATTTAAAATCATAAATCCCAAAAAATAAATATAGTGAAATTTAGTAATCGTAGAACACCGGTGATCTTATTTTTTAATTTCTACATAAAATATAAATTACAAGGTAAAATAATAATGATTACATGAACTACAATCATGGACATCCAGTAGAACCCCCAAAATCCGGTGTCATAAATGCATGAGCATCTACTAGGACATATAATAAAATACAACACCTGTGTGAAATACAAGCTAGACAGGAGAATGTAAATAACTCCGATGGAGACTCTGTATGTTGCAGATCGTAACATAAAATGCAGCTCACTGTAAAATCCCCGCAATAGTCGTGCCTTTGCGTCCCAAAGACCACCTGAAATGTATATACCTGCACAACAAGTGCAACAAAGTGTAGCATGAGTACGTAAATCAATGCGTACCCAGTAAGTATCTAGCCTAATTCCGGAGAAGTAGTGATGAGGGGCTGGCATCAACACTTATTAGTGGTCTAATAAATAAAATACTGTAAAAAATAAACAAATATGATGCAGGATAAATAAGCGATATAAAAAAATATAAGCACGTGAAATGATCCTCCTCTGAACAACAAACTCAAGCTCTCAATTATCGGTTACCTCCTCAACCGGAGTATATAAGTAAAATAGTCCCCATCAGTAGGCCGTGTTATGCCCTGCAATATTATGTCGATATTACGCTTTGCAGTATTATGTTATGACAGTGTTGCACCCGATAATATTACATCACGGTAAATTTATACTTTACGGTATTAAGTTACGACGATGTTGCACCCTGTAGTATTGTACGCTAGATTTGTTGCAAGGTAATTGACACCAGTCCAAGAAAAAGATTATTTGGGGATAATAAGGATTATAAGTGATGAGTAAATTCATAAAAATAAGATGGTAAGTGATATTGAAGAAAACAAATTTTGTCGAAGTTTGGCATGTTGGGTAAAATATGGCCCGAGCTAAATTATTCAGTATTTATGGACTAGTACCATACAAGGTACTACATGGCCATGATAGAAAGATGTATAAGGTATGTGAAAAGTGAGTAATATTTTAAATAATTCGGTGCAAATTTTAAATTATGCGGGTAATAGATTAATTATTAATTAATAAAATATTATCCGTTTAACTAATAAGTGGATAAAACTTAATTTATTATATCCACAAAGAAACGTGGCAGTGGACCACAATTTAAGCATATGACTAAGAGTCATATATGCTTATTATAATGAAACGTAAATCAATTGGGTCTTAGTCAAATCTAGTCATATATATTAGATAGCAATTCAATCCCTTGTTTCAAAAACGCTAAAGAGCAGAAGCTATTTCTTAAAAATTCAAATATGTTGGAGCAAAATCATTTCCTTCTTAAGTACAAATAAGTTTGGAGCAGAAGCCAAATTCGATTCTAAAGAACTTCTAACGCAGATTTGTTAAAATAATAGCAATGTAAAATTTTGCGATTCTAAAAGATTACGGTGTAATTTTCGCCAAAAATATTATACGGAATTTTCTTATTTCAAGTATATTAAGGCTAAGCTCTTCCTTCATATTGGCATATGATCTTATCATTTACACAAGTTTAATAAGGAAGCAAAGAAAAATTGATATCCCGAAATTTACATATATTTTGCTAGTCTCGCAAGTTACGTATATTTTTTAGTTTTGTAAATTATTATATTCTCCTTATGGGGAATTCATATTCAGTTGAGTATTTTCTTCTTCCAGTCAAGAGAGTAGAGAGTTTATATATATACAATATTAAAAGTATTTTCATTACCATCGAGCTACAATCGATGGGCAGGCCCCTATTGGACAACCTCAGATCAGATGGTAAGTTATATGACGATCCTACTGTGGCCGAGCGCATATGAGCGAGGCCAGTTGATCGAGATACAGAGCCTAGTATGGCCTAGCGCTTATGAGCGAGCCTACTACGACAGAGCAGATATATATATATACCGAGCCTTATAGGACCGGACAACTATTTTACTTACTATATTGAGAGAATTGAGTTAGTATCAGCAGGTAAGCATATCTTCAGATTATCTTTGACTTCCAACTACTTGCAATGTGGCTCATGGCCAAAAGTATGACATCATATGTTCAGAGTCCCTTAGTTGCAAGTTGGTACGCAAGGGTATGTGAGGTACTGGGTGCCCGTCGCGGCCCATCAGTTTGGGTCATGGCAAAAATGGTATCAAAGTAATTCTGTCCTAGGGAGTCTACAAGCTTTGTCTCGTAGAGTCTTGTTTATGGGTGTGTCATGCACCACACTTATAAGCAGGAGGATACATACATTCAGCATTGTCACTCTTTCTTCTTACTCTAGATCGTGTGGTAGAGCTCACTCATATGAATCCAAGTTCCAAAATTCTATTTTCGATGCCTACATCCGGAAAGATGGTTGGAAAGAGAGATAGTTGTGGAAGAGCCGAGTCAGAGAAATTTGATTTTTGTATGATTCCTACGATGAGTAAATATGAGGTCTTTAGCAGATCATGGGTGTACTGAAAGGTGTAAGCTTCCTGATAAGAATCCTAAAGACAAGAATGCCTATCCATCTTTATGGTGAAGGACAATGACAGATTAAGAAGATAAGTACAAGTTTTAGCAAGTAAAAGAGCACAGTGAAAAAGGGTACGAGGTACCCAGTCAATGAAGGTTAACAACGTTTATAATTGAGGCAGAGGAGCATAAGTTTTTTTTGAGTTATATTCAATAGTAATAGAGGTATATACAATTGATCGCACCCATTCCAAATATGCCATGTGGGGGGTTAACAAAGGTTGTATTAGAAAGATATGATGGATGAATTTATTGCGTCAGTTGATATTTTCGAAGGATATTGAAAATGTGCTAATAGATCTCTTTATGAGACACCTAGATGGTGCACTCTAATATAGTGCGGCCAGATGAGTACTACAAAGACATGCACTATAAGCCTTGAAGGAATAGATATTACCTTAGTGTGGCTCGCGTCCCTAGTAAAGTGAGAACGTTAAGCAACTTGAAGAGCCACTAGATGGAGCAAAGGAAATTAAAAAGCGAAAGAATATCTTATTGAAGTTTCACAAGAAAAGGGATATGCAGAAAATTTTAGCAAAGTAATGAGAAGAGAGATAAGTAAGCATAATGAATAAGGTATTATATATGGATAAACATTGTAGAGCGTTACAGAACCTATAGTCAAATAAAGGAAGAGACGAAATGTGATGGGCCTTAAGACAAAACAAGAGTATAGGCCATAAAGTTATATCCTCATTTCAAGTAATAAGTTCGTGACTCTAATGCGACTACCAAAGGGGAGAGTTAATCCCCAAAGTAACAGAAATCAGTATGAATTAGTAAACAAGATAAACTAAACATGAATTAGGGACTGAGTGACTGGTGATAGTTGCCATAATAAGAACTTCAGTTTTTTTCCACTAATAATCGAATTGACGACAAAAGAAGATTCATGAGAAATTCAGAGCATAATCATTCAGGAAGACTTCCCTACAACAAGTAATGTGAGCAAAGTTCAGCTTAAGGGAATGTATGTGCAAGTTATACTAAATTTCACTCTCGTGAGTAAGGGATTTTTGATACAGAAGGATTATTGCAAGGCGAGGAAGAGTCATAAATGATGTAAAAGGATGCCAAAGATGAAAAGGTGTAACATCTATAGGCAGGTCGTCGTAGCTCCAACTCTTAGCACACCCCTAAAGGGGGGAATATGGAGTGATGTGGTATTAAGTCAGAATTAAGTGGTTCGAGTGGCTATGGCATGGTAAAGGAAGAATGCGATAAATGAAAGAGGAATGAGATGGAACTTATCGAAATCTTATAAATACGCTACGATTCAAGAATATTGTGCAAGCACGACATCAAGAAGAGGGAGTAAAGGTTCCTGCCCGAGCAGTTATTAATAAATAAGGGCCAGTGCGAGACATAAGTTAAGATGAAGGAAATAACCCAAGAAAGATTACGAGGAATATTGATATGAGAATGGGACAACGAATAGTTAGTAATTGGCCAAGAAAATCCCAGTATGGCTAAATAGGAGGTTATAGATGAGTTATTAGATCGTGTAAGATAAACATATATAACCCAACATGGAGAATTTAGCTTCGAATAATATCATTATAATACTTGAGATACATTCAAACAAGAGTCAGGCGAGTTAAAGGTATTGTATGAGCTTTACGGGGATAAAAGAAAGTGCCACTGGAAAGACAGTCAAAATATCAGTTCAGAAACAATCATACGAGCACAAGGGCGTGGAGATAAGTAACTACGGATAAGTATAGACAAGGAAGGACATCGGAAGGTCTGTCGAGTGTACGATGTAATAAGCTCGCATCTTTACAAGATACAGAGGGTCTTCCCTAAGCACCACGGCGAAAGACCAGGAAAAGTAATAGCTTACGTTAAAGGAAAACTAAGATGGAGCGAAAAAACTATTCGATCAATGATCCAGAGTTAGTACGTTATGGATACACTCAATATTTTAGAGAATTATCAATAAAACATATTTGTTGACAATGATACAACCATAGATGACTTCAGTATAAGTTAAAAGAAAGAATTGAGCCTAGGGCATAGACAAAGAATTGAATTGTTAGAAGATTGTGTCATGGATATTCCATAACGCCCATGAAAGGCTAAGGTAATAACTGATATCATGAGCCGCAGATCAAAAGATAGATTAAGCTTACATAACGGCTAATCAGAAGGAAGAGGAAACTAAAAAATTACATCACCTAAGTAATCAAGAGTCTGATTATTAGACCTAGAAAAATTATAGAATTTGTGCTTGAGAACATGACATAATCACTCTTAATATCATATGTACAAGAGAAATAACACAACAACTATAATCTATAATGGCTCTACAAGGAAGCCAGTTTGATGATGTATCAGCCTCATAAGAAGTCAGTATGAAGCTCCTACCAGACTGTATATGTACCTAAGGTGCGAGTATTATAGTAGAGCTTCAAGTTATCGACGTAAATTACACCTAGGTGGAAGGGAGGTCATAAAAGAGATACACAATATGATATGAGATTTTAAGTAAGGAAGGTAAAAATGAACAACGTACGAGATACTAAAATGCAGAAAATTGTGAATAGTCCATACTTCGGATAGAAGGTTATAAACATGGGGATTCAATATACCGGAATGATAACGGCATCGTTAATGGCATATCTTTCAGCCTATGGTTTCTACTTAGTGAGAGTTTTAGTTAAAAGAGTATAGAAGAGTTAGAGATAATGTGACATCTCGCTTGATATTTTAGAAGAACATAAGGAAATTTATGGTGCAAGCAAGTTGAGGAAATGTTGCAAGTAGTATAAATGGATATGTGTAGGTTACAAGATAATGTATGGTAGAGCAAAAAGGTTTTAGGAAGACAGAAGTAAGGATAAGAAAACGCGAGTGAAAAGGTGACGAGAATGGATAAGTCCTCGGGATTAAGCCCATGAAAACAAGAAGAGCTGATGATTTCTCTATGTTATAGAAAGTTCACTATAGCCTAAATGAACTCAAACGAGTCTAAGACTAGTAGCATTTAGAAAAGATGGAATGCTGCCCTGATAGTACAATGATGGTATAATTGTAATGGATAAAGGATGACGGTTAGACCTTCAAGTGAGTAATGATTTCAAGAGGATTTCATGGATTGTACGAAATTAAAATACCACATAAGTGAATCACATTGGGATGCTATAAAATACGGTCATTAAAGTATGGTATCACCCCTAAGTGGATTAGAAAAATCACTTCAATTATTCCTCAATGGAATGTAAGCCCTAGTGGCACGATATAACGTAAGAAGTTTCAAGTTATCAATGGTACTTGAGGCAAATTAACAATGGCTGGACAAAAGTCATAAAGTATGAGATGCGATTAGGCCGCTATTCTTAAGACGAGCGATAATGAAGGAGCATTGAAGGACTGAGATATATACCTAAAAGATAGGCAATAAAAGTAGATGAGAGCTTGGTAAGCATAGCTCAGTAAAGGTAGATTGAAACAAAAATTATGGTTTAGTATAACCCTTGTAAATGCAGTAAAGTCATGTGAATGGGTAACCAGATCTATGAAATGAGATATGACCATATTCGCAAGTTTTATAAAGTATCGAGCAAAGGACTTCGGTACACCTATAAAGACCCAGAGAGGCATCCTATTAAGCCTTGTATATACAAAGTAAGGCCTACATATTGAGTAAAAGATAAAAGAAAAAAGGAAAGATGAACCACATAAGTGCACTTACAAAGCTAGGGTCACACAGGTTGCATGACCGGAGATAATAACAGTCGCATGATTAGGAAGATTTCGACCACATGCCATGATATGAGCAAAAAAACTAAGGGGGGAGTACCCTAGACTTTGGATTTATTCACAAAGCAACTGCTTAAATGACAAAAAGAGAATTAAGGTTTTCACAAAAGCTATAAGTTACGAAAATGATAAGAGCATCAGCCAACATTCGAGGACAAATGTTCCAAAGGGGGGAATGATGTTACGCTCCGTAATATTACGTCGATATTACGCTTTGCAGTATTGAGTTATGATAGTGTTGCACCCAGCAGTATTACATTACGGTGAATTTATACTTTGCAGTATTAAGTTACGACGATATCGCACCCTGTTGTATTGTACGTTAGATTTGTCGTAAGGTAATTAACACCAGTCCAAGGAAAAGATTATTTGGGATTATAAGTGATACGTAAACTCGTGAAGGTAAGAGGGTAAGTGATAGTGAAGAAAACGAATATTGTCGAAGTTTGGCATGTTGGGGAAAAATACGACCCGAGCTAAATTATCCGGTATGTATAGACTAATATCATACAAGGTACTACATGGCCATGATAGAAAGATGTATAAGATATGTGAAAAGTGAATAATATTTTAAATAATTCGAGGCAAATTTTAAATTATGCAGGTAATAGATTAATTACCAGATAACGAAACATTACCCGATTAACTAATAAATATATAAAACTTAATTAATTATATCCACAAAGAAACGAGGCAGTGGACCATGATTTATGTATATGACTAAGAGTCATATGTGCTTATCATAATGAAACGTGTAAATCAACTGGGTCTTAGTCAAATCTAGTCATATACGTTAGATCGCAATTCAATCCCTTCTTAGTTGCAAAAACGCTAAAGAGCAGAAGCTGTTTCTTAAAAATTCAAATATGTTGGAGGAAAATCATTTCCTTCTTAAATTTGGAGCGGAAGCCAAATTCGACTATGAAGAACTTCCAACGCAAATTTGTTGAAATAATAGAAACATAAAATTTTGTGATTTTAAAAGAGTACGGTGCAATTTTTGTTAAGAATATTATACGAAATTTTTAATTGAAGTTATGTTAAAGCTAAGCTCGTCATTTATTTTGGCATGATCTTGTCATTACACAAGTTTGATAACGAAGCAAAGAAAAATTGACATCCCAAAATTTACGTATATTTTACTAGTCTCGCAAGTTACGTATATTTTTCTAGTTTTGTAGATTACCATATTCTCCTTACGGGAAATTCATATTCAGTTGAGTATTTTCTTCTTCTAGTCAAGAGAACAGAGAGTTCATATATATAAAGTATTAAAAGTATTTTCGTTACCATCGAGCTACAATCGATGGGCAAGCCCCTATTGGGCAACCTTTGATCAGATGGTAAGTTATATGACGATCATATTGTGGCCGAGCGCATATGAGCGAGCCCAATTGATCGAGATACAGAGCCTAGTATGGTCGAGCGCTTATGAGCGAGACTACTACGACAGTTCAGATGTATATGTATACCGAGTCTTATAGGGCCGAACACCTATTTTACTTACTATATTGAGAGAATTGAGTCAGTATCAGCAGGTAAGCATATCTTCAGATTATCTTCGACTTTCAGCTACTTGCAGTTATTATATTATCAATTCAGTTTCAGCTTTCAGTATATTGCCTTACATACTCAATACATTATTTCGTACTAACGTCCCTTTTCTTGGGGCACTGCATTTCATGCGTACAGTTCAGACAGACAGACGAGTATGCCTCTTCAATAAGTATTTCCCAAGTTCAGCTTTATCAGTAAGCTCCATGCCTTTCGGAGTTTCCAGGTCTAGAGCCTTATGTATATCTTGTATATATACGTATATATAAGTCATGAGTAGGTCGGAGAGCCGTTCCGATAATAGTATATCCATTAGTAGAGGCTTGTAGACATCTCTTCTTAGTTAGTGCAGTATGTTGGACTTTCAGGCCTTGTATGTATATTTGGTTGGTTTGTCAGATGTAATAAGTATGAGGCCTTATCGGCCAAGATTTATATTGGTATTTAGTCACCATTCGTTGTCGTCTTGCAATGTGGCCCATGGCTAAAACTATGACATCATATGTTCAGTGTCCCTTTGTTGCAAGTTGGTACGCAAGGGTAGGTGAGGTACCGGGTGCCCGTCGCGGCCCATCAGTTTGGGTCGTGACAGGGCGTCAAAACTCAAATCAGGAAAACTCACGGATGTGATGGCTTCTTGTCAAATATTACACACGACGTGTCAAGGTGATATCCCATAAGACTACTTAGAGAAATGCTGAGGCGAACGACTCGATCTTATAAAAATATGATATTTCCAAGGCGAACGACCCGATCATATAATATCGTGTACACCACCAAGGGTCGAACGACAGAGCCACAGATGCATCATTACACTGTCGAGGCAAACGATCCGTCCCCATAAGAGTGTGGTACATAATCCTGCCCAGACGATCGATCCGATCCCGTTAGAGTAAAACGTTTTAATGGGTCCTTGACCCCAGTCGTGAATATATGTGTAAATTATGAAATTTAAGGAGAATTTGCAATGAATATGCACAATGCGGGAGAAATTCGTAAGGGAAGTACAATTTTCACAACTAATCAAGTAACCCGTCGAATTTCAAAAATAGCGAGTCCGTTACTCTACACAAGTGTAATCTCGGATTGTAATGGGAAATAAAGTAACTAAACAAGCAAGGATATCTCGAATAGCACATTTAAAATATGGTATTAATGTTAGTCTACCCGGACGTAATAAGGAATTCTACCATACGCACGGACACTCGTCACCCCGTACGTACGTAGCTCCCACAACATGTAGCATGTAATCAATATAACACCTACGGGGTAATTTCCCTATCACAAGGTTAGACAAGAGACTTACATCACTCCAAAGTTTCATAACCGGCTGCTATTCCCCTCTAACTTCTCGACTCAAATACAAATGATCCGAAGCTAGTCAAACAATATGCAAATCAATCAAAATATACTCCAATGCTTATAGTTAATTAATTTATAATAATTTTCAACTCCGTTGAAAAGTCAATTAAGTAAACCTTGGGCCTACGTGTCCGAATTCCGAAAACTTATGAAGATAAACTTTACCCATAACATTACGAACTCTGATACGAACAAGTCAATGAACAAATGAAGAACACTCAAACAAATGATAAGAGCCAGAATAAATTTTTATTTCTTGGATATGCGTGCTAATAATACAAAAATAAATAAAAAGGTCATCCTCTTTATATAGTAAAGGAGTTTCAAACCCTAATACAAGTCTAAAATATGTAAAGATCTTTATCTTCTTTTTTGCCCCAGAAAACATGATTAGCAGTTAATACCAGGCGCGATTCGTGACGCAATATCTGGTTGTTGGCAGATATTTTGGCAACTAGTTTGTGCTCTTTAATCATCTTTCCTTTACCCTTGATTCTTCGTTTTGCTCGAGCTTGATTCTTTCCGGGTTCGGCCATGCTCGATTCCCAACATATCATTCGTCCGCCTCCGATTCCGATCTATGGGCACCTTCGTCCCCATTCGAGCTAGTAATGAATACCGTTTGTTCCTCGCTTCTTAAGCGAAAAACTTGGGGTAATTCTATCCCTGATTTTATTTGTACACAGATAGTTCTCTCACTTCCCAGAGAGTAAATTATAGGAGTAATGAGAAGTGACTAATTGAACCAGGTTCCTTCTCTCGCACACCATAATCAAGTTGACGAACCGAAATGTCCCATCTGTCACGTCGCTCTGATTTTGAACACACATCAACCACCAATTGGTCATCCTCAATAGTTATTAAATGTGAAACATAATGCATCCATTATTTTTTTTGAGTTAAAGCTATATTCTATTGATACTCAAAGTTATGTATAGTTGAGTCCGAGGAGCAGCTTTGATAGGTTTCTCCCAATATACATCACAATCTGGTACTAACAATTTTGTGTCTATCTATCCTACACTACTTTCTCAATACAGACACTTGTTTAAACCAACTACAACAAGGATTTCTACTTTTAATTCAATCTAAGGAATCCAATCAAGCGGTTGCAATGCTTCTTTCCACTTGACTATGTTCTTTCCTCTAATAGGTATGTTTACTTCAATCATACATTCATTATTCTTTTCCTATAAAAGCTTTGGTTTCCTATTTTTACTTTTTTACTTTCTGATTTTGAATTTCTTTGAGTTATATTCAAACTTTTTGTACCCTCATCTGTTCACTAATCCTCAAATTCCTCATAACCCGTTCTTCATATCTTCATACAAACATAACTCATCTTCAAACCTTCAATTCTTCATACCAAATCTTTAAACCTTTACATAAAACCTTCAAATCTTCATATTTTCAGGCAAAGATGGCTAAGACTTCAAAATCGGTTCTCCAAAACACCGTTCCAACGACTTCTTCCTTAGCCAACGACACTGAGGTAACGCCTCCAATAGTATCCATGTGTCACGATCCATATTTTTCAACCATCAGGAGTCGCGATGATGCCTACTATTGAGAGCTAGGAAAGACAACATTTAACTACCTTTTGCATTAACCAATTAGTCTGAGTATTTTCCCTTACCGACTCACACCATGAACATTTTACAAAAGCTGCACCTAGTACTGAACAAACTTTACCTCAAGAATCAAATCTTTCATACCACGTACCATTCGTACTTACTCAAACTACTCTATACAAGAGTCAAGATGTCCCTTTCCTTTGTAAATCACTTGTCCTCACATCACACAAGAAAGTAGCTTCATATCTAATGATAGTGATGACATTCAGGAACTAAAATAGACAGAATTCGCTCACTCTCGAAAAGAATATTCACATGCCACAATGATGCACCATAGGCTTGCTCGTAGTGTAGTGCTCGACTAATCAAGCCCCACTCAGTCTAAAATCAATAAAACTTTATTTATTTGTAATGTAGGCTAAGGGACGTGTATGATATATTTGGATATAATGAATAGCCTCCCTAAGCACTTTTAATACAATTACATTAAACTTCAAGGTCATCGTTTTGTCAGCCAACACTCCACCATATTTATTTAAACATCCCCATACATTAGGTGCAATTTGTACAAGCTACAACTTATTAATCATTATATATATATATATATATATATATATATATATATATATATATATATATATAAATATTCGTGGTGCTTCTCTTTTTTGCTTCAATATTCTGCACCTTTTCTCTATCCATGGTTCCACTTCAAAAATCCAAACCACCACCCCACACTTTTGCTTTTGCATATTTTCAATACCATTCTAGTGCTTAGTGAGAGGAAAATTAATTCAAGCAGCAGGCTATTCAAATAATTGGGTAAGGTTCACTGTGGTTGCCAAAGAAGCAGGCTTATCGGCTCAACGGGGTTAACTAAGATGTAATGCAAACATAAATTACCCATCAAACTTATCCAGAAAAATCATTTGCACACCTAAACTTTACGAGCGACCTATGTCCCCCATATTCTTGTTTGGGGTGAATTTAATACCACATTGGTAACACTTAGTCAGTCTTGTGAGGGGTGTGTGTAGTACACGCGCGCCACGTTTCAAAATCTACTAAAAAACGATTTTTTCAGTATTTTCAAAAAAAAAAAGTTTTTACAAATTTGTTTTTCCAGTTTTTATAAAATATAATTCTTTTAAAAAAATGAAAAAATAAAAATTGTTTTTTTCAAAAACAAAAAATATTTTGTTGAAAAATAATTTTTTCAGTTTTTAAGAAATAAAGATATTTTGTTAAAAACGATTTTTTCCAATTTTTTAGAATAGTTTTTACAAATTTATTTTTTTAGTTTTTACAAAAATAAAATTCTTTTAAAAATTGAATAAATAAAAATAGTATTTTGTTGAAAATAATTTTTTTAATTTTTTTTTAAAAAAAGATAAATAGTTAAAAAATGATTTTTTTTTTGTTTTTACCAAAAAAAGTTTTTACAAGTTTATTTTTCCAGTTTTACAAAAAACAAATCTTTAAAAAACTATTAAAAATGAAGAAAAACACTTTCGAAAATAATTTTTTGAAAATATTTTTTTCAGTTTTTAAAAAACAAAAATATTTTTTTAAAAACTGAAAAAAGAATTCTATTTTTACAAAAAAATAATCAGTTTTTACAAAAAAAATCTTTTGTTAAAAAAATGATTTTTGCTATTGTGTGAGGAAGAAGAAAAGGCGGTGAGAGAAAACGAAAAGAAAAAAAAAAGAGAAGATGAATGTAAACGTAAAAAGGATCCATTGTAATAATATTTCCCTCTTACACATGAGATTGAGAGAGTAAAGCTACTCTCTTTGCCACGTCACCATTTAATAGGATATTAAATTCACCACAACTAAGAATAGGGCGGACATATGTTGCCCGTAAAGTTAAGGTGTGTATATGGTTTTTTCGGACAAGTGTGATGGGTAATTTATGTATTATCTCTTTTTTTATATGTCTGGCTCAACAAAGAAATGCCTATATCAATTCTAAAACTGAATGAAGCTACTATTTCGTTTTGCAAACACACAGGACAAGTTCTAGGCATCAATTGTACAACATGGAATATAGTAACACTCACACACACATGGCACATGGTTCACTCCGGACTATCAAGACATTCTCTTTTGAGTGTTCAAGTTAGGTACAAACATACAATTTTTAAGGCACTTAAACAAGATTCAACCTTTGTAGCTAAGCGCTACACTCTAGCGTCTATCGTGTTCAAGTGTACAAACGCTAAGGGTTTTTCCTTCAATTTGTGCTCGTAGCCCACTAATCCTAACCTACAACTAAAAATAACAAAAACAAAACTACCTATATCCGATTAAAGCTAAATCCTTGGAAACGAACTATGGCCCAAAGAAAAACCAATGGGGAGTTACTATAATATCTAAAAATAAAATATTTTTTGGTATTTTCTCTAGACTAACTTCCCTCAAGAAATTTGTCTAAATGATCCGTCATCAGAAAGAGTCTCTCTCTCTCTCTCTCTATATATATATATATATATATCCCTCAAGAACCCCACTAAAAGAGATCCCTCGTCGGGACAAGTCACTTAATCTTTCTACTTACCTAATGAACTACGATTCTAACACTAAAATAATCAAAGCAAGTAGTTAATTGTTACAATTACAAATATACAATGAAGTATCCCCCACCCCACACATAAAACAAAGACATGTCCTCATGGCTTCAATATCTAAAGAAATGTGAGGTAAAGGAACTTTCCTGAGGCTCACTCCTGGTTAGAGACGGTGTCTAGGTTCACATTCCACGCACGAACCAGCGCTCGCAACCAGCCAAAGAATTTCTTGTCTGACTTCACTTGCCGGTCAGTCACTTCCTCAACAGGGATACAAAAATCATTGACTGAGGTATTCAACCCAACCAACTCCTGCTCTAAAGCTGCCATGCTAGTGCTCTGGCGTTGCTGTTATGGGCCTGCCTCGTCCCTTTTTGTAGGTGCGGTGACTACAGCTGCCCTAGCATCATCCTCAGACTCATCAGCAGAGTCATCACTGTCCGACACTGGCTCTCTTCCCTCAAGTCCAATTTTCTTTTCCCAGAATGGGGCCTTCAGAGGTAACTTCCCATCGACTTGAAGGTTCTTAGGGACCTTAGCAAGGCGGCACAGTCGGGTGACTAGCTAAGGGAAGTAGTGGCCCTTGATTAGCTCAGGCGATCAAATGAAAATTTCATCATGGAGGACTCGAGCGACATCAAACCCTTGGTTAGTCATAAAGCAGTAGATCATAGTTTCCCGTGGCCCATTATCAGTGCTATTGTCGGATGGAAGCATACGAGTGTTGATGACAGTGAGCCAACACTTTGCCTCCCAAGTAAGAGACTGTGAGTGCAGAGTCTTCAGTTGTGCTATCCATTTGGGCATTTTTCCAGGGATACATATTACCTCCTGAATTGTTTCCCAGTCAACCCTCGGGTGGTGATACATCATATAATGATCGTCACCCGTGAATTTTTGGAGGTGATACACTCGGCGAATGGCCTCTAGAGATGCATTAACCTGGGTGTTGCGCACAGTCACAACCCCATTCTCATTTTCAGGAAAGTTCGCATAAAATTCCTTCACCAGCTGAATATTAGTTTCCTTTGGGACCTCAAAGAAGATGTCCATCTGACTCCTACTCAACTTATTAAACATATTTGGGCACTCCTTCTCCAATGTCGTTCGATCGATATGAACCTCATGGAGAAACTTCTTAGCTGCTTTCTGATTATACCTTGTCTCTGCTGATTGAGATATGAACGAAGTTTGAACTGTGTTGCACTGGCTTGGCTCCTACCTCGTAAGGAGCCTCCCGGACCACTAGTAGAGGACTCGATGTTTCATCTCTTATGATATGAACTCATAGTACCTGTCAAAATAGAGAAATGCCTATTAGGACATGCGAAACATGTATGACTATGGGTGGTTACTCAGACTTCACCACAACCATGTCACAACATCTCCATATATTTCCATTGAGACAATTTCCCAGACACATTGTGGACATATTTTCATAAATATGGCCCATGGGAATCAAGAAAACTTCCCTAAATAAAATATGCCACTACACCCACACACTTCACACTTGCTACATACAATCACCCACCAGAAACACCATTCCAAACATGTAATACACAGCCTCTTCACAAAACATATGCAAAAAAATGAAATTACACTAGAAAACAAGAAGAAAAAGCTAAACAAAAATCCTATCACCAATGCTACATTATAATAAAAGTGAACTAGCATAACAGCAACAAAATATAGAAAGAAAAAAGAAGGGGGGGGGGGGCTTCGGAACTCATACCTTAGGAGAAGAAGGTGAGGGGTATTGTGAGGGAAGAAGGAGAAGAGGAGAGAATGGGGAAGAGGTAGGGTTTAGATATATATATATATATATATATATATATATATATATATATATATATATATATATATATATATATATATATATATATATATGGGGATTTTGGGGGAAGGGATTGGGTGTTTTGGGTTTGGTGGGGGTTGTTCTTAAAAATTAAAAGAAGAAAAACAGAAAAAATAAAAAAAGCCCCGGTATACCCGCGGTCGACCGCTGTCCACCGCGGCCGTGGAGGGTTTTAAAATTTGAGACAGTGTATTCCGCAGTTCACCGTGGTCCTCGCCACGGTCGCGGGGAAATTTATAACCCTCCAATGTTTTTCGCGGTTCACCGCGGTCGCGTGGCTGGAAACATGTTTTTCTCTTTTTTTTGAATAGGACGTTACAAGAACATACTTACAACAACATTCTTGGTTTGCCTCCTACGCAGTGCCTGATTTAACATTGCGGCACGACGCATATAAGTACATTTAAGGCTCGCTCTGACACGACCCAAACTGGAGGCTATGACTAGCACCCGACCATACTTGCCGAGCACCAACGTACATTTTATCTAACCTTCTTTATTTTCTTTTAGGGCTGATAGATCAATATAAATGGTAGACATGGATCATGGACAACCAACAATAAAATATGATGGCATGAACCTATATCACATGGGATGACCAGAAGATCAAGAAACGAGCTACCACGCTATCATGAAAGTCTATACAACAAAAACCAGCCGACAAGGCATACCAAACTATATATGAGTCGACACCTGTCTATGAGCCTCTATAGAAACATAAATTCTGCAATGTAGCCGGAACTGAGCCCTGACATATCCATAATGTCTATAACAAAAATGCATACCAAGACCAAGGCAAGTCCGAAGAAGGGATTTCGCCAGTCACTGTTGAACTGGACAACCTACTGTGGTTGGGGAGCTGCACCTGCCTGTTTATCAGGACATGCAGCACGACATGTAGCGTCCACAAATAAAAGGACGTCGGTACGAATAAAGTACTGAGTATGTAAGGCAGGAAATCATAAATACGAACAGTAATGTAAGCATGGATAGAAAATATACAACCTGTAACATCTGAGTATCTCTAAGGGCTACTGACATGAAATGCTTGATACATATGTATAAAGACATAACCTTTTAAAACATACGCCTCTGTGGGCATCATCATCATCATATCGTACCCGGCCGTAATAGGCTTGGTAAAAACGTACTCGGCCATCATAAGGCTCGATAGATCGTACCTGACCACGTGGAGCTCAGTAAAACCCAACTGATCAGTGGTTGCACAGTAGGTACCGTATCCGACCGTCTATAGCGCGGCTCGATAGAGTAAAATAGATACATATATGTAACGCATACTCGACTCATGGAATCATGTTCTAAACATTTAGGAGTGATATTATTTGTACACGTTATTAGGAATAACTCTTCACTATGAACCTTATAAGAATGAGGAAGTACCAAAAACATTGATAACATAAGAATAAAAGAAGCAACATTAACATCAATTGTTCCATAAGAGGGGAAACAATGTAAGTACTGCTAGCTTCTAAGAGTAGAGTATCTTTGGAATCTCGTTCATTTTATTATGTATAATCGGACTCGTGTAAAAGAAGGAAAGATATAGCCTCACACACCTTGTATATATTTCCCAAATCTCAAGCTGTGCAATTTTTAAACTCCTTAGTCTACAATAAGAGAAACGATACTATCGTTATCATTTAAGCGTCACAACCATTATGTATCGACCACAACCTATTTTACGATAAAACGGACAAAACCTCCCCTATATATATGACTTCACACAATTCAAAACAATCACCAGACAGCCCAACCAACATCAATATAATCATATTGAGTCTCCAAAAATAGTCCACCAACCGATAATATTACTACCAAGCCTTTTGATATATTTTTCACAAGTTCTAGCTTCAATGGCTTAGCCACAACTTGTACAATATTAAATACATATAGAGTAAGAGGTTCCGTACCTTTATACACAAAGAAAAACTCCAATTGACCTTAAATTTCCATGAAATATCCCTCCAATGCTGCCACAACAACAAGAAAGCGAAACTACCGGTCAATTAGTGTTGTTCGGCACTAGAATCACTTTAAGAGGCTTGAAATCACCTAGGGTTGATATTAAGAACATTAGGGAGTATTTAAAGAACATAAGTTCTTTAAAAAAACCTCCCACACAAGCCGGAACAACACAAAAATGATCAACAACAAGAAGAATAAGAGACTTACTAGCGCCACGGGATTCTCGACACTTGATTTGTGTTGTTTGCCCTTTGTTTGGGTCTTGAATCTTGAGAGAACCTTGACATGGTGTTACTAGGATTCTAAGGTCTGAAGATAGTGAAAATAAATGATTAAAAATTGGTTGGAGGCATCATATATAGGTCCAAACTTCTTAAACCGCCTAAGTGGGCCCCATACAGAGGTGTCTGGCGCAGTCTCGCGAAAATGCGAATATCTCTCTACTATGAGATCGTATTGACGAACGGTTTAATGCTTACAAACTAGACTCATATATATTAAATAGGATGGTTAGATCACTCCATAATTCAAAGTAAATTGGGATAAAATCTTAGTAACATTTGACCTAATGTTTAAGTAAAATTATGAACCTAAGTTGCGACAACTTTTGTCTCATAACTCATTTGAATTCAAGAATTATAATACAAATAATATATGGTAAAAATACCTTAAAACACTACCTCTTGAGTGTACTAAGCACCTCTAGGTTTAACCAAAAAAATGGTTGACAACATCTTTGATTCGTTTAACTTCTAATACTTGTTATCCACCCTTATACACCTTTGAATCATTTAAGACCAATATAATTAACTTCTTATCATGTTAATGATAATACTTTAATGGATTTATGTCGAGTACCTTATGGAATGAGCTATCATACGTGAATATGGGTTGTAACACGCTCGACCTCTGAGGTTCCGTCAGATGTGTCTCATATACTACCTTTGGCTCTTTCATGCCTATGTATAACTTCAATATCTACCCATTGACTCTAAATGTGTGAGATTCTTTCTCTGAGGCAATCTCTACAGATCCTGAAGGGTAGACGTCTACCGCTCGAAATGGACTAGACCATCTAGACTTAAGCTTACCCCGGAACAACCGTAGTCTTGAGTTACAAAGCAATACCATGTCCCCAGGTTTGAAATTTTGCTTAACAGTGTTCTATCCATGAAAAATCTTCATTCTCTCCTTATGCAATTTTGTGATCTCAAAAGCAAGATGTTCGAACTCATCAAGCTCATGCAATTCAGTGATTCTTATTGTGCCTGCCGCCTCAATATCTAAGTTCAGCTGTTTCAATGCCCACCACGCTTTATGTTCAAGTTCCATTGGCAAGTAGCATGCCTTTCCAAATACCAACTTATATGGTGACATACCAATTGGTGTTTTGAAAGTAGTTCTATAAGCCTAGAGTGCATCATCTAGCTTTTTCGCCCAATAAGTTCTTGTGGTGTTTACAGTCTTGGTTATCACACTCTTTATTTCTCTGTTGGATACTTCAACCTGCCCACTAGTCTGAGGATGATCAGGGGTAGCCACCTTATGGCGTGGATCATACTTTGCAAGCAACTTCTCGAAGGCTTTATTACAGAAGTGGGTGCCTCCGTAATTGATAGTCGCTCTTGGTGTTCCAAAGCGGGTGAATATATTCTTCTTCAAAAATCCCACCACCACTCTTGCATTATGAGTGGGCAACGTTGCAGCTTCAACTCGTTTGGACGCGTAATTCACAACAACAAGTATGTATTTATTGCCAAAATAGATGACGAAGGGACCCATGAAGTCACTCCCCCAAATATCGAACACCTCCACCGCTTGAATCGGGTTCATGGGCATCTCGTGGAAACAGGAAATGTTCCCAGTCCGGTGACATCCATCACAGCCCTTCACCCATAGGTATACATCTCAAAACATTGTTGGCCAGAAGAGTTCGTCCTCTATTACTTTCGCAGCTGTCCTGACCCGTACAAAATATCCTCTATATGCTGATGCGTGACAAGCCTGCAAAATAGAAGATTGTTCTATCTCAGGGACACACCGCCAGATCATATTATTAACATATATTCTAAACAAATAAGGCTCGTCCCAATAATACATGCGACAATCATGATAAACAATTTTCTTTTGTACAGATGAAAGGTCATGGGGAATGATACCGCATGTTAGGTAATTTGCAAAGTCTGCATACCATGGCGCTTCCTCAAGAGTAGCCGCGAGTAGCTGCTCGTCTGGAAAGGTTTCTAGAATCTGTTCGACCTCGATTGATTTTTTGTCTCCTTTAAGTCATGATAGATGATCAATGACTTGATTTTCTGTGCCCTTATGTCATGAATTTCGAGGTCAAATTCTTGAAACACCAGCACTCAACAAATTAGGCAGGTCTTAGGCTCATTCTTCTCAATCAAGTACATGAGACTTGCGTGATCAGTGTATACAATTACCTTGGATCCAATCAGATATGATCTGAACTTGTCAAAAGCAAACACCACCACTAACATCTCCTTCTCCGTCACAGTGTAGTTGAGTTGTGCACCGCTTAGAGTCTTGCTTGCATAGTAAATAGGGTGGATTAGTTTATCCATACGCTGCCCCAAATCTACTCCTAAGGCATAGTCACTTGCGTCACACATGAGATCAAATGGTTGCTACCAGTTGGGTGTAACAATGATGGGTGCAGACACCAACCTCTTCTTCAATTCCTCAAATACCAACCTGCAATCATTAGAAAACACAAAGGGCTGATCCTTTTCAAGGAGTTTTCATAATGGGTTAGCAATTTTAGAAATATCTTTTATGAATTGTCGGTAGAACCCCGCGTGTTCAAGGAAACTTCTCACCACCTTGACTAAAGTGGGCGGTGATAGCTTTTCAATCACATCAACCTTAGAATGGTAGACCTCAATTCCTTTACTGGATACTCGATTCCCCAGGACTATCCCTTCCATTATCATAAAATGACACTTCTCCCAGTTTAGCACTAAATTTGTCTCCACACATCTTTTGAGCACTCTCCTTAAGTTTTGAAGACATTCTTAGAATGAATCACCCACCATGGAGAAATCATCCATAAAGACTTCCATAATATCCTCCACCATGTCTGTGAAGATGGCTAGAATGCACCGTTGAAATGTCGCTGGTACATTGCAAAGCCCAAAAGGCATTCCCCGAAAGGCAAAGATGCCATACGGATAGGTGAAGGATGTTTTCTATCAATCTTCAGGGGCTATTGATATCTGATTGTACCTCGAATATCCATCTAAGACCATGTAAGATACATCTCAAACCTTCCAGTCCGCATAACTCTTCTGACGTGACTAAGCTGTACGAAGTCCCTCCTGAATCACCTTCACCTTCTTTAAGGAATCCTGAACCAACTCTGTCTCCAATAGTCTAGCCTCGGCGGGCTCAAACTAAGCAACTAGAGATCTACACCATCTCCCATACAAGGCCTCATACGGTGCCATCTTAATACTGGGCTGATATCTGTTGTTGAAGGAAAACTCTGCAAGCGGCAGAGACTAATCCCAAGAACTTCCAAAATCAATTACACATGCACGAAATATGACCTCCAATATCTGAATGTTATGCTCAGACTACCCGTCTATCTGAGGTTGAAACATTGTGCTCAGCTCTATCTGTGTGCCCAACGCTCGCTGAAAAGCTCTCCAAAACGGGGAAGTGAACTGAGTGCCCCTATCTGAGATAATAGAAACAGGAAGCCAATTCAACCAAAAAATCTCTCAAATGAAGATCCCTGCCAGCCGCTCTAAAGAATTGGTTGTACACACCGGAATAAAGTACGCAGACTTGGTCAGCCAATCCACAATCACCCAAATCGAATCAAACTTCTTCGAGGTCCGAGGAAGACCACTCACAAAATCCATAGTAACGCTCCCACTTGTACTCGGGAATAACCATCTGCTCAAGTAAACCACCTGGTCTCTGATGCTCATATTTCACCTGTTGAGCAATTGAGACACCAAGCTACATAACCCACAATGTCTTTCTTCATTCTACTCCACACTAGAGCTACCTCAAATCTTGATACATCTTCGTGGCACCCGGATGGATGGAAAACTGAGAGCTATGAGCCTCCTCAAGAATCAACTTTCTAAGCCCAATCCACGTTGGGCACACAAATTCGGCCCGCCATCCTCAATACCCTATCATCACCGATGGTCACATCCCTGACATCACCATGATGAACTCTGTCCTCACAAGATACGCCATACAAATAGTGCTTCCAAATCTTTAATGCGTGATCTATGGAATCCAACTCTCGTGAATAGGGTAGTACTTCTCATGGGGCTTCAACTGACGAGAAGTATATGCAATCACTCTACCCTTCTGCATTCAATACACATCCAATCTTGACTCTTGAAGCATCACAATAGACAGTATAAGAACCTGAAGATGATGGAAAGCTGGAGCTGTAGTCAAAGCTGTCTTGAGCTTCTAAAAGCTCTCCTCGCACTCGTTCGACCAGACAAATAGAGCACTCTTCTGAGTCAATTTTATCAAGGGCAAGGCAATAGATAAAAATCCCTGAACAAATCGTCGATAATAGCCCACCAAACTGAGGAAGCTACGAATCTCACTGGTTTAGGACGGTCGAGGCCAAGTCTGAATCGCCTCTATCTTCTTTGGATCAACCTGAATACCATTGGTGGACACCACATGCTCCAAGAAAGATACTGTACCGAGCCAAAATTGACACTTGGAGAACTTTGCATAAAGCTTCTTCTCCTTCAATCTCTGCAATACAACTCATAAATGCTCCGCGTGCTCCTACTGGCTATGTGAGTACACCAGAATATCATCAATGAACACTAAAACAAAGAATCCAGATAAGGACGAAGTACACTGTTCATCAAATGCATGAACGCTGCTGGGGTATTGGTCAGCCCGAAAGACATAACCAGAAAGTCATAGTGACTATATTTAGTCCTGAAAGCCATCTTAGGAATATCTGAATCCTTAATCTTCAACTGGTGATAACCCGAACGGAGATCAATCTTGGAGAACACCCTCGCTCCATGAAGCTGGTCGAATAAATCATCAATACGAGCCATGTGATACTTGTTCTTCACTGTTACTTTGTTCAATTGCCTGTAATCAATGCACATTATTATTGTGCCATCCTTCTTCTTCACAAACAGAATTGGCGCACTCCACAGTGACACACTAGGCCGAATCGACCCCTTATCTAAGAGCTCTTGAAGCTGCTCCGCTGGTGCCATATGATATGGAGGAATGTAAATGGGCTGAGTGCCTGGCACTAGGTCAATACCAAAATCAATATCCCTGTCCTTTTGCATGCCTGACAGGTCTGCAGGAAATACATCAGGAAAATCCATAACATCGGGAACATAATCAATGCTAGTAGTCCTAGCTCCAACATCCCTCATAAATGCCAAATAAGAAGGACACCCTTTCCCAATCACAGGCTAGGCCTTTAAGAAAGAAATAACTATACTAGGAACATAATCACTCACACCTCGCCACTCGATTCGAGGTACACCTGGCATAGCCAAAGTGACTGTCTTAGCATAACAATCTAGTATAGCATGACTCTAAGATAACCAGTCCATGCCAAAAATCACATCAAAGTCCACCATGCTCAATGGAAATAAATCAACTCGGGTCTCTAGACCCCTAATAATCACAACACATGATCGATACACACGTCCGACAACTACAGTATCGCCCAGTAGGGTAGACACATGAACAGTTAAAGCAAGATACTCCCAGGGCGTACCTAAATAACGAGCAAAATATGAAGACAAATATGAATAGGTGGAACCAGGATCAAATAATACATAAGCATCTCAGTGACATACTGAAATAATACCTATAATAACAACATATGAAGCAATAACATCTGTCCTACCTAGGATAGCATAAAAACGAGCCTGGTCGTCACCTGATCGGCCTCCACCTCTGAGGTGACCCCTGGCTGCCTAACCTCTACCCATAGCAGGCTGACCAGATGAAGAAGTAACTGGTGCAGAAGTTGAGGGCTGATCCCTCTACTAAAACAGACCCCCATGAAATTGAGGACACTACCTCCTCATATAACCAAACTTTTCGCACTCGAAGCAACTACCAGCTGCTGGAAAAGGTACTAAACGGAACACCTCAAAGCGGAGTGACTAGTTGATGCACTCAGTGTAGAAGAACACTGAGTTGAAGGGGCATAAGATGAACTCTGAGCTAGGAGGGCGCTAAAGGAAGGATGGCCATGGCTTAAAGATTCCCAACTATACTATGCACGAGCCGACTAAGGAGGCCTGAAGGAACGACCTCAACCACGCTGGATATGGAGCCTAGATGGAGCACTACTGAAACTGCCCAAACCTTGAGGCATCTTGGCCTCCCTCTCTTCTCGATTCGTATGCCGAACCATCTCAATATCACGAGCAATATAAGCCACCTCATCGAACGAAGAACCCAATACTTTCTCTAGTTATCAAAATGCAAAGATGGTAGTTAAGGCCATCCACCAATCTCCTGATCTTCTCACGATCCATAGGAATCATCCAAATAAAAACCTTATCTCATAATGGGTCACAATCATATCCCCCTGAGTCAACCACTAAAACTGCCTATGCAGCTTCTCTCTGCCCCATCTCAGGATCAGGTCGTAGTTGTGGACACTCCAGCAGCACTAGCTCAGGCACCAGCTATGCCCATTGTGATTCCAGGTCTTCAGGGGGCCTTGGCTCAGATTTTACCAGTATGCACTGGCCTAGCTCAGGCACTCTCAGTTACTACAACCGCAACTACTTCTCAGGACGAGGGAGGCACTCAGACTTCCGCCCTCGCACACCTAAGCAGGTCGCACAGGGACATCAGACACCGAGGGAACATCCAGCCTAGCCGGTTGTAGCTGTTCAGGACTATGTATCTCCTGCCATGTCAGAGGACGAGTAGCACAGGTTGGAGAGGTTTGGTAGACTTCAGCCTCCGACTTTCAGTGGTATAAAGGGCGAGGATGCCCAAAGTTTCTTCGACAAGTGTTAGAGGATTCTTCTCAAAGCCTGTATTCCGGAGACTAGGGGGGTTGCTTTCACTACGTTTTAGTTTTCTAGAGCCGCCTTCACTTGTTGGAAGGCTTATGACAACACCCTTTACCTGGCTTCAATTCTTTATTCTCTTTTTGGAGAAGTATGTGCCACAATCTCACAAAGAAGAGATGCGTAGGCAGTTCGAATGGTTGTGTCAGGGAGAGATGGCTGTGACATAGTATGAGATCACAGTACTCATGATGGCAAGTCATCACTTAATGCCCTTCTAGTTCAGAGTTCGTTCTATGCTCCATCAGTTTAGGGCTCTTCTATGCCAGGTGCATCTGCTAGTCATTCCATTTCTTGGGTTCCCTTAAGTCCCCATCTCCAGTGCCCAGGAGTTTCTATGAGTGTGGAGAGATGGCTCATATATAGAGGTAATGTCCTTATCGTCTTGGGGGATCATCTCAGAAAAGAAGTCAGCCATCGGCTTCAGCACCAGTTACCTCACCACCACCCACCTATCCAGCTAAGGGTGGAAGTCATTCAGATAGGGGTCACCCTAGAGAGGGACGTCGATCAGGTGGCGGTCAGGTCCATTTCTATGCACTTTTATCTAGACCCGATGTTATTGCTTCAGATGTTGTGATCACAGATATTGTCTCAGTCTGCCACAAATGCCTCTGTATTATTTGATCCCGGCTCCACTTATTCTTATGTGTCATCATACTTTGCTCATTATTTGGATATGCCTCGTGAGTCTCTTGTTTCACATGTTCATGTATCTACTCCGGTATTGTAGATCTTGTGTACCACTCATGTATGGTGACTATTGGGGGTTTGGATACCCGAGTGGATTTGTTGTTTTTATGTATGATAGAATTCGATTTTCTATTGTGCATGGATTGGCTATATCCATGTCGCACTATTTTGGACTATCATGCTAAGATAATGATTTTTGCTATGCCGGGTGTGCCACAAATTGAGTGCAGATGTTCGACTGATTATGTTCCTAGTAGGGTAATTTAATTCTTGAAGGCCCAGCATATGGTTGGGAAGGGTTATCTTTTGTATCTAGCCTTTGTGAGGGATGTCGGTGCAGAGATTCCTAGTATTTATTCTGTTCCTATTTTGAGGTATTTTCCCGATGTATATCCTACAAACTTATCGGGCATGCCACCATATAGGGATATTGATTTTGATATGATGTGGTGCCGGGCACTCAGCCCATTTCTATTCCACCGTCTCGTATGGTACCAAAACAGTTGAATGAGTTAAAGGAGCAGCTTTAGGAACTCCTTGATAGGGGGTTCATTAGGCCTAGTGTGTCATCTTGGGGTGATCCGAATTTATTTGTGAATAAGAAGGATGGCACTACGAGGATGTGCATTGAAAATAGATAGTTGAACAAATTAATAATTAAGAACAAGTATCCTCTGCCTCGTATTGATGATTTATTTGACCAACTTCAGGGAGTGAGTGTTCTCCAAGATTGATCTTCATTCAGGTTATCACCAGTTAAAGATCAGGTACTCGGATATTCTTAAGATGACTTTTCAGACCCGATATGATCATTATGAGTTCTTGGTGATGTGTTTTGGGCTGACCAATGCCCTATCTGTTCATGCATTTGATGAACAGTGCCTTGTCTCGACTCAATTTTCATTGTCTTCATTGATGATATTCTGGTATACTCACGTAGTCAGGAGGAGCACGTGGAGCATTTGAGAGTTGTGTTGCAGAGATTGAGGGAGGAGAAGCTTTATGCAAAGTTCTCCAAGTGTGAGATTTGGCTCAGTTCAGTAGCTTTCTTGGGGCACGTAGTGTCCAGTGAGGGTATTCACGTTTATCCAAAGAAGATAGAGGCAGTTCAGAGTTGGACCAAATCGTCCTCAGCTACAGAGATTCGCAACTTTCTTAGTTTGGCGGGTTATTACTGCCTGTTTATTTAGGGATTTTCATCTATCACATCACCCTTGAGCAAGTAAACTCAGAAGGGTACTTCATTTGTATGGTCGGATGAGTGCGAAGAGAGCTTTCAGAAGTTCAAGACAGCCTTGACCATAGCTGTAGTGTCATACCGTGTATTTTGATGCTTCGAGAGTTTGTATTGGGTGTGTGTTGATGCAGAAGAGTAGAGTTATTGTTATGCCTATCGTCAGTTGAAACCCCATGAGAAAACTACCCTGTTCATGATTTGGAGTTGGCTGCCATAGTTCACACATTGAAAATTTAGAGACATTATCTGTATGGTGTGTCTTGTGAGGTGTTTACTGATCATCGTAGCCTCCAGCACTTGTTCAAGCAGATGAATTTCAATTTAAGGTAACGGAGATGGTTGGAGTTGCTAAAGGATTATAGTATTACTATTTTGTACCATATAGGGAAGGCCAATGTAGCGGCCGATGCCTTGAGTAGGTAGGTGGTGAGTATTTGGAGTTTGTCTTATATTCCAGTTGGGGAGAGACCACTTGCAATTCTGTTAAGGCCTTGGACAATCGATTCGTGAGGTTAGATATTTCAGAGCCTAGTCGGGTATTGGCTTGTGTGATTTCTTGGTCTACCTTATATAATCGCATCAGAGAGTGCGAGTATGATGATCCACATTTTCTTGTCCTTAAGGACATAGTTTAACAGGATGCTGCCAGAGATGTGACTATTGGTGATGATGGGGTATTGAGGATACAGGTCCGGATATGTGTGCCCAATATAGTTGGGCTTTCAGTGTTGATTCTGGAGGATGCCCATAGCTCGCGATATTCCATTCATCCGAGTGCCGCGAAGATTTATCAAGATCTAAGACAACATTATTGGTCGAGGAGAATAAAGAAGGACATTGTGGGATATGTAGCTCGGCGTCCCAATTGTCAGCAGGTGAAATATGAGCATCAGATACGGGGTGACTTGCTTCAGCAGATGGATATTCGAGAGTGGAAGTGGGAGCGGATTGTCATGGACTTTGTAGTTGGGCTTCCACAAACTTTGAAGAAGTTCGATGTTATTTGGGTGATTGTGGATTGCTAACCAAGTCCGCGCACTTCATTCCTGTGTGCACTACCTATTCTTCAGAGCGGTTGGAAAAGATCTATATCCAGGAGATTGTTTGTTTGCGTGGTGTCCAGTTTCCATCATTTCAGATAGGGGCACTCAGTTTACTTCACAGTTTTGGAGGTCTATGCAGCGAGATGAAAGAAAAAATAGAATAATTGAAATCCATAGTTGTGATGCATTGTTGTGGATCTCGATCCAAAGGTTCTTTCTTGATCTAGCTACAAGGATGGGGCAGTAGGGAAAGATAAAATGTGGAACCTAATAGAAATTACTACTAGTTGGACAAAAAAAATATTTTTTCAAGCGATTGTGTGATAACTTTTTCTTCTTCTCCATCATTCAAGATATTATGTGAATTAATATATTACTAAATCTAATGAGTTAAACTTAAATTAAAGTAAAAAGAAAAAGTTTTATAAGGTAACTGTTCGCTTTAAAATCGAGTTATTGTCATGGGAAGGAATGAAGAAGATTAGAGATCCAATCAAATATTGGTGATGAATCCCTCTCCCCCTCTTTTCTCTTTTTTCCCTTTTTAGAATAAGGGAGGAAAGAGAAAGAATAAAAAAAGTGGATTCAACATTCGGGCTCAAGTTCGAATTAACTGAATATTAATAATAGAGGAATGGGGGTAGAATAGAAGATCTAGGGGAAGAGTATTATACAAGATACCCGGATTTTGTTCTTTCATTAGCAGTTGACAAGGTCGAAGTTATTCTATCTAATTTTTTTTATAGATAATTTGGATGACTGAAATAAAAAAAACCTATGTTTGTTTTGAAAAACATTCTTGGACAATGAAAAAAAGAAGACTTTTTTTCTTCTCTTAACTCTTAAGTTAAGTAAAAACAATGAAATTGAACCACATATGGTAGAAAACCGTGTGAATCATATGATAGAATCCGCCTTGTTTATCTTGACGAAATGGGCGGAGTAGCTATTCCAATGCCAAAAATGTTCACGATGTTCAGTAGCTTTTCGATGGCTTCCCTTGCATTACCAGGTATGAGTGGTTTTGTTGCCGAATTGATAGTATTTTTTGGAATAATTACCGGCCAAAAATATCTTTTAATTCCAAAAGGGGTTCAACCTACAGGAACTGTTCAGGATATTTTAAAGAAGGCGGAGGTTTTTAAGGAACTTCGTCCTAATCAATCCTAATCAACCGAAATTCAATTAAGGAAATAAATTAAGGAAATACAAAAGGGGGGGGGGGGGTAGTCATTTGTATATAACTTTGTATGACTTTTCTCTTCTATTGTTTTGTATTTCCTCCCTTTCCTTTTCTATTTGTATTTTTTTATCATTGCTTCCATTGAATTCCGTGTTCTATAACGACAAAACCTCTTATTTTATTGATCCTCGAAATAAAAAATTCGGGCATTTCCTTCAATTGGGTGGTTTTCCGTTTTTCATTTGAACTCTACTAAAACTAAAAAAGAAATCAAGTTTGCTTATCTCAAGTGAGCAATTGCAATAATTGGGTTCATTGATATTCCTGGTATAGTATATGCTATCACACATACAATCATACTCAATTCGATGGTATTTCTTGTTATTGCTTCGACTCATATTCCCCAAAAAGTGGATCCCGCTCTAATAGCTCCGAATAAATTAAATACATGCATTAAGATACGAAGGCTTCTTCTTCCACAACAATGAAAGCACTTTTTCACTCTTTCATATACTAGGGGATTTCACTTGGAAAAGAAAATGTTCCATACTAACGGATTCGGGTCCATAACCATGGGTCCCCAGCAGAAGCAGAGAAAGCAGACTGTTGATACTTGTTTGATTCTAAACATCCCCGATTCTTTCTGTTTTTTTTTTCAAACAAAAAGTGAAAATACGAAAAAAAATCAGAATGAAAAGCGTCCATTGTCTAATGGATAGGACAGAGGTCTTCTTAACCTTTGATATGGATCTATAGATCAATCTACAATATTATCTTGGGTACTCAGGTGGATTGGAGCGCAACTTTCCACCCTCAGATGAACTGAAGTGCGAGTGCACTATTCAGATATTGAAGGACATGTTGTGTGCTTGTGTCATTGATTTTGGAGGGTAATGGGATCAGTTTCTACCGCTCGCAGAGTTCTCTTATAACAACAACTACCAGTTGAGTATTCAGATGGCTCCATATGAGGCTTTGTATGGGTGGCAGTGTACATGCCAGTTGTTTGGTTTGAGCCGGGTTAGGCTAGGCTATTAGGGGCAGACTTGGTGCAGGATGCTCTAGAAAAGGTGAAGGCGATTCAGGAGAGACTTCGTTCAGTGCAGTCGAGACAAAAGAGTTATGCTGACAGTAAGGTTCGGGATATGTCTTACATGGTTGGTGAGAAAGATCTGTTGAAGGTTTTACCCATGAAATTATGAGATTTTGAAAGAAGGGTAAATTGAGTCCTCAGTTTATTGGGCCTTTTGAGGTGTTTCAGGGGATTGGGGAGGTGGCTTATGAGCTTGCTTTTCCACAAAGATTATCGAGTGTGCATCCGGTATCTCATGTTTCTATGCTCCGGAAGTATATTGGGGATCCATCTCATGTTCTGGATTTCAGCACGGTTCGGTTAGATGATGATTTGACTTATAATATGGAGCCAGTTGCTATTTTGGAGTGTCCGGTGCAAAAGTTGAGGTCAAAAGAGATATCTTCAGTAAAAGTCAGTGGAGAGGTCGGCCCGTGGAGGAGGCTACCTGGGAGACCAAGTGGGAGATACGAAGAATATATCCTCACCCATTTGAGGCTTCAGGTATGTTTCTTGCCTCGTTTGAGGACGAACGTTTGCTTAAGAGGGGGAGGATGTAATGACCCAGCAGGTCATTTAATGAGTTACCACTATATTTCCCTCATTACTGTTTCTTTTTGCTTTGTTTAACGGTATTATGTGTGATCGAGTTGGTTGGCTTGGGTATGGAAATGTTTTGGTAAGGTTTGAGACACTTAGTCTCTTTTGAGTAAGCTTAAGTTGGAAAAATTAACTGGTTGTTGAATTATATGTTAAAGGGATCGGAGTGACTTTCGATGGATCGGATAACTTTGAAAGGTGATTTGGGACTTAGGAGCATGACCAGAATATGTTTTAGAGGTCCGGAGTGGATTTAGGCTTGAATTGGTGAAATTGAAATTTTGGCATTTTCCAGTTGGTATGTGAGATTTTGATATAGGGATTGTAATGGAATTCCGGGGGTTGAACTACGACCATTGTGTCATTTTCAATGTGTGTGAAAAATTTCAGGTCATTCAGATGTGGTTTGGTAGACTTTTTGATCAAAAGCGTAATTCAAAAGATTTTTGAAGCTTAGGCTTGAATCCAATGTGTTTTGGTTGATTCGATGTTGTTTGAGGTGTTTTGAAGATTGGTAAAAGTTTGGAGAGTGGTATAGTCTTGTTGGTGCTTTTGGTTGAGGTCTCGGTGGCCTTGAGGTGATTTCGAGTGGTTGACGGAAAGATAGGAATTTGGAACTGGCAGCTAAAGTTGTAGGACTACTTTCATAACCGCATATGCGGTTAGGAGGCCACAGGTGCGACCCCCGCAGATGTGGAAGATCGGTCGTAGAAGCGGAAGGAGCCAAGGAAGTCAGGAACCACACTCTGATAGCGTAGGTGCAGATTATGCATCGCAGATGCGAAAATGGAGGACATAAGTGAAAACCGCAGGTGCGGCCCGCTCGACCACAGTAGCGGGATTTGGGTCGCAGGTGTGAAAGGCCTGGTTCAGAAAGTATATAAACTCCCCTTCGTGAATTTTGAATTTTTCTAAGCCATTTTTTATTCAGGTTTAAGCTTGGGGAAGCCATTTTGAAGAGGTATTCAGGGATTAACATCTGGAGGTAAGATTTTTGAAACTAATAATCGATCCTATGGCATTATTTCACTGATTTGGCTTGAAATAAATGGAAATTAAAGGCTAAAAATTGGGTATTAGGATTTGTATTGGAGACATTGACTTGAGGATTTGAGGGGCCATTTGTTACTGGATTTTGGGACTTCTGATATGTATGAACTCTGGAGTGATAAGGATTTCACTCATGTAAATTTTATCGAATTTCGAGACGTGGGTCTGGGGTTCGGTTTGGTTAATTTCGGGAATCACATTGTATTTTGATTTCTTTCGATTGGACTTTGTTCCCTTAGCATATTTTTGATGGTTATATGCTGATTTCTGTTAGATTTGGAGCATCCGGAGACTGATTCGAGGGACAAAGGCATCGGGGGCTAGAATTTGGATCTGGATTGAGGTGAATAGTGATTGTAAATGTTGTCCTGAGGGTATGAACCCGTGGATTACACATTGTTATTCTTTGAGGTGACGCACATGCTAGATGACGAGCGTGGGGTCGTTCACCATTGGGCAATGTGACTTAGTCCATCTCGAATGACTGTTTTACCGCGTATTTAATTGAAAATTATTTGCTATCATCAAGTTTTGGTCCTCATGCCAACTATTTGGACCCTTAGGGGACTTTTACCGCTGTTTACTCACTGTTTTGATTTTATATCTGTACTCAGTCATGCAATATTATACTATTTTTATAACTTAGCCATGTTTACACTGTTTTAACACTTTAAATAATATTTTGGGCTGAGCATCATATTTTACTGTGCCCGAGTGTTTTTTAAAGATTTCTGACTAAGTAAGGCCAAGGGCCTGTGTTGTGAGGATTATTATGGGATCGGGATGCACGCCGTAGCAGTGTTGTACTGATTATGATTATAAGGCCGAGGGCATGAGCTAGACGACACAAAGTGGCTTGATATGAGGTCGAGAGCCTATTGATTATGCCACAAGATGGCTTGATATTGCGCTTGGGCCGTATGGGGTCCCTCCAAGAGTCTGTACACCTCTATTGAGCGAAGGTACCCATTGTATTATGAGATATAGCTCGAGGGGCTGGTGTTGTTCTATGTTTTAACCCAAGGGGCTGATTCTATTGACATTATGTCCTAGGGACGGATTTTATGTGTTTATCTTTTCTAGCCGCCATTCATTTACTTGCTTAACTGTTAAAAAGGTGTTTTGAAGAAGCTTATACTGAAATAAAGTGTTTTATGGGATTTTACTGTTTTATTTCACTTTATTGGTTTACTTTACCTCTTTATAGCACGTTGTTGTGTTTTTACGTGATTTCTTATTGCCGGGTCTATTATTTTTACTCACTGAGTTGCAGTACTCACTTTATTCCATGTGCCCTGTGTGCAGATTTAGGAGCATTAGGACCCGCCAATGAGGGTTGATTGCTCCCAGCAGGCCATTCGGAGTCCACTAGGTAGTTGCTCAGCGTTCGCAACCTAGTGTTTCTCCCTCCCATATTACTTTCTATTTCTACTTATGTAATAGACTGTATAAACTCTTTCAGATATGTAGACTTTCGTTAGATGCAAATGACTTGTGACACCCTACTTTCAGGTTGTGTTTGTTCCACAAATTGTACTGCTTTACTGTTTCTTTTAGGATTTAATCATGTTAATGACTTAAAATTGTGTTATTTTTATTGTTTAAATTGAATTGTGTATTGTGTCGACTGGCCTTGTTCCTACCAGAGGCACTATCACGATCGGGTCCAGGTTTAGGGTCGTGACAGAACGAGACCAAAGGTGCTTACAGATCGAGAATGGGAGTGGATGAATGGCATGTCGGGAATCGAGCATGGAAGAACCCAAAAAGATTGCATCTCAAGAAATATGATGAACCGAGGGTAAAAGAAGAAACGGATAAAGAAGAAAAATGGAGAGCCAAAATATCCTCCATTAGCCGGATATTATGGGCGTGAATCATGCTGGGTAGTGGCTGTAGGGTTTTTATTAGAGAAAAGGAAGGAAATGATTTTTGTGCATTATTTAGAATTGTATTAGGGTTAATACTTCTCGACTATATAAATAGGCGAACCTTTTCTTTTCTGCAATATTGTTAGCATGCATATCAAGGTAATAAAGTTTATCTTTGAATTCTAGCAATTTCTCAAGTATTTTTCAGTTGTTATCTATTTAGTTGCAACTGAGTTCTGTTTCAAGGGCTCGATTGGAACCGATCTTTGGCATTCAAATCTAACACTGGGCTTAATAACTTCGTCATGTTTAGTTGGATCGTTTTAACTACTTACTGTATTTTGATCATTTATATTAAGTTAAAGTATGTATCTTTAAACCACATACAAATTCAATTAATTTCTAAAGGGTAAACAACTTGGTGTCCACCATGGGGCCAATGATAATAACGGTGATTTAATACGAATATTTATAACACACCTTATTTTATGCTTGTTTTTTGAAGTTTGATTTCACGATTATTTAATATGTCAAACACCCAGTATACTCACCCGAATCAAGCCACTACAATATGTCAAATTCCCAATCTGTTCACTTAAGTATTGACGCCGAATTAGGCCACCACTGTGAAAATAACTATGTGGTACCAAGAAACAACGTACCCCATATCGACCCCAATGACATCTCGATCACTGAGCCAGTCGATACCAATTCACAAGTTGCTATCAATATTAACTTACCAACTGATCCTGATTACAACATTCACGGGGCACCTCAGCCATCGGCTCGCGAGCACCCGAAAGGGGAGGTGATGGAAATCTTGCATCTAATTTTTGAGATATTGCAAGCTCAGTAAATTTCCACAGCACAATTGTTGAGTCAAAATCACACACACAACGTGGTTGAACCCGAATGTGTTGGCGAAGACACTCGGAGGGAGGAACGGATTTTTAGAGAACTGATGGGTCCGCACTTGGGGAAACCTCCAAGGCGATGAAGATGCTCAAACACTAACAAAGCGAGTGGAATTCGAAGAAAAGAAGATAGAGGGAACAACAAGAAAGAGAGACTTACAACTCGACGGTCGATCAGATCCCGAGAGCATCTCCGATATTAAAGGGACTAGATTCCAAAAAATTCATTCCGAAGCCTTCCTCCGGGAGCGTGGCACCAATGCCAATTCTTAAAAGGTTCAGAATGCCCAATATCCAAAAATACAATAGGACCATAGATCCAAACGAACATGTGACCTCTTACACATGTGCAATAAAAAGAAATGACCTCAAGGATGACGATATCGAGTTGGTATTGCTGAAGAAATTAGGAGAAACCTTGTTCAAGGGAGCAATGGTATGGTATCCCAACATACCTCCAAATTCAATTGATTAATTTTATAAGGTTCCAAATGCCTTTGTTTAAGCCCATGCAGGCGCTATTAAAAGTTGAGAAAATGAATAAAATGAAGAAATGCACTGACTTCTCGGACGCTCCTACTGACGCTAAGAAAAAGAAAAGGATCGTGCTGAGGGTCAGAAAGAGCACCAAAACGGCTTCATGTCTTGTATTTCGGGGCTCTTTATCTGTATAAGGACTTCCCCAGGGATGAAGTTGACATGGAGTTCATTGCTCATGAGCCAATCGATGTTGACCTAGAGTTGGTGGCTCCGGAGGGGAATGCTTGAAAGTTTGTGTCCTCCTCAGCTCGTGGGGTCGGAGAAAAACAAGTGGCTACTACTTTGCAAGAAGCCCCTCTAGTCCTGATGGGACCCGTCTCTTAAAACACTGATGTCATCCACGTTTAGGAGTGACTGCCTCATCTGGAGGACACATTAATGATGCTCGGGCCACTGAAGGGATATGATCGAAGTGTCTCGGACCATGGATGTGGCCCTTAACTCATTTTTCGAGGGCGGGGATATTGGCATGTTGGAGGATTACTCCAAATTTGGTAACTTGGAGATCCGAAAAAGGGTTATGCAACCGATTACCTGCCCAAAGTGTGGTTCCTGAGCGAAAGAAGATAGTCTTGTTCATAGTACAGATGAATACTAACATGGTCTCTAGGCTAGTTGCGATGGCCAGCTATCTCCAATCCTTGCTAACCGGAAAAGACCAAGAAAAGATGAACGAGGTAGATGGTCTAAGCCTCTTCCACGAGGCTCAACAAGTGTTGGATAGGGTATACCTTCTTCTCTTATCATCTTAGAGAGTTTCTCTTTGCCTTAATGATATATTAGTAATTTGTCTCTCCTTATATCTTAAAGCTCGTGCTGCTTCATCATGAAAGCTTTCATCTGTCCAGGATCAAGGTGAGTCACCTTGAATTTGAGCTCAAGGAGCTAGTTTGATAGTAGACTAGAAACCCGTGTTATTGCACTCTAATTACTGCATTTTACGTGTTTGAGCTTAAATGATAGTGAATTGCACTTATTACATATTTTATGCCTTGCAAAAAGTGATTCCAAGTAAAAAGTTAATTTGAATCTAATCAATCAAGTTGGAGATTTGAAGTCTGAGTAGAAGCCCAAAATATTAAGTCGGGATCACATTCGGAGGTCGAGGACCAGGTTCGAATGTCAAAAAGTGGACGAAAAGACTTACTCTCAGAAAAAACACTGCCTCGCTGCATAGTGCGATGCGACTGTGTGAAATTTGCTGCCTGACAAAAAATCTACTCTCTGTAGATCCTCACAAGCGCTACGCATGGTGCGGCACGGGGCGTAGTGCGGGTGTACTAATTTATCAGAGTTATTTCATGTTTCGGCTATGAAAGAGTAGTTTAATCCAGGACCGTTCCTACATGGTATAAATACATCACAAAACTTTTTTGAAGGGTATTTTGGCCTGTGAAAGATTTGAGAAGCAACTAAGGAAAAAAGACACAAGAATTCATCATGATTTAAACCAACAGTAAGTGCAATGCGAGAGTTTGTATCGAATTATTAACATTGATGTTTTATATGTTTTAAAACCTTATTAAGATTATTTTCCATTTCTTTGAAGTAATTTTCATTAGTGTGTCGACTTGTATGGTGTTCTGATAACTTGATTAGGGATTTGATTTTTGATATTTGTTGGAATTAATTGATGGTGTTTTCATTCGTATTGTGAAGTTATTTCTTATTTTGATTAATCGAAGGAGGAGCTTGATATTGAATTTATTTTTATGTCTTATTCTCTAATTTATATTTGTAATTCAAGTAGGTAATCGAAAGAGCCTCTTGTATTGTTAATCGAACTAGAAAATAGGGAAATATTCATGAGAAGTTACCCCTTGGATCATAACAATCATTTTATTCGTCGCAATTGCTTACCGTACTTCAATTGGATTAAGCACTAAAATTAATATTAATCGAAAGAGGGATATTAACTTCAAATATAATCTAATTATCTATTTAATTTGTGAGAATAAACAATATAATAGAGTGAACTAACTCACGATTTGAATCCTGAGCCAATTATCTTGCACCTGTCTAGTCAATTACCCTTATTACTTTCATTGATATTTCTTCGTTGCTCATCTGCTGTCTTTTGTGATAAATTATTTATTGCTTAATTTTTAATAGTTAACGTTAATTCATAATTATCAAATCAAATGTTAATTTTCCTGGATAGTAATCAACTGAAGATTATTCGAACACTGTTTAAATCCAATCCCCGTGGAGATGATAATTAAACTATACTATGTTTGACTAACGAGCGATAATTTTGTATTATATTTTGCGCTTGTCAAATTTTGGCAAAGTTGGCACGGATTGACAATATTAAAATGGTTTTTAATACTAATTGAGGAACCAGTTTTTACTTTGGTGTATTCACGTTTTCTCTTTTGTGTGCAGGAAATATGTTGACTTCTCTGGTGTATGACTCAATCTTCTTCAAAAGAATTGATTCCATGCAATCCGTAGGTTAAAAAGTGTCTGCGATAGTTGAGGAAAGAGAAATAATTCCCCAGAGAATTCTTGGGTCAACCTTCAACCCAAGAACACTTGGCTAAAAATGGTGAGCACGTAGTTGATTTGGCTGTACAAGAAGCAGCTTAACAGGAAGTAGCCCCATAGGGAGCTGCTGAGGCAGCTCGGAGAGTTGCTGAGGAGACTGTTGAAGATGATAGGTGTGAACACGTGATTTTTGCCCTATATATGAATTACTCCCAAAATTCAACAAAGAGAAGACTTTTCCTTATTTTTATAATTTTTGTGAATTTTGGTGTTATTTTCTATTAATTGTTTGTATTTTTATTTGTCATATTAATTTATAAAAAAACAAAATATGAATTTGTATTTAGGATCCAATTCATATTTTAGGATTAATTAGGGGTTAATTTGTTTTATAAAAAAATACAGAAAATAACAAAAATAGTTCACTTTTAAATTTTTAATTGTTTTAATTGTGAATTTGTCATGAAATAGTTTTAAATAATTTTTAAAAATTAATTAGCTTAGGTTTAGAAATAAATTAGGTTTCTTTTTAATTTCTAGCATTTTAATAAAATAAAAGAAATACAAAATACAATATGTAAAACCAAAACCAAAAAATGAAAGGAAAGGAACAATTAAAATAAAAGAAGGTGAGCTCGCTTAAATACCCGAAATTGGGCCAAAATTGGTTTATCCCAAACCCAAAACCCCACTCCAATCCATTCTAGCCCAACCTAATACTTAATCCGGTCCAGAGATGCCCAAAACGATGTCGTTTGTCATCAATGGATCTTGACCGATACCCTCAAATCCAATGGCCAGATTCAATCCCTTTAGCTCATATACATGTCTCAAAACCCTAGAGACATAATCATCTTCCTTAGGGGTGTGCATTCGATTTATCGATTCGATCTGACCCTTATCGATAATTACTTATCGATTATCGATTCTTACATATGCTTATCGTTATCGTTTCAATAAGGTTTCGATTTTTTCGATTTCGATTTATCGATTTTGGGGGCTTATCGATTCGATTTATCGATAACACCAATAAGACAAGAGGCGGGCTGCACACTTTGATTATCACGGCTGAAACTATTGAGATAGTACAACATAGTACTTTGATTCTCTAATTTTTAAGCTAACATATGACAATGTTCTGGGCAATTTGAAATGATACAAATCCCTTTCCAAATGTTTCCAACAAGCACACACACAATCCTAATAGTTCAAATGCTCAAACACAAAAGCTTAGTAATTCGTCTGTCCAATTATTACAATAAAACTGTAATGAAAGCTGTAGAACTGGAATTTTCAACAAAAAATAGTATTCCACTTCATTCATTCTCAGCTGGAGACCTACATATGTATCAAGTTTCAGAATGTCAGTTCAAGTGTAAGACAGCAGCAGCAGTATTCAGCAATATTCAGCTCGCACCCTGGAATATATTACTCAAGTGTAAGATCAGTTCAAGTGTAAGACAGCAGCAGCAGTATTCAGCAATATTCAGCAGACAACAATACAGTAGCAGTATTCAGCAGCAGACAGCAGCAGAAAGATACAACAACAACAGCAGACAACAATACAACAACAACAGCAGAAAACAATGTGTGAAAGCAACAGCAGACAGCAGCATTCTGCTTAACAAAAACAAGTAAGATCAACAGCTTAACAAAAAGAAGAAAGAAGAAGAAAGAGTGCATATCAACAGCAGCATTCAGCAGACAGCAAAGTAGCAATACATCCAGCCAATCTGGAGTTACAGAGTGCATATCAACAGCTTACCCATTATAATTTATCAGCAGCAGCAGTATTCAGCAGCAGACAGCAGCAGAAAGATCAGCACACAGCAGCAGAAAGATCAGCAGCAGCAGTCAGCAATACAACAACAACAGCAGACAACAATACAACAACAACAGCAGACAACAATGTGTGAAAGCAACAGCAGACAGCAGCATTCTGCTTAACAAAAAGAAGAAAGAAGAAGAAAGAGTGCATATCAACAGCAGCATTCAGCAGACAGCAAAGTAGCAATAGCAGCAGCAGTGCATATCAACAGCAGCATTCAGCAGCAGCAGTGCATATCAACAGCAGCATTCAGCAGACAGCAGCAGAAAGAAGAAGAAAGAGTTACAGAGTGCATATCAATAGCTTACCCATTGTAATTTATCAGCAGCAGCAGTATTCATCAGCAGCATTATTCAGCACACAGCAGCAGAAAGATCAGCAGCAGCAGTCAGCAATACAACAACAACAGCAGACAACAATACAACAACAACAGCAGACAACAATGTGTGAAAGCAACAGCAGACAGCAGCATTCTGCTTAACAAAAACAAGTAAGATCAACAGCTTAACAAAAAGAAGAAAGAAGAAGAAAGAGTGCATATCAACAACAGCATTCAGCAGACAACAAAGTAGCAATAGCAGCAGCAGTGCATATCAACAGCAGCATTCAGCAGCAGCAGTGCATATCAACAGCAGCATTCAGCAGACAGCAGCAGAAAGAAGAAGAAAGAGTTACAGAGTGCATATCAACAGCTTACCCATTGTAATTTATCAGCAGCAGCAGTATTCATCAGCAGCAGTATTCAGCAGACAGCAGCAGAAAGATCAGACAACAATACAACAACTGCAAGTTATTAAAGAGAAAAATATTAAGAACTTTGTAATACATCACATTCTTGTACAAAGTATATTATTTAAAAAAGAGAACTTACATAGCAAATAGCAACTAACAAACTCTAGCAAACATCGTCAGTTGAAGCTTCTTTGCCAAGATTAGTAAAATCTAATAAGAAAATATATTAACAAGACAAGCAATTAATATATTATTTAACTATCTTAAGCAATACAATAAATTTTATTAAAATATACATACCTTCCTCAAGTGTCTCAAGAAAATCTAACTCTTCCTCAATATTTACAGGAAGTGATTCACTCCGAAGCCAATCTTGAAGGCACACTAGAGTTTCAACCAATTTAGGAGTTAATGAACTCCTAAATTGGTCAAGAATACGCCCTCCAGTACTAAATGCACTTTCAGATGCCACACTTGAAATAGGAATAGCAAGCACATCTCGAACCATCTTAGCAAGAATAGGAAATCTAGGTGAGTTCACCTTCCACCAAACCAAGATATCAAAGTCCGATCTTTCCGTTTCAGGAGCTTCTGCAAGATACTTCTCCAATTCTGTTTTAGAATCTTCAACGCCACATTCAGCTTTATGTTTCCTTATTTCATCTAAAAGTTCACCTAAACCAGGTGTTGAAGAGCTTGGCAAAGAGGTAGAAACTTCACCACCAATATCTTTTGAGACCGAATTAGAGGCATACTCATTAAACAATGAACTCATATAAGTATGAACCTCTTTTTCAATAATTGCCCCACTATCTCCGAACATCCTCTTAAGTACAAAACTAACAGTACTAAACTTGTAGCGAGGATCCAAAACACAAGCAATGAAAATCATTTTGTTCATTTTTGTTGGTTCACCCCAATACTTCTCAAATTTTTTCCACATACTTGATGCCATTTCACCCAAAAGTTTATCTTCAGTTGTTATTAATCGATTTAAGTAAACAACAACTTGACCGATTGCAATAAAATGGACATTTGATGTTACATAAAGTGATCCAGACACCTTCAAAGTGAGATTATAAAATATTTCAAGAAATTGTGCAATTCTCTTTACATCATCCCAATCGGTTCTTGTAAGCAAACCTACAGGCTTTCCATCTGAAATAGCATCAAACATAAGATAACTCGACAAGCCAATATCACGATCAGAATATTCTTTAATTGCACGCTCATATTCTATTGCCCTGCTCAACATCAAGTAGGTGGAATTCCACCTTGTAGGAACATCTAAGAATAAAGACTTCATGACAATATTTTCACTTTCACAACATTCCTGAAACTTCCTCAACCTAGCAGGAGACTGTCTAATGTATCTGACTGCACATCTAACACGAGCAATAGAAATACTTGACTCTTTTAAACCATCTTTCACAATAAGATTTACAATATGAGCCACGCATCTCATGTGAAGGTGTTGACCATTCATGGAATTGGTTCCCCAATCATTTAATTTGTCAGACAACTTCTCTACGGTCACATCATTTGAACTAGCATTGTCAACTGTGACAGTGAAAATCTTTTGCAAACCCCACTCACGCAAATAATCAATAATACACCTTGCCATATCTTCACCTTTATGACTAGTAATTGGAGAAAAGTTAATAATTCTTTTATGCATAATCCATTCACTATCAATCCAATGGGCTGTGATGCACATATAGTTAATTTTTTGAATAGAAGTCCATGTATCAGTGGTAAGACTTACTCTTTGACTTGTTCCTTTAAGAAACTTCATTAATTTATTTTTTTCCACATTTACAAGAGCAAAACAATCCCGTGTAATGGTAGTACGGGAAGGAATATGAAAACAAGGTTGTGCCACTTTCATAAATTTCCTAAATCCTTCCTTCTCAACAAAACTAAACGGAAGTTCATCAACAATCACCATACGACACAAAGCCATCCTACACTCTTCTTGATCAAATTTCCATGGAATAAGATCACCTTTATTACCCCCCGGTAATTTGTGAAATTGTAATAGTTTTTGACCTTTTTCAACTTTATAAGGATTCTTTGGACATTTATCAATATGACCATTCATTTGTGTCGTACTTTTGCCTTTTGTCTCAAAATATTCTTGTCCACAAAATTTACATGCATATTTATTATTTCCTTTAGCATCAACTTTTTCTTCAAAAAAATCCCATGCCCGAGATCGTTTTCTCCTTTGTTTTGAAACTGTCGAGTGAGTAGTTGCTGCTGTGGACTCAGAATCTTTACTCTCAACGGCTTCTTTACCAATATTATCATTTTCAGCCATGTTTAGTGAATTAAGAATGCAACTTACAGTTTATTTCCTGCTTTGTATTCCTCTGCTTCTTCAATTATTTCCCTTACAATTTCCTTCTCCCTTTTCTCCTTCTCCTCAAGCAGTATCGCACGCAATCTGGAAAATGAAATAAATATCAAACCTCTCACATAAGGAATGAGCAAGGACATGTAATCAATCGACATAAAAACCTTCACAACAGCCATGAAATTGGAGCGAGAATTAGACCGATTAAGAACGACATCAGCCATCCCATTATATTCAGTCGTCAAAATTTAAAAGTCTAAATAGAACCGAAGGGAGAAACTGAGGAAGACGATGAAAATAAAGCTGAGGAAGACTTCCTATTCTTGCTAAGATGGTTCATATGAAGCTTCATTACCTGAAACAAATTGGTGAAAAAAGAAATTGGCGAAAAAATAAAAATAAAGCTGACCTGATCACCTGAAGACTGAAGGGTAACTGAGGAAGACGATTAACCGAGAAGATCGAAGAAGCAAGAAGATGAAGAAGAAGCTGCGCAGCCAAGGCAGTGTTCGTGTTTTAGGGTATGTGATTAGGGGTTACTAATTGTATTATGTATAGCAGTATATATATGCGAGGGTTAGGTTAGGGCAATTGGGTAAAGACCGATCAGGGCATCAGCGTGAGAGATGGAATGGTGACTGTAGTATGTACTATGTATTAATGTATTACTATGTAAGGATAGGGTAGTCATATTATTATAAAATAAGGGTATATTTGTCTTTTTAATATATCTTATCGATTTATCGATAAACCGATAAACCGAATGGCCAAAATCGAAATCGAATCGATAAACCGATAAGGAATTTTTTTGAAATCGAAATCGAATCGATAAACCGATATCAATAAACCGATAACAAATAATCGATTCGATTTATCGATAAACCGATTCGAATGCACACCCCTAATCTTCCTTGTGCCCTTGTCTCTGTGCCACCGCTCCTCCGCCGGAGCCGCCGGCCGAAAATCGTCTCTGCCAGAGGCGTTCCTCCAAATGCCACTAAAATTTCACCACAGATTCCCCTCCCCCTCTTCCTTCCAACCCCCATAACCATCTCCCTCGAATCACAACAAAACTCGTCGAATATTCAATCGAAGTTCTCTGGTGAGTACCATAAATCGTCCAAACTCGTTCAAATTCACACTATACCTTCCCCTGACCTCCCTCATCCCTACTATCTCATTAGTTTCCATCAAACACCAATGGAACTGCTCAAATTTTAAATGTAGGCAGAACCTCAGGAAGTTCGGGTTGCTTAATTTCTGCCAAGTCCCTGAGTTCGGTGTTGGAGTTGAGTCTCGAAACAAAGTGTTCGTTTGTTCTTTGATAAGAACAAGCAATTACATTATTCCGAGGCTCAAGTCGATGTTTTCCAGTCTCTGTTTCGGGTTTGTAGGTAAGGCTTTTGGTCCTTCTTCATCATTATTCTCTTAGCAAATGATCTCTTTGTCAATTAGTCAATTTAATACTTTGTTATAGTTTCTTCATTTTAACCCGGAGTTTGATTAGATTAGTTCGTTGTTTGTTCTTCAATCTCTTTTGGTTCATATTGGGTATTGGTCCGTCAATTCAAATGTGCTCGATTTGGAATTAAGGGTATCATGTCTTGTTAAAAGCATTTCTGTTGTTTTGCTATTTTGACTGGTGATAAGTAAAATTACCATATTCTAGTAATCTTGATTTTGTGTTTTAGTTAATTAGTCATGGCTATGGGATTTAGGTTCATCTTAGTTTAATTTGATCATTTAAGGATTTGGTTTTATTGATTTTAGTTTTTTTTGTTTAATCTTGGTAATTTGAGTTGTATGGTTATAGCTGATAGTATTTTTGGTTAGTTTAAAAGGGGCTGAAGTTAACTGAGGTAGTAATTTCAACGAGGAAATGAGGGTAGTTTAGGAATGAAAAAGGGTAGTTTTATTAGGAATGATAATTTCAAAACAAAGAAAAGGGTAGTATAGGGTTTGTGTAGGTAAAAGAACACCCTAGAACTTTCTAGAATAGATTTTAGTGTAGATTCTAGCAAAATAAGAGGTAGTTACTTGAGTAACAAGTTAGAAATAAGAGGGTTAAAATAAAAATAAGGAGGGACTGAAGTGAAAACAGAAAGTTGGAGGGCTGCCCTTATCTTTACCTATAAAAGGGCATTCACATGCCTTAATACACAAGGTTTTGAGCGTCACAAAATTCCCTCCCATTCTCTACAAGTTTCAGATCTGAAACTTGAGATCCAAACTCCAGATCTTCAAAAATCAAAAACAAAAAATAGTAGTGATTTCAAAAAAACAAAAAACAACAAAAACTCTTCAAAAAACCAAAAAAGTATTGTTCCATTAGATAATTCAGGTTAATTTTGACTTCTAGTTGTTGATTTCCACTTTTTAGCTCAATACTTGGATTCAGAAACTCCAGGTGTTCACTGGTTTGATTTCGAACAATTTTAGGGTTGTTTAAACTGGTTTTGGATGAGTTTTGGATTTGTTGAAGTATTCTGATGCATTTCAAGTGGTCTGTTGGTTGATTTTTTTAGTTCTGTCTAATTTTTGAACTCTTCCTCGGTTGGTCAAGTTCATTTTCTGGGCTGTTTGATCTCTGTTGTTCACTGCTGTGATTGTGAGTGCCGCCTATTGCTTCCTTACTGCTGACCTCTCATTCTTCTCGTCCTGTTTCATTTTCCAGGAACACGTTGTACATCCTTTGCAATTGGAATGAAATGAAGCATGATCCTGTTGTTGCCTATTTGTTAATAGTTGCTCTTGTTTCAATTTCAGTTAGTTGATTGTTACTTAATTTGTCCCTGTCATTGATTTTAAATTGTAATGGGTAAGGATTTGCTTGAGTAAAAGTTATCTTCAACTGATGTAAACTTCTTAAAATTGGACTAAAATTTGAGTTGCATTTCCGCAGTTAGAAACAAGCTTATTGGATTGTTTAAATTAGTTTTGATTGTGATTGTTAACATTACGTTCGATCAGTTATGGCTATTAGCTTTCACACTAATTAAGTATTGCATCAATTGAAATAAGTTAAAAGAGAGTGTAAATGTGAGTAGCACTGTAACTCGGACTAGAAAATACTGGTTGTAGGCGTCAGATGTCAATTCCAGTGTTTTGGTTGCTTTATTCTACAGATAGTTTAGTCATTGAGTTCTCAAAAAATCACAATATAATGAACAGAGTAAGAGATTCCAAGAAAGCAAACTATACCATAAATACGAAAGGTTTCCTAGAAAAGGGGCTGGCTTCAACAACCCATAAAGGATGGCTCGCCAATCTACACAAACGGTTAATTTGTTTATAGTCGCAAAAGTTTTCCTACAAAAGGGGCTGGCTTCAACAACCTATTAGGGACGGCTTGCCAATCTACACATCTCAGAAAACTTTTGTACTATAACCAACGTTATCTGTTTATAACTCAAAAAACTTTCGCACTACAATAAGCTAACTTTAACATAGTATTCTTACTCTATTTTCATGCATGGACCAGCCTTTCCATCCATTCGGAAGAAAGAATAAGAGAGAAATTTAGAAATCACTCATATGTAATATATCACAAAAGATTTACAAAGGTTATAAGATAATCCTACCATTACTACAAGGCCTCCTTTATATAGGGCTAAGAGGTTATTACAAGACAAACTTTCAAGATAAAATAAAACTTATCTACATGTGGGTCCTTCTTGGCATGTGAAGGACTTTAGGCAAACCAACTAAAAAATACCTAAAAACATGTGAAGGTGATGAAATATACATGGTGTAGCATGTGAAAGCACGAGGTAGCATGTGACACCATGTGAAAATATTGTGTTGCATGTGACGAAGCATGTGGAGGCATGTGGAAACATGTGAAAACAAGTTAAAGTGGGGCCCGGGTGGTATGGAAAGATGTGAGAATTTGTCTTGGCATGGGTAGGATATTTTTAAGGGTTTTTTGGTAGGTAATGTAGGATTATGGTGGGATTATCAGGGATTTAGATAATTAATTCTAGGGTTGTCTTCTAGGCATCTTTTCAAGGACCTTGTGTAGTAATGCCTTGAACTGGATGGTCCTTCTCCGCTGTGTTCTTTCTCCTTTGGACTGAGAAATGTAATCCGCAACTTTAATCTGTAAATGTCATGAGTGATCTTTTCTCGGATGACTTCATATGGAGTTTGATATTCTTTTGCTGCTTTCCGGACTCTTTCCCAGTGAGGATGAGTGTTGGTGTAATTCCAGCTTGCCCAATCTTTTGGCCATATCTCTTTCCGGATGCACCTATTTTGCTGAAAAAGGATTCTTTGTGCCTCACTATATTCTTCCTCCATTGATAAAATTGACACCGGAAATTTCCACCAGAATGATGATTCTGCTTGTGCCTGGACTTTTCCATTGATGATCTTTACTGGCCTATAAAACATGAATACCTTTGCTGTCTAGGAATCGCTGGAGCATTTCATCCAGTATCTTCTAGGCTTGAACCATAATAAAAATACTTTAAGGGCTGGTGCAATGGTACCAAAATCCTTGAAGATGTTGCATTTGAATTCCATGAAAATATAATATTGATGGCATATGTACCGGAAAAACCATAATAATTCTTGTGGAAAATCCTTGGCTTGAGTGATGAATATGTGGCAGAACGAATATTCTGGATTGACCCCATAAGGCTTGAGATTAGATCCTCCATATTTCCAGAAAACTTGGAGCTCGTAATAATTTCTTCTTTCCATAATAATTGACGGATCAAAAGGATCCATGAGATTGAAAAACTCCGGTGGGTGATCCGTTGGCTTTAGTGACCCTGTTCCTGATGCATTTGAAAACATGAAGATGTGGCTGATTAGCTTCTGCTTTGTCTTCAATTTTACAGGTGAAAATCTCTTTGAAAATTCTTCTGGTCTAGATAGAAAATCTGCGAGAATATTATCCTTTCCTTTCAGGTGCTTGACTTGAAATTTGTATGGAGAAAACCATTGAGCCCATCTAAGAATCTGAGGATTGGGAATAATTTTTGAACTTATCTGGATCATCTTTGGGAAGGCCTTCATATCCATTTCTATTAGAAATTCTGTATAGATCAGGAAGAAGTTGAATTTCTTGATTCCATTTTTTACTGCGAGAATTTCCTTGAAAGTGGAGTGATAATGTTGCTCAGCATCTTTGAACTTTCCACTGGCATATCCGCATATTTTCCTTTGGCCATCTTTTTCTTCAAATAGAATAGCACTCCAATATTCATAGCTGGCATCAGTTTGCAATATCTTTTTTCCAAATGATAGGATGTAGAGAGACTTGACATTTTTTTATATTTCCTTTATTTTTCTAACTTTTTCATCCTGTTCTTCTCCCCATGCTGGAGCCTTTTTCTTGAGCATTTCTGTGAGTGGTGAAATGTACGTAGAGATATTTGGGATGAAATCTCTTACATAATTTATTACACCCAAGAACTGTTGGGTTTGCTTTATTGTGAGATTGGTATCTGGAAATTTGAGATATTCCTGACTTATATGTGGTCCTGGACTGTGTTCCCCTTGGGGAAATGCATTACGAGAAAATCAATCTCCTTTTTATCAAGAACCATCTTTTTTGCAGAAAGCATGATTCCGTACTGTGTTACTAATGCCTCAAATTGACAAAGCAATTTGACATGTTCCTCCAATGTATTACTAAATAGCAAGATGTCATCAATGAAAACTAAGGAGTTATGGATGATGTGTTGGAATATTTTTAGCATGGCTTTTAGGAACAAAGAGGGTGCAGTTTTCAACTCGAAGGGCATGACTTTCCATTGGAAGTGATGGTCGGGATGCAAAGTCCTGTTTTAGATATTTCTTTAGGGTGGATTCCCAATTGCCAAAATTTGGATTTTAAATCAAACTTGGAAAAATATTTGGCCTTGGCTAAATGGGAGAAAAGGGTAAGTTTATTTGGGATAGGGAATTTATCATCTCGGAGGAAATAGTTAAGTGGCTGGTAATTGATGACTAACCTAAGTTTTCGTCTTGTCTGTTCAGCTCTTTTGTTGACGTAAAATGTTTTGCATGCCCATCGCGAGTCTGATGGCTCTATCAGATCAAATTCCAAAAGTTCTTCACATTCTTTCTTTGCAAGCTGAAGATGATTTGGATTCATTCCTTAATGACTAGCCTCTGTTGGATTGATTTTTTCATTCTTCTTGAAGGGGAGCTTGATAAAAAAACTCTTCGTTTTCCCATAACGGGCGTTTCCCTTTATTCATGAAATCCTGGTGAGATTCAGCACATGAATGTTCAATGAGTTTTTTCTCAATCTCTTAGATTTGTTCATCGTTGATGATTTGTAATAGCCTTGGAATCTCATAATAAGGTCTGAACTTTTTAAAAAAAAATATCCCATTAGCCCTGATCTGGAGTTGATCTCTAAGTTGTCTTTAAATGTCAAACCCAATAATAAGATCCTTTCCTGGTGCATCAGATCCTAGCAGCTTGGTTCTGTACTTCAATTCTGGAAAGAACTAAATAGTGATCGGGTGCTTTGTAATGATAGTTATGGTCAAAATTGCATTTGATGCAGTGTTGAAATCCTTAAAATGCGGCACCCATTGATCTTTAGGGAGAACATTAGGATTTATGAGTGAAAAAGCAGCTCCGGTATCGATGAAAGCAATAACTCGAGTCGGTTTATCCCATTTGGATGACTAGACCTTGAGTTTTACTTGAGGAACGACTGCGAGAGCGTTGATCTCCTCTCGGTCTTCGATCACTGGTTCTAAAATTTGGTATTGCTCATTGCCTTGATCTTCATAGATATCAAGAGAGAATAAATCTTCTTCATTAGGTTCATCATCTACAGAGAATGTGATTCAAGGTCGTCCTCCTTTCCAAGATGTATGCCAGTGTAATCTTCAATTTCTTCAAGGAGTTTGACAATCTTCTTGATTGTGGACCATTTTTTGTGAAGTGTCCAATCTTATGGAAAATAAATCTTATGTTCTTCTTGTGAAAATTTCCTGGCCTTCTGTGCCTGAAATACTTTGTGTGTCTCTTGGCCCTTGATTTTACGTCTGGAATTCTTGTCCATTTGAACCTCCTAACTCTTATTCATCTGGATGTGCGGCAGGAACATCCTGATCCAGTGATTAGATCAGATTTGCGGCTTGCTTTGTCGAGCGCTGGATTATGCTGGATATTTTGCTTTAAGGCTGAGCGCTTTGTACAAATATCATCCAATGCAACGAAAATAGCTTGCCTGATGTAACCAATTTGTGGGATTGGTATGGAGTGAATTCAATGATCGTCATGGTTCGGCTTGCTAACAACTTTGGAAGAGAAGAGACAAAGGCTTGCTTCAGATTAATGTCTTCGGCAATTTCAAAGTATATCTTCGCCATTTTTTGGAAATTTCTGTCAATGTCGTTTTTGTCGAATGACATACACTTCATTTCAAAGAGTTGTCTTTGAATTACCTCCTGTCTTTGGCCGGTATCTCCACAGAAAACTTCATGTAGGATCCTGATGTTGAAGGAAAAATCTTAGGTAGTAAGAAAAGTATTTTTGTCTTGAATTGCAAGTGAGTACCACCATTATCTGAGAATTCCCGAGAACCGTGAAGTAAGTTCTGATAAGATGATATACTTCTCTCGTTCCACTAAATTTTTGGTCACCATCCATGTGTAGAAGTCTTGGATCCTTTGAGGCCATTTTGAAACATTGATGTCATCTAAGGTGAAAGTGTGGAAACCAGTTCTAACTGGTTTTGACGCCATGGGCTCATATCTTCTTTCTGGGATTGGCTCATCTGTCATGCCTTCTTGTTCCTCATCTACTTCAGATACTTCAGGGTCTCTTGGATTATTCCCAAATATTGGGGGGGTTGTCTTCTTCGGAAGAGTTCGTCATGGATTCATTGCTTGACTGAGAGCTATCTTCCGTTGATTATTTTTCTGATGAACTCAGAGATTCCGACCATGGAGTATCTTCTTCTAGTATGTATATTGGCTGAGACACATAGAGTTCTGGAGCCTTCTGGTCAGAAATCATCAAATTTTCAGGGTTGGACCCTTTTGAACTTTCTCCTTGGTCTCGCCTTTTCTTTGTTTGTTTTTGTGCTGCAAGGGCATCTTTTCTTTCCCAAACCATTTTTGTGATATCAAAATCATGTTCTTCTTAAAAGGGTTGGGTGAAAGAGATTGGATTTTGTGAGGTATATGGAAAAGCAGAAAAGGTGTAGTCTAATTTAGGTGGGGAATATGCTTGTAGAGACATGGGAAAGAAGGTAGGTTTTGAGGAGTAGACTGGGGTTTTTTTGGCTCAAAGTGTTCATTTCTCAGGAGTTGAATTTGTTCTTTGATGGAAATCGTTTCCTTTTGTTGTTGTTGGAAGAACTGGAAAAGTGAAGTTCCTGGCAGACAAATCTCGTATTGTAAATTTGCCAATCTTAGTTCCAAGTCTTTGATTAGTCCATCATGGTGAGATGATGTCTGCTCCATCTTTTTCTAAATTGTTTCCACCTTGCTCATCATTTTGTTTTGTGTATGGGCCACGTTCTTTATGGTGTTTCCAAGTTGTTCAGCACCTTGTTTTGGCAGATGGAGTTTTCTGGTTGCCAGTTCATTGGTTATTCGATGTCACTTGTTGGGGGTTTTTCTCCAGTAGGTAGAACTACGTTTTTCTTGGGAATTTTTGGAGCATGGATTATACCCTCTTTTTTGAAAGGTTGAAGATAAGGAAAATCTAGGGTATGACTGGAGCTTGAAGGACTTAGCATGAATATCTGTGATTATGGGGGTTTGTGGTCTTTTGAGTTTGTGGAGTTTTAGGTTCATGTGGCTTTTTGGATTCTGGTGTATGGGCTAATGGTGATGGTGATTTTGGTATGGTTTCATTATCCTCCCAGCTTGGAGTGAATTTTTCTGGTAGTTTTGGCCATTCCTGGGGTTTGTAACTGACAAGAAATTCATATTTACCTGGACGGCTTAATGAGCCAATTGAAGGATCTTTATTTTCGTATTTGGCTCAAAATTGTTTTTCAGTTTTCCCCTTTTTCTTGGATTTTGGTTTGGTTTGAGTTAGGCCGACCATTTCATCATATTCACCAATTGGATCTTCCAAACAGTCTTGACAATCGCAATCAAGATCCCAAGGGCAGTGTCCCGTAAAGGGGCATTTGAACCACCAAGTTCTTTTTTTCTTCTTTGTAAAAATTTTGACATCAATCATGTTCTTCCATGATGCTTTGTATATTCCAAAAGACTTCTCCATCCGGTTCAGGATATGTATCTGTTGTATCTTTGGGTTGAATCATTTGGCAACAGAAGATGGTTTTATTTGGTTTTTTGGGATGGGAATGGTCAAAGCTTATGCAAACGGTTTTGTCATCTCTTTTGGTAAAAGTTGGTTTTCCAGATTGCAAAGATTCCTCTGATTCTCTTAACTTTTCATAATTTGTGATCCAGGAATCAGGAAGAATTTTGACAAGTTCATTTCTGGAAATTGTCTGGGTATTTGGGTGCACATGGTGTTTCCTTCGGTAGCATCAATATTTAAGAGTAAAGCGTTTTCTCCTCCAGGAAGGCAAAGATCCATGGCGTGATTTTGAACTCGCCATGCCATTTGGTGGTGAAGGGTAGCTTGGATGGAATCTTTGGCTTATGGGGATCCCTGGATTTGGACTTGGATTTTTAAGGCTTCGGTTAGGTACGAGTCATAAAGGGACATGTTAAAATTTGGAAAAATAGTTATAAAGACAGTTCCAACATTCATGGTAACTTCTGCAGTACCCAAATTTGCATGTTGGTACTCCAAGTATCATGTATCTAGAAGAGAAAGTCGAGCAACAATAGGTTGACCTTTTTGTAGGAAATCATTCTATCCATGATATGTGTGCTTTGGTTGTATTAGCATGATTTCCAGGTATAGGTTTTGATGAATGACAAACAATGAAGTCAAGTGTCAAAGAACGTTATTACATGACAAACAATCAAGATTGAATGCCAAGAAGCATATTGAGGAAGGGATTGCACAGAAAAGCCAAGACGAGCTCAAAAGTTCAAGACCAAAGACCCAAGGCGTAGGTCGTTAGGTAGAACCAATGTAAGAGCGACGTTTAAGTTATCTCGTCTTTTGGCTCAACATAGGTCATCATAAATATGCATAAAATCATTTTATTAAATCATATTTATCATAAACATATTCCATACACTTCAAACAAAATGATTTTAACGTTTTCATTTTAACCAAAATGGTTTTTGAAGTAAGTTTTCATTTCTGGACAGAATAGGGGAATAATCGATTATGCCATATACATAATCGATTATCTGAAATTTCCAGCAAAGCTGGAAATTCCAGAGAGCCTCAATAATCAATTATGCAATAAGCGATAATCGATTATCTGACTTTTCCAACTTAAACTGGAATTCCAGAGAAGGTAAATAATCGATTACTTCATAGTGATAATCGATTATTCACTGACCGTTGCCTTCCAACGTTCAGTTTTATGAACGTTGAGAAGATAATCGATTATGTAAAGTAGATAATCGATTATCCTTGCATAAAATCAGCATTATTGATTGTCACTTAAGCAACAGACATACAACCTCTACCACCTACAAATAGAGGTCTTTTTGACTCATTTCACAATGAACAATATCTCTCATTATTGTTGAACATATTGATAACATTTCTACATCATATTTAGAGCTTTTGTTGAGCCATTTGAGAGACAACTTTGTGTTGTTCATAGAGCTTATATTGTATCTCTTTATCTACTCTTCGTAGAGAGTTCTTGTTGTAAAAGAGAAAGGTTCTTGAGAAGACCATACCTTCTCATTGAGCGTTGGGTTTGCTAAGTACCTTCAATCTTAGTGTGTGAAGTCTTATGGTGCGGTATCCACGAGCAAGGTGAAGTCTTGAGTTGAGGTATCCTCGAGCAAATTGAAGTCTTGTAGAGCGTACATCTACGAGCAAGTGTAACGGTTTGTTAGGCACCCGTATGCTTAACGGAGATAGTGTAAACTCGAGAGAGTCTCTCGGGAGACTGGACTAACCACACGTTGTGGTGAACCAGTATAAATTCGGTGTGTCCTCTCCTTACTCTTTTAATTACTGCACTTACTTTACTCCTGCAATAATTCCGCAAAACTTACTGACATTCTCGTGCCTCACTATTCACCCCCCCTCTAGTGAAGGGCATAAATCCTAACAGTTGGTATCAGAGCCTAACTCTCTGAAAGCCTTAACCGGTTGAGAGAACGATATATATTTTTGTTGAGAATGTTGAACGCAGGTATGATGAGCAAAGGACACTCTACCATTAGGCCTACACTATTTGATGGAACAAATTATACATATTTGAAAGAGAGGATGAGAATATTCATCCAATCAAATAACTTTTGATTATGGCACATCATCAAGAACGCTGAACAAATGCCGACAAAGAAAGTTGGGGAAATCATGGTTCCAAAGGAGGAAGATGAATATAATGCCGAAGACATCAAGAAGATTGAAAATAACGCAAAGGCCATCAAATGTTGTATTGTGCCGTGAATCCGGATGACTATCGGAAGATCTCTTGCTGCACAACCGCCAATGAGATGTGGGATAAGCTTGAAATCACTTATGAAGGTACGCCTCAAGTCCGAGAAGCTAGAGTTGATTTTCTAACACATGAATATGAACTCTTTAGAATGAAGGAGCCTGAAAGAATTGATGATATGTTTGATCGATTCTCAATGATCATCAACGATCTCCATGCTCTTGGGAAAGTATATTCGAACAAAGATCTTGTACGAAAAATCCTGCGGAGTCTCGCTCCCGAATGGCGTTCCAAAGCCAATGCCATCCAAGAGTCGATGGGAATCACGGACGTCACAATTGATGGACTAAGAGGTAACCTCAAGACTTATGAAAGCACTATTCTTAATCCTTCTTTTGTAAATAAGAAAAGTCCAGGTATTGCCTTCAAAGCCTCATCGTCTAAAAGAGAAGAGGTAAGTGATTCAGAAAGCGATGATGATACAATTTCCAACGATTTAATTGCAAAGTTTTGTAAGTTTATGAAGAAGAAAATGAAGAAGGAAGAACCAAGTCCTTCATGCAATAATTGTGGAAAACTTGGCCAAACCAAGTCACATTGTCCAAAACCCAAGGACAAGAAGAAGAAGAAACACCAAAGGCGCGTCACATGGGATTCAGACAGCTCGGGTTATGAAACTGCCGCCTTATGCCTTATGGCCAACGAGGAAGAAGAGGTAAGTACTCCTAACTCTTACTCTTTTAAAGAATTACAAGAAGCTTTTCAAGAATTATATGATGAATTGAAAAAGTCTTCAAAAATCTCCAAAGAGGCCAAGGCTAAGATTAAAGTTTTAGAAGAGAAAAATAAATTTTTGGAAAATGACAATATTGATCTTAGAAATAAAATTAAGGAGATGAATGAAACTTCTTCCATTGATCAAAATTATAATTGTTCATCTTGTGAGTCTCTGAAATTAGAGAACATAGAACTTAGGAACACACTAGAAAAACGAAGTGTAGAAAATCCTAAAACTGTTGAAGAAATTAAGAAGAAAAAGCCCAGGAAATATAAAAGGCCTAAAAAGAATAAGAATCATTATAGAAATGATGTTGCACAACCTAGAAATAATTCTAGGAATCTTCTTAATGAGTCTAGAATTAATCATTTTAGACCACCTAGAAATGACTCTAGGAATTTCAACACTTCTAGGAATAACCACTTTAGATCACCTAGAACGTTTTTGGCTCAACCAAGACATATGCACAACCCGAATGTTATATGTCATTAGTGCAACCGGGTAGGACACATAGCACCCATATGTTTTGCAAAACATAGGGATTTATCTTTTAGCTATGATTATTATTTGCCTAACCCTTAAGGACCCAAAAGTGGTGGGGTACCTAAAAACTATTTTTAGGTACGTTTGCAGGTGTGCTTGAAGACTACAATGTTGTAGTAGATGCACCAAGCACGAAACCTTATTGCATCGAGGGGGAATTTCGGTTAGCTATCATATTTTTGATAAAAACGTAATAGTTGATATTGATTGATATGTCTTTGTTAACAATTGGTATCAATTATTTTTGTTGATTCATGTTTTGATAACTTTTTTTTTTGAATAACAATTGGTATCAATTATTTTTGTTAAAAATAATGATTGATTCATGTTTTGATGAATATTATTTTTGGTTTGAATAGCAGTCGGTATACTCTTGAAAAATAAATGATTCATGTTTTTAATACAACTATTGGTTTGTCAAAAATTAACAGTTGATATGTTGTTAAGCAATATGATTTGCTAAAAATAGCCGTTATTATGGTTGTTATGTTTTTGCTATCATTTGGTATCATTTTATGTTGGTATGATTTTTTTTGAAAATCGTCATCATGTATATTCCTCACTGTATTTCCTATCTTATATTTGACACTAACAGTTGGTATTCCCAAAAGGGAGAAGTGTCAAAAGGGGAAAATAGCCTGTGTATACTCTCTTTTTGCTAATGCCAAAAGGAGGAAGAAATTAGGCGATATGCATCTAATAAGAGGGAATGTCTCCACCTTCTAGTATGCTTTAATTGAGGGGGAATACTCAATTAAGGGGGAATGTCTTGCATAACTTGTATGTTGAGATATAGCATGAACTTAGGGGGAATCCGATATGCATATCTCTTATTGTTTGTCATTATCAAAAATGGGGAAATTGTAGGAAATCATTCTATCCATGATATGTGTGCTTTGGTTGTATTAGCATGATTTCCAGGTATAGGCTTTGATGAATGGCAAACAATGAAGTCAAGTGTCAAACAACGTTATTACATGACAAACAATCAAGATTGAATGCCAAGAAGCATATTGATGAAGGGATTGCACAGAAAAGCCAAGACGAGCTCAAAAGTTCAAGACCAAAGACCCAAGGCGTATGTCGTTAGGTAGAACCAATGTAAGAGCGACGTTTAAGTTATCTCGTCTTTTGGCTCAACATAGGTCATCATAAATATGCATAAAATTATTTTATTAAATCATATTTATCATAAAAATATTCCATACACTTCAAACAAAATGATTTTAACGTTTTCATTTTAACCAAAATAGTTTTTGAAGTAAGTTTTCATTTCTGGACAGAATAGGGGAATAATCGATTATGCCATATACATAATCGATTATCTGAAATTTCCAGCAAAGCTGGAAATTCCAGAGAGCCTCAATAATCGATTATGCAATAAGCGATAATCGATTATCTGACTTTTCCAACTTAAACTGGAATTTCCAGAGAAGGTAAATAATCGATTATCTTCATAGTGATAATCGATTATTCACTGACCGTTGCCTTCCAACGTTCAATTTTATGAACGTTGAGAAGATAATCGATTATGTAAAGTAGATAATCGATTATCCTTGCATAAAATCAGCATTATTGATTGTCACTTAAGCAACAGACATATAACCTCTACCACCTATAAATAGAGGTCTTTTTGACTCATTTCACAATGAACAATATCTCTCATTATTCTTGAACATATTGATAACATTTCTACATCATATTTAGAGCTTTTGTTGAGCCATTTGAGAGACAACTTTGTGTTGTTCATAGAGCTTATATTGTATCTCTTTATCTACTCTTCTTAGAGAGTTCTTGTTGTAAAAGAGAAAGGTTCTTGAGAAGACCATACCTTCTCATTGAGCGTTGGGTTTGCTAAGTACCTTCAATCTTAGTGTGTGAAGTCTTGTGGTGCGGTATCCACGAGCAAGGTGAAGTCTTGAGGTGAGGTATCCTCGAGCAAGTTGAAGTCTTGTAGAGCGTACATCTACGAGCAAGTGTAACGGTTTGTTAGGCACCCTTAAGCTTAACGGAGTTAGTGTAAACTCGAGAGAATCTCTCGGGAGACTGGACTAACCACACGTTGTGGTGAACCAGTATAAATTCGGTGTGTCCTCTCCTTACTCTTTTAATTACTGCACTTACTTTACTCCTGCAATTTTAATTCCGCAAAACTTACCGATATTCTCGTGCTTCACTATTCACCCCCCTCTAGTGAAGGGCATAAATCCTAACACTTTTTTTCCGTGATATGTTAAAGCGATTCGGATAGCACCAAAATAGATATGGGTAAAACCATGATCTCTCCAATGTCTGGGAAAATCATCTGGGATTTGAAGAGTGATAAATTGTTCTTCTCAAGTGGCAAGAATAGGATGCTGGTCAAGCTTTGAGGCAACAACATATTCTTTGACTCCTTTTAGTCTGTGTTGGACTAAGGAATGGATTTGGATCCAAGGTGCAAAGGATTTTTTGGCAAAAACTGAGTAGGGGTTTATGAGGGGTAGTTCACTAGAGGATACTTTTTGTTCATCAGGTAGGATATCTACTTTGTATCGGTAATCATATTTTTTGGACAGAGTTTTGTATTGATTAGGAGACATATTCATTTTTTCTAGGGAAGAGGATGATGGGAATGACTCAGACATATTTAGAAAACTGTTCCTCCCTCCGAGAGGATGGGTTGGCTCTGATACCACAGTATAATGAATAGAGTAAGAGACTCCAAGAAAGCAAACTATACCATAGATACGAAAGTTTCCCTACAAAATAGGATGTATCCTTTACTTCAGGGACAAAATTGAATAGATAACGTAGTTACTTTTAGATTGGCCTTTAATAAAGTGATGAGATGATCGCCAACAAAATACAAAAGGCGGGGCCCTCAATAATGGTTATTAAAAATAATTAGGATTTGGGAGGGCATTTAGCGAACTTCACGACCTTCCCCAAATAATATTACGTTAGAATCTTTAAGCATGATTTAATTAAATTAATTCCTTAAACTCGGTTGCACATTGATGCAACCCAAATACAAATCTCGACGAAGTCAAAATATGTTGAAAACCATGGGTGCATTGATTGCGACGTGGTTCGAAACTCATATTCACGATGTCGCAATTATTTTAAATTAAACAATGATAAAAAGCAATTTACGAATAAAAGGCGCATAAGCTAGCATGTATTAATATTAGATAAAATCAAATGCAACAGTTAAGCGACCATGCTAGAACCATGGAACCCGGGAATGTCCAACACCTTCTCTCCGGTTAATATAATTCGTTTCTCGGCTTTCTGGTTCGCAGACTATAACAGAGTCATAATTTTTCCTCGGTTCGGGATTCAACCGGTGGATTGGGACACCATTAGTCTCCCAAGTGGCAGCTCTAAATAATTAATAAATTAATCTCGTTCTGATTGTCCTTTATTTAGAAAAACTCATTTACGCCCTTGCGGGTGTAGGTAAAAATGAGGTATGACAATGGGGGTCGTCCATTCAATCTAAATTTATCATTGATTGAATACCAGTTCAAGAATGCATCACTCAAGGATGATCATTGGGTGACTATGCCAGACCATTCTGCAATCGAGGATCGTTAAATGCTAGACCTCCACCCATAGCAGCAAACAACTCCTAGTTAACGCAAGGCTTGATTCAAACTAGCCAAAACATTGGTATCTTCATAGGGAAGGCGAAGTAAATCCTAACACACAATTGATGCACTTTTATGAAATCATGAACACCTATCAGAAGATGCATTCTACTTAAGGGCATTCCTTTTCATTGAAAGATGACGCGAAGCACTGGATTCATAGCTTACCCACATGGTCAATTGGGACATGGGAAATTATGACCAAAACGTTTATTGACAAGTACTTCTCAGCTACAAAAACAGGAAAATTCAGAAGGGAAATCCACAATTTTTGCTATAGGGAGACATAAAAGGTTTTCGAAGCTTGGCAAATATTCAAGGAGATAGTGAGAAGGCTTCAATATAATGGAATCGAGTTGTGAATGCAATTTCAAGACTTCTGGGTTGGACTGACACCCTCCCCTCAACAGACTTTGAGTAAATGAAGAAAACTTCGTAGGAGGTGGTCTTAATTCTTGATGAATAGTCTGAGGACGTTACCAGTGGCCTGCTGAGGGTAATTATAGGAGAAATTTTTTTGGAGGTTCACTAGGTGGACTCTGACACATCAGTGCAAGCCCAGCTAAACAACATGTCCAAAGAGATAAGAAAGTTGGCATTGGCCTAGATATAGAGTTAACCTCAAGTAGCATGTTACTTTTGTGGAATATGACACCCCACGTATGAGTGTCAAGCTTTAGCTGAGGAAGTAAATATGGTAGGGAACTTTAATAGAGGAAACTAACAAGGTGGGAACAACTATAATGCTATGGGGCAAAGACATCTAGGTTTTTCGTGGAGTTCACCTCATGGGGGTTTGAACTCATGGCAACAAAATAATCCTAGACCACAGGGTCAAGGACCACCAGGTTTTCAGAACCATTAAAGGCATCAATACCATCCACATCAGTCAAATCATTCCAGTATGGAAGATATCATGAAGGCGTTCATCAATAAATAATATGAAAATTTTGAGACTTAGGGCACAACCATCCTAGAACAGAGCACGACCATGCAAAGGTCCTTGCTAACATACCTCTTCTCATAACAAACAAGAACATCCATCACAATGGGAGCAACCTCCTCAATTCATAATCTAATAAACAGAGCGCCCTTCAGGCATACATTCTCAAATTAATGGTATTACCAAAATCCTCATATCTAGTTTAAATCGCTTACTCAATCAAGTGACTACATGTCACACTTATACAATCTTCCAGTGGAACAAGCTACCACAATCTTCCGAACTAATTAACGGGTCTACACCTTCAAACCACCAGCTGCACTAATACTGAAAAGCGACCAAGAATCCCTACCCAGAATGCAAAGCCTTCTCACAATCATCGATCTCAGGTGATAGTTACGATAATATCAATCTTACTCAAAACAATGAAACTCTTTTCCTACTCATTCGAGCTCGTGACATCACAGTCATACCAAACTGCCACCTTAGTTCTCACTTCAAATTCCACACCACTCACTGCACCCAACCTGCTGATATACGATAGACACGATTTCCATCAAAACTCTGGAACCACGGATAGACTAACACTTCATCATATAAAGCTTTTCATTTAACTCACTTTAGGAGAACTATAGCAACATACAGGCGAATTCTCATAACCGTCGAATATGCCAACCTCTAAGTAGTGGTCCGAGCAACCATAACCCTTCTGGGATCCGCCTACTCATAATAGGCCATAACAGAAGAATGTGAATAGCATCAATCACTGCGGCCGACAAACATCACATACACTGCTACAAATCACATGCATGACTTGATCACGCTGGATGAACTGATCACCACTACCAATATGCCAAGTTAACAATGGCTAATCGATCTACTTCCTTCCACTAAACCCTTGATTGCCTTAAAAATAATACTTCTTCATTCAACACATAACACACCCCATATGCACTCGTCCCGAGTCCGAGTGGCCTTGAATCACGAGACCATGCTACCTCGAATCTCACGAACCATTTCATATTCCTCAAATGCTATACCCCAAGTCAAAATATCATAGGATATTCTGGGCGCCTTCTCATAAGCTGCTATAGAGCTTGATTCTTAACTATACTCATAAGCTCGAAATTATCGAGCCCCACGCTTAAACTCTTGAATTCACTATGATAATTATTGAGAGGCACCCGCTCCGTCTTGGTCCCGAATATAACTCACTCCATAGATCTTATAACACACAAACACTCTCTCCGCGAAGCACCCGGCGGAATCACTTTCTCTGAAACCTGTATCTATACGAGGAGTAAATCCTGAACTTTTCTCCAAGTTCGAACATGAGCCAATAAGGCCAACCGTAGCATGCCTCCAACAATTCCTTTTCTTGAAATACCACTTATGGTCTATTCTCTTAGCTGAAATAATCCATTAATATGCTAATAACCAAAAATCAGACAAGTAGTTAACCATACAGCCCAATCATAAGCGGTGGGACTCTCCTACTTAGCTTGAAGCCATCATTTCATAATTCCTGAGTTCGCCCAACATTTTTACCTCTTATTGGCATAACCGCGCGCCATAAATTATCAAAATTTCTTGGAATCTTCCTGCAAATCCCCATCTTCCATATTCTGAATCATCATCCACATTAGCACGATTGATCTCCTTGTTGAACAACCAATATAATTCCTTGCAGAAGCTTCGCCAACCACACGATTGCTAACCTGCTTATGGGGAACAACCCATCTAGGGGAATCATCTTCTGACATCTTCCCACGCCGCTGCACGGGGTACATTCACTACGACACCAATAGCTCATCATGAGTCCGAGCTCACCTTCCGATTGCACAAGTCTGTTCACCCCTCGCGGACATCAATTAAATATGCGATAACATCCTTCCAAATTAAGGATTATGCCATACCTTCTTCCATTTCAAGCAGCTCTTTTCCGCCATATCAATCTTCTGGTGCATAATAGTCCATACTTCACATCGTACCCACAGGCTTCAATCCCTGATTAGCCTATGGTAGAGTGAGTGCAAGGAAATAATGATTAGTTTTGCATGGAGGAATTGTATTGGAGTGATTAACTGTATCATACTCTTGTAATATATAAATGGCTTTGATAGTGCAGGCGATTAATGCTTAATTTAATTGCTTGCGGTGTACCAAAATGGTTAAAAGTGTGTCGAGAGGATGAATATGTATAATTGGGAAGGTCATGCATTGTATAACTGTTATAGGGATAGCAAGAATCATGTAATGGTGCTGGAAATGCATTTTAGGACTCATTGACAGGTGGATATATCCGTATTACAAAGGAAACTCTGGAAAATTTTTTATAAATTATAAAGAGTTAGTGAAAACTTAGGAACTTGCATATCATGCTGAGAATAGAAACTTAAGAAAGGAACTCGACTCTAGGTATGTATGGCTAACCTTGATTCTTATGAAATTTCCCTACTTGGTATGTGAATAGTTTGGTAGCTGATATCTATATGGATTAACTGTATGCTTCTTGTGACCGGATTGATTGTGAATGCACCTTGTGGTAAAAGTTGAATAACAAGTGATTGAAGGAATCCGTAAATGGTGAAACAAGATTAATTGTGATAATAACGTACTTGAAGTGTTGTGGGCTACTGCGGTAACTTGAATTGAGTACGAACTGTTGAAAAGTATGAAATTGGTACTAATAGTTATGGGAACACTTGTGACATTGTTGTGGAGATGTCTTGAGGTGTAATTGTCTTTTATCTTTGTAACTTGTTGTTTGGTTGTGCTTGTTGTTATTTGAAACTGTACGGCAGGGGTCGGGTTGCGCGCCGCAACATGATGTAATAAGGTGTGGGTTGGTGTGATTAGGGTGGCCAAGGTAATAAGGGTGGAAAAGTTATCGAAATCATTATATATATATATATATATATATATATATATATATATATATATATATATATATATATATACACAAGTACAATTCAAATGTGCTAACGTCCCTTTTTGCCGAGGGCGCTACATTCATGTTATGATTGTAGGTGGATCTTCAGCTAGTACTCCAGTACACCGTCCGTAGCTCTTCCTAATTCCCTGTCAGCTGTATTGGTGAGCCCCTTTCCTTCCAGGGCCCTGCGTGGCTCACGCCACTCTTGATCTTGTATTTTTAAAATGTTATTTTGGTTTATGTAAAAAGGTATAGCCGTAGCCTTGTTACCGGCAAGTATAGTACTGTCATCTTGTATCTTTAGAGGCTCCATAGACATGACATGTGGGTCTTGAACCATGTAGTAAGTACTAGTATTTTAGGCATTGTAAATATTTAACCACGCTAAGTTTATCTATGTAGTGTATGTGTTATAAGAAAAGGGAATCTCTGTTATAAATAAATGTTTCCACTCGGTTATTAATTAATGGAAAAATGTGGGGTAACTCATGGGTCAGGAAAGGCACCCAGGTCTATTCGACTGGGGATACGACACCCGGTTGAGTGCTGGTCATGTCCCTCGGATTTGGGGAGTGACAAACTTGGTATCATAGCCTAAGGTTTTAAAAAGAGTCCTAGGGTGTCTTGGAGTCGTGCCTAGAAGAGCCCTTATCGGTGTGTTGTCGACCACATCTATAAGCAGGGGCTACATGGGCATTTAGGAAACTACTCTTTTCTTTGTTATTACATTTCGTGCGGTGAAGTGAATAGTGAAAGTACTTGTGTCTAACTCATGCCTTGTTCCGAAATTTCTAGAGATGGCACCTAAGAAGAAGGTTAGACTGGGCTTTGAGGCCAGTGCCACCCCAAGTGTGATCGTGGGCCATGTATCTAACGCCGTGGGCGAGAGTGACTCCCCGACTTTGAATCTGCCTGGCCCGTCCTATCCTGATCCAAGCACTCTTGTTCCAGTAGCGACAGAGGGCGTCACCATCCCTCTTGCTAATATTCCCAATCCAGGCATTGCTTCAGCTCCTAGTCCCGAGGTTTCTGATGGGGACCTTAGGGGAGCCATCCATATGTTGGCCCAATTAGTGGCTTCTCAGGCTCAGAGATCTCTCGATGCTCCAATTTCTTCCAGCGAAAAGGGAGATTCTGCCAGCTCCAGAGTCCACAAGTTTCTGTGATTAACCCCTCCACAGTTTTCAGGCATAGACCCAGAGGCCGATCCACAGGATTTTCTTGATGACCCTTCGTGTGATGAAGGCCACAAAATCAGAGGGGGTTGAGTTGGCTTCCTATGGGTTGAAGGGAGTGGAACGCTCATGGTTCGAGATGTGGGAGGATTCCCGCAAGGAAGGGAGCCCTCCGGCTTGATGGGAGGAATTTGTGGATGATTTATGGATCATTTCTTGCCTGCCGAGACAATGGCAACCCGTGCCACAGAGTTTGAGGTTCTCAAGCAGGGTAGCATGAGTGTTTGGGAGTACCATATGGAATTTGTGAGATTGTCCAAGTATGCTCCTAAGTTAGTGTCGACCATGAGTGCTCGAGTTCGGCGATTTGTTCAGGGTCTTAGTCCATTGGTGGTGAATAAGGCTGGTATAGCGGCCTTGCACTCAGATATGAACTATGGGAAGATTGTGGGTTTCGCTCAGGCCAGAGAGGCTAGGAAGTTGAAAATACTGGCAGATAGAGAGAGTAGCATCAGGGCCCGGTCAATGGGTCACTCAAGGAGGTCAGCTCCAGGGAGAGGGCCATCAGCAAGCGTAGTTCCTCGAGACCATATATGCACAACCATCAGCAAGCGTAGTTCCTCGAGACCATATATGCACAGCCATCAGCAGGGCAGTTCCTCGAGACCAGGTTCTGACAGCAGGAGGCTCCACCAGTCCAGTCATTCGGGGGCGAGGCCCCAGCAACAGGGGAGCTACATGTCCCAAGTGTGTTAGGTTCCATAAGGAGACTTGCTATTTAGACATCCCCGTGTTATAATTGTGGGGTGAGAGGTCATGTTTAGCGGAACTGTCGTGCACCCAGACAGGGCATGGGTAGGGGATTCTCCCAGCCATCCGGTTCTTCAGTTGCTACGTCATCTGTGCGTCCTCCAGCTCCAAGAGGGCGTGGTGTAGATATGGGTGGGGCTCGTGGTAGAGATGGACCGAGCCAATTTTTTGCTTTGAGTGGTCACCAGAATACTAAGTCTTTTCCAGATGTGGTTACATGTATCGTGTTTGTTTAGGCCATTGATTGTTATGCTCTTTTTGACCCTGGATCTTCTTTGTCCTATGTCATCCCATTTATCGCTTCGAGTTTTAGGATTGAGCCCAAACAGCTTTTTGAGTCGTTCTCTGTGTCGACTCCGGTTGGTGATTTATTACAACCACACGAGTTTATAGGAATTGTGTTGTCACGGTGTGTGATAGTGTTACCACGGCCGACCTTTATGAGCTTGGGATGGTGGATTTTGATGTGATTATGGGAATGGACTGGCTCTTTGCTAATCTTGACTGCCGGACGAGAGTCATGAGACTCGAGTTTCCCAATGAGTCGGTTATTGAGTGGAGAGGGAATGGTGTTGTGCCAAAGGGTAGGTTTATTTCTTACCTTAAGGATTCGAAGATGATTAAGAAGGGGTGTATCTATCATTTGGTCCGTGTGGAGGACACCGCTTCAGATATTCCTGCCCTCGGATCTGTGCCAGTTGTAAATGAATTTTCGGAGGTATTTCTAGATGAGCTTCCAAGGATTCCGCCAGATAGAAAGATTGACTTCGGGATTGATGTGTTTCCAGACACCCAGCCAATATCTATTCCACCATACAAGATGGCGCCAGCAGAATTACGACAGTTAAAGGAGCGGCGGAAGGATTTATTAGAGAAGGGGTTCATTCGACCGAGTGTGTCGCCATGGGGTTCTCCGGTTATTTTTGTCAGGAAGAAGGATGGGTCACTTCGGATGTGTATCGACTATCCGCAACATAACAAGGTCACTATCAAGAATGAATACCCTTTGCCCGGGAAAGATGATTTGTTCGACCAATTGCAAGGTACGAAGTTCTTCTCCAAAATCGATTTGCGATCTGGGTATCACCAATTGAAGATCAAAGAGCCGGATATTATAAAGACCGCTATGATCACTTCGAATTCTTGGTCATGTCTTTTGGGCTAACCAACGCCCCGGCAGCCTTCATGGACCTTATGTATCGAGTCTTCAAGCCATTCCTAGACTCCTTTGTGGTTGTTTTTATTGATGACATCCTCATTTATTCGCGAAGCAGGGAGGATCATGCCAATCACCTCAGGGTAGTTTTGCAAACTCTTCATCAGCACCGGTTGTACGCTAAATTCTCAAAATGTGAATTTTGGTTGGAGTCAGTCGCTTTTCTGGGGCATGTTGTTGTGGCGATTTCTTGAGGTGTACTTGTTGTTTATATTTGTGACTTGCTGTTTGGTTGTGCTTGTTGTGACATGAAAATGTATGGCGGGGTCAGGTTGCGCGCCACAACACGGTGTAATAAGGCGTGGGTTGATGAGATAAGGGTGGCCGAGGTAATAAGGGTGGAAAAGTGATCGAAATCACTATTGATATATATATATATATATATATATATATATATATATATATATATATATATATATATATATACACTTGAACAAAATTGTGAAATCGATGATGTGAAATTGTGAAAGGAGACATCAGGAGAGTTTGTAAACACTGGGGCACTGATTGCCCCTTTGTTTGACTAATTATACCTTCTATGTGTGTTGGGTTGATGCTTTTATTGATGTATTCTTGTTCTACTTGCATATGGCTTGAGTTTACTTGGGACAAGTTTTGTTCATACATACCAGTATAATTCTAATGTGCTGCCGTCCCTTTTTGTCGGGGGCACTACATTCGTGTTATGATTGTAGGTGGATCTTCAAGAGGTACTCCAGGCCACCGTCTGTAGCTCTTCCTCATTCCCCGTTAGCTGTATTGGTGAGCCCCTTTCCTTCCGGGTCCCCACGTGGCTCATGTCACTCTTGATCTTGTATTTTTGGAATCTTATTTTAATTTATGTAAAAGGGTATAGCCAGAGCCTTGATACCGGCAAGTATAGTACTGTCATATTTTATCCCTAGAGGCTTCGTAGACATGACATGTGGGTCTTGAATCATGTAGTAAGTACTAGTATTTTGGGCATTGTAAATAGTAAACCACGTTAATGTTATCTATGTAGTGTATGCATTGTAAGAAAAAGGGGAATCCCTGTTATAAACAGTTGCTTTCACTCAAGTAGTAATTAATGGAAAAATGTGGGGCAACTCGTGGGTCAAGAAAGGCACCCAGTCCACTCGACTGCCGATATGGTACCCGGTTGAGTGCCGGTCATGGCGCTCGGATTTGGGGCATGACAGATATCCCATCATAGAAGAAAAGCTCCACCGCCCGCAAATACCAGGTCTCACTGCTTCCACCAGCCCAAATCTGACCCTCCTTAGTCCGATTGTCTTTCCCTTGTCGGGAATAAAATATTGGATCCCTTGATTACACGCTGAGTAAACTTCCCTTCAATTCCTCCACTGCCCTGACACGGGGGCAAATATCCTACCATCATAACCACACTGCGAATACTAGCTTATAAGAATCATGGAAACCTGTGCCTAGCCTCAAGGCTTTTAGAAGTCCTGTTACTGAGCTGAACAATAGAATATCCTCCCATAAGGCGACAATAATAATCCAATCAATTATACCGGGAAATATCATCTCGCACCACATTTGTAGTGCCAATTCAACTCTTCAAATTCTCGATTTCTGGCAAGCGCTCGCGTCACGTAAGATTGGGTAGGAAGGAATCAAAGGCATAAGTCTCAAAGGAATTGAACCGCAAGATAAGAAAATCAAGAAGGAAAGTACTCCTAACAGCCTTTTAGCCTCCTGAGGAGAAGTACAGACTTCTCTATACCGATCCGCGAGACTCTACTAGACTTCCTCATGACTCGTGAGACCGACGAGAACCTAGTGCTCTGATACCATGTTGTCACGGCCCAAAATCCATTAAGGGCCGTGATGGCGCCGGACACCACTGCCAGGCAAGCCAACCATATTACTTAATCAAAATCTTGTTTTTAAAACTTTTAAAATCTAGGATTTTCCTCTGTATTTTAGTCAATTTTGAAGAATAAGGTTACAAATCAGCTTTAAAATTTAAATAGTTAATACAATACTTCAAACCCTCCCAGAACCCGGAGTCACAGTGCATGAGCATCTACTGATAAGAGAAATAAAATACAACATAAAGTCAGGAATACAATGGACGAAAGTAAATACAGAACACCGAAAGGGACTACCCTAGTTGCGGTCGTCGCGAATAATACAGCTTGTCTAATCCCAAAACCGTCTATGCTGCTATGCCAGAAGACCACTGGAGCCACATAATAAACCTGTGCAACAAAATGCATAGCAAGTATAGTATGAGGACATAAACAACGTGTACCCAATGAGTGTCCCGCCTAATACCTAAGGGGTAGAGATGAGATGGTCAACTTTGACACTCACTAGTAGTCTAGTGATTATTATCCATAATGAATATATTAAACAATGGATTTATTCTATAAACATGTGTCTAATTCAGATAGAGGAAATAAGTAAGCATATAATTCTTTCATGGAAAATTTCCTTAGGTTTCCTATTATTATCAACGGTATAAATCTCGAGCCATAGTGTGGCATAGAACGACTCAAATGAGTCTAGGCAGCAATACAAGCATGCGCAAATCATACCGTGGAGACGGCCCGATCCAACAGAAATAAATGTGCACTTGCCGAGGGTCGACGGCGCGCCAATAGATGAATCTATTAATCTACCGAGGCGTACGGCCTGTTCCAAAATAAACATACGCAGACTGACAATCAGTCAAACAGTCAACGTGGAGCAAATATCCAAGAAAGGTCAATTCTCTTTAATAATTTGAGAAAGCAAAGCTAGTTTTTTTTGGGAATCCATAAGTTTAATATGATTTAAGCAATTCAAGCCATCAATGGCTTTACAATTAATCCAAGTATAACATACTTTTGGGTCCTAGACTACCCAGACAATTGCATAATAGTAGCTACCCACTGACTCTCTTCACCTCGTGCATACGTAGCCCCCACAAATAGGAGCACATAATCAATTTAATTCACCTATGAGGTAGATTCCCCCTCACAAGATTAGAAAGGACACTCACCTCGCTCCGAAGACTCATAAGCGTTGCTTCACATCTTTCCGAAAGCTTGAACAAACGAAAAATGCTCCAAAACTATCCAAATAATGGCAAACTAATGAAAATATACTCAAATACTTGCTAACAATTCAAATTATAAAAATTCCCAACTCCGTTTGTGAAATGATCAAAATTTCCTCGGGCCCACGCGCCCGAAATCCAAAATATCTTGAAGATAAAGGTTACCCATGACCATAAGAACTCAAATATATAATTTTCTATTAATACCATATCCAAAATCGTGGTCAAAAATCAAAGATACCAATTTTCTAGATTTTCCTGTAACCCTCAATTTTTTCTCTAATTTCCATGCTTAAATCCATGTATAAGTGATGTATTCAACTCAAAAGTGATAGGGGTAACTTACATCAACATGATGACAAAATCCTCTCTTCAAACAAGGTTCTACCTCCAGCATTTTCCGCATTTGCGGTCCAAGGACCGCTCCTCCGGTCTCGCTTTTGCAAAATCTCGGCCGCTTCAGCGGTCCCCCAACTCACCGAACCAACCGCTTCTGCGGTCTACCCATCGTCGAAGCGATTTTGCTTCAGCGAAACAAAATCAGCGTCTACGGTTCCTAGCCACATGTCCACTTCCGCTTTTGCGTCTCCTTTGTCACTTCTGCAAGGCCGCTTCTGCTGTTCCATTTCTGCAGAAGCAGAAATACCAGCAATCAGCAGCTTCAGCCTTTCCAAAAATGCCATTTTCGATCCTTTAACCACCTAGAATCCACCCGAGGCCCCCGGGACCCTAACCAGCCATACTAAGGAATTCCAAAATACATTTCGAAGCTGCTCGAGGCCTAAAATCACATCAAACAATGAAAAAATCATCGAACGACTCCAAATCCAAACTTTATGAGCTTTTAACTTTCCAACTTCTACTTTCGATGCTTAAACCTGTCAAATCACGTCGTATTGACTTCAAATTTTGCACGCAAGTCATATTCAATATTTCAAACATATTCCAACTTCCGTAATCGAACTCCGACCCCGATATCAAAAATTCCACTTTCGGTCAAACTTCTCAAAAACTTTCAAATTTCTATCTTTAGCCAAATGGCCTCAAAATGACATAAGGACCTCCGAATTCACTTCCGATCGCGCTTCCATCTTCATAATCACCGTACAGAGCTATTCTTAGTCTTGGAATTCAAACGGATATCAATAACACTGAAATGCACTTCAATCCAAACTTATGAAATTTCTTCTAAACTGCTAACTTCCACAATATGCACCAAAATAGTTAGTGTGGGGTGGGGTGCGCCTATTTATTTGTATTTGAATTGGTTTTATATTTACCAGTTGGTTTTGTTTGATTTATTTTATGTTATCTTAGACAATATGGTATGTAATTATAACTCAAAATTCTATCGACCTGTAATAGTTAGTAATCATAATTTTTTAGTTTTGACTCTGCCCAATGATGAATTTCATCAACTGGCTTCGTGAAGGATTTGATGCCGAACGAGAAAAATACAAAACATTTGAAAATTTAAAAATCCAAAAATATATCTTTTATTTTGTTTTGTTTTATTTTATTTTCTTAGGTAGTTTAATAATTTCCCCTTGATGTTTCTTTGTGTCGTGGTTCTTTTTCAAGGGTTTTAATTGAACCTGGTGTAGTTAGTTTTTTTTTTTACTTTTATAGGAGTAAAGAACCTTGAGTCAAAGAAAATTTCTTTGACTGCACATGCCTTGAGAGAGGGGAGTGCTTTAGTTGTTACACCCAGGATCAGTTCGTGACTCTTAGATAAGGGCTTTAAATTGTGTGCTTGCGACTTTGCTTAACTGTTTCGACTAGAGTGTCGGGATAGATCCTATCCTAAGTAAGTTATGTACCAATGTGGGACTGAGTTTTGTGTTGACATTCTGTGCATGTTAGTCGATGTCTAAAATTTGCGCTGTGTGTTTACAAATAACAGTATCGGTCTTGCTCAGTGTAGGAAGTGATATAGAAATTTCTTTATTGAGCCAAATATATAAATTTACCCACCTAATTAATATGTATCTTAGATAGCTCCTTTGATTCTTTAATCCTATTTCTTGGCTACTACAATACAAGCCTGACCACTTGGTTTGAATTGACTATATATTTGTACATATTACCTTTCTTGAGCACTTGAAATAGTTATGAGCTTGTTGGAAGTTAAGTATAGGTATTGGTGGGTTTTTGATCGAAACTATGAAAAAGGAGAAAGGTGCACTATTTGAGAAATACTGGAAGAGCCCCTAGTAGGGAATTGAGAAAAAAGAAGAGGAGAAAATCAGAATCTAAAAAGAAAAAAACGTTGGTGTTTGCATATACTATGAAGAAAATTATTCCTTGATAGTGGTAAATCTTTCTTTATTTGTGCTGAAAGAAATTGGGAACGTGTTGTTAATATGATATGAAGGTCGAGGTTTTGGTTCAACGCAAGTGTAGGTTTTAAATTGTAAAATTGTAGGTATTAAAGTGCTTAGGGAGGTGTAGTCACTATTATCCAAATTATGTCTTACTCATCCCAGAGCCTACATTACAACTAAATAAAGTCCTACTTGATACTTGACTGAATGAAGTCAATTAGTATAGTATTACTCTATGTGCAAGCATATGGCGCATCTTCTGCGGCACATGAATTTTAATTCTGAGAATGAGTGAATTCTTTCTATGTTGAGTTCCTATTTTTTATTGAATTTTATTTTGATTGGAACTACTTTTTGTTATTGTATTGGTGTGAACACATGATTTACAAAGGAAAGGCAATGCAATTGACCTCTGTGTTAGAGTAAGTGAGAATGTTGTGAAAGATGCGTGGTGCTTTTGAGTCCAGCTTTGAGTCTAAGATGTTATGGTATGGTGCTTAATCCACTTTAAAAATTTTTGGCATGATGTGTAAGGGAAGTTGTTTAATGAAAATGTCGTCCCCAAGTGTAGTTTGATTGCTCGAGAAGTGTGGGGTAATTATGGTAGGCTAGAAACCCCATACTTTAGCCGTAGTATCGCACTATCATTACTACATTTAACGTATGCTTGAGCTTAAATAATAGTGAATTAAACTTTTTATGTATTTTATGCCTTGCAGGAAGTGATTCCAAGGAAAACGTTTATTTGAATCTAAATCGAATCAGTTAGAGATATGAAGTTGTAAGACCTCGTTTAACCTCGTTTGGAAATCATTGATATATTTGATATGTGTGCTTTGGTTGTATTAGCATGATTTCCAGGTATAGGTTTTGATGAATGACAAACAATAAAGTCAATTGTCAAACAACTATATTGTATGACAAACGATGAAGATGCATTAGCAAACAATCGAGATGGTTGACGAATAAATGATGATGAATCAAACAATCAAGATTGGATGCCAAGAAGCATATTGATGAAGGGATTGCTTAGACAAGCCAAGACGAGCTCAAAAGTTCAAGACCGAAGACCCAAGGCGTAGGTCGTTAGGTAGAACCAATGTAAGAGCAACATTTAAGTTATCTCGTCTTTTGGATCAACATAGGTCATCACTAATATGCATAAAATCATTTTATTAAATCATATATGTCATAAACATTTTTAATATACTTCAAACAAAATGATTTTAACGTTTTCATTTTAACCAAAATGGTTTTTGAAGTGAGTTTTCGATTCTGGTATATTCTGGTATATTCCAGCTTTGATTCTGGTATATTCTGGTATATTCCAGCTTTGCTGGAAATTCCAGAGAAGTAGGATAATCGATTATCAAGTTTCAATAGTCGATTATTCTCATGTCCGTTGCCTTCCAACGACTAGCGTTTTGACCGTTTTAATAAGATAATCGATTATGTAAATGTAATAAAGTTGTTTGATCTGTCAGAATTGAGTATTATTGTTTAAATATTGAGCAACGGACATATCACCTCTAAACTATATAAATAGAGGTCATTTGAACTCATTTGGAAGTAACAACATCTCTCAATTATCTATAAACATCTTGATATTATTTGTGCATCATTTTAGAGCTTTTGTTGAGCCATTTGAGAGACAACTTTGTGTTGTTCATTGAGCTAATATTGTATCTCTTTATCTACTCTTCTTAGAGAGTCTTTGTTGTAAAAGAGAGAAATTCTTGAGAGGACCAATTATTCTCATTGAGTGTTAGGTTTACTAAGTTTCTTCAATCTTAGTGTTTGAAGTCTTGAGGTGAAGTATCCTCGAGCAAGAAGTCTTGTGGTGCGGTATCCACGAGCAAGTTGAAGTCTTGTAGAGCGTACATCTACGAGCAAGTGTAACGGTTTTTTAGGCACCCGTAAGCTTAACGGAGTTAGTGTATACTCGAGAGAGTCTCTCGGGAGACTAGACTAACCACAGTTTGTGTCGATAAATTCGGTGTGTCCTTTCCTTACTCTTTTATTTTCCGCACTTACTTTATTCCTGCAATTTTAATTCCACAAAATTTACCGACATTCTCGTGCCTCACTATTCACCCCCCCCCCTATGACGGGCATAAATCCTAACAGTTGGTATCAGAGCCTAACTCTCTAAAAGCCTTAACCGGTTGAGAGAACGTTCTATATATTTTTTGTTGAGAATGTTGAACGCAGGAATGATGAGTGAAGGACACTCTACCATTAGGCCTCCATTTTTTGATGGAAGAAATTATACATACTGGAAAGAGCGGATGAGAATCTTCATCCAATCAAATAACTTTCGCTTGTGGAAAATCATCAAGAACGGTGAGCAAATGCCGACAAAGAAAGTTGGGGAAGCCATTGTTCTAAAGGAAGAAGATGAATATGATGCCGAGGATATCAAGAAGGTTGAAAACAACGCCAAGGCCGTTAATATGCTGTATTGTGCCATGAACCCGGATGACTATCGAAAGATTTCTTGCTGCACAACCGCCAAAGAGATGTGGGATAAGCTTGAAATCACTTATGAAGGTACGCCTCAAGTCCGAGAAGCTAGAGTTGATTTTCTAACACATGAATATGAACTCTTTAGAATGAGGGAGAATGAAAGCATCGATATTATGTTCGATCGGTTCTCAATGATCATCAACAATCTCCATGCTCTCGGGAAAGTATACTCGAACAAAGATCTTGTTCGAAAAATCTTGCGGAGTCTCACTCCCGAATGGCGTTCCAAAGCCAATGCCATCCAAGAGTCGATAGGAATCACGGACGTCACAATTGATGGACTAAGAGGTAACCTCAAAACCTATGAAAGCACTATTCTTAATCCTTCTTTTGTAAATAAGAAAAATTCTATTGCCTTCAAAGCCTCATCTTCTAAAAGAGTAGAGGTAAGTGATTCGGAAAGCGATGACGATAATATTTCCAATACCTTGATCGAAAAGTTTTATAAGTTTATGAAAAGGGAAATTAATAAGGAAGAACCAAGTCCTTCATGCCATAATTGTGGAAAACTTGGCCACACCAAATCTCATTGCCCAAAATCCAAGGACAAGAAGAAGAACAAACACCAAAGGCGTGTGACATGGGATTCGGAAAGCTCGGGTGATGAAACGGCTGCCTTATGCCTCATGGCTAACGAGGAAGAAGAGGTAAGTACTTCTAACTCTTACTCATTTGAAGAATTACAAGAAGCTTTTCATGAATTATATGGTGAACTGAAAAAGACTTCAAAAATCTCCAAAGAGGCCAAGGCTAAAATTAACGTTTTAGGAGAGGAAAATAAATTTTTAGAAAATGATATTATTGATCTTAAAAATAAAATTAAGGAGATGCATTAAGATTCTTCAATTGATCAAAATTCTAATTTTTCATCTTGTGATTCTTTGAAATTAGAAAACATAGAACTTAGGAACACACTAGAAAAACGTAGTGTAGACAATCCTAAAATAGTTGAAGAAATTAAAAAGAAAAGGCCCAGGAAAAATAAAAGGCGTAAAAAGAATAAGAATCATGTTAGAAATTGCGATGCACAACCTAGAAATAATTCTAGGAATTTTGTAAATGAGTCTAGAATTAATCATTTTAGACCACCTAGAAATGATTCTAGGAATTTTATTAATGAGTCTAGAACTAATCATTTTAGACCGCCTAGAAATGACTCTAGGAATTTCAACGCTTCTAGGAATAACGACTTTAGATCACCTAGAAGGTTTTTGGCTCAACCAAGACATATGCACAACCCGAATGTTATATGTCATTATTGTAACCGGGTAGGACACATAGCACCCGTATGTTTTGCAAAACATAGGGATTTATCTTTTAGCTATGATTATTATTTGCCTAACCCCCAAGGACGCAAAAGTGTTTCAGTACCTAAAACCTATTTTTAGGTACGTTTGCAGGTGTGCTTGAAGACTACAATATCGTAGTAGATGCACCAAGCACGAAACCTTATTGCATCGAGGGGGAATTTCAGTTAGTTATCATATTTTTGATAAAAACGTAATAGTTGATATGTGTTAACGATTGATATGTCTTTGTGAACAATTAGTATCAATTATTTTTGTTGATTCATGTTTTGATAACTTTTATTTTGAATAACAATTGGTATCAATTATTTTTGTTAAAAATAATGATTGATTCATGTTTTGATGAATATTATTTTTGGTTTGAATAACAGTTGGTATATTCTTGAAAAATAAATGATTCATGTTTTTAATACAACTATTGGTTTGTTAAAAATTAACAGTTGATATGTTTTTAAGTAATATGATTTGCTAAAAATAACCTTTAATATGGTTGTTATGTTTTTACTAACATTTGGTATCATTTTATGTTGGTATGATTTTTAATTATTTGAAAATCGTCATCATGTATATTCCTCATTGTATTTCCTATTTTATTTTTGACACTAACAGTTGGTATACCTAAAAGGGGGAAGTAGGCTTTGTATAATCTTTTTGCTAATGCCAAAAGGGGGAAGATCTTAGGGTCTCTACCTTTTAGTATGCCTTATTTGAGGAGGAATACTCAATTAAGGGGGAATATATTGCCTGACATATATGTTGAGATATCGCATGTCTTTAGGGGGAATCCGATATGCATATCTCCTATTGTTTGTTATTATCAAAAAGGGGGAAATTGTAAGACCTCGTTTAACCTCGTTTGGAAATCATTGATATATTTGATATGTGTGCTTTGGTTGTATTAGCATGATTTCCAGGTATAGGTTTTAATGAATGACAAATAATGAAGTCAAGTCAAACAACGATATTGTATGACAAACGATGAAGATGCATTAGCAAACAATCGAGATGGTTGACGAATCAATGATGATGAATCAAACAATCAAGATTGGATGCCAAGAAGCATATTGATGAAGGGATTGCTTAGACAAGCCAAGACGAGCTCAAAAGTTCAAGACCGAAGACCCAAGGCGTAGGTCGTTAGGTAGAACCAATGTAAGAGCAACATTTAAGTTATCTCGTCTTTTGGCTCAACATAGGTCATCATTAATATGCATAAAATCATTTTATTAAATCATATATATCATAAACATTTTTAATATACTTCAAACAAAATGATTTTAACGTTTTCATTTTAACCAAAATGATTTTTGAAGTAAGTTTTCGATTCTGGTATATTCTGGTATATTCCAGCTTTGATTCTGGTATATTCTGGTATATTCCAGCTTTGCTGGAAATTCCAGAGAAGTAGAATAATCGATTATCAAGTTTCAATAGTCGATTATTCTCATGTCCGTTGCCTTCCAACGACTAGTTTTTTTACCGTTTTAATAAGATAATCGATTATGTAAATGTAATAATGTTTTTTGATCTGTCAGAATTGAGTATTATTGTTTAAATATTGAGCAACAGACATATCACCTCTAAACTCTATAAATAGAGGTCATTTGAACTCATTTGGAAGTAACAACATCTCTCAATTATCTATAAACATCTTGATATTATTTGTGCATCATTTTAGAGCTTTTGTTGAGCCATTTGAGAGACAACTTTGTGTTGTTCATTGAGCTAATATTGTATCTCTTTATCTACTCTTCTTGGAGAGTCTTTGTTGTAAAAGAGAGAAATTCTTGAGAGGACCAATTCTTCTCATTGAGTGTTAGGTTTACTAAGTTCCTTCAATCTTAGTGTTTGAAGTCTTGAGGTGAGGTATCCTCGAGCAAGAAGTCTTGTTGTGCGGTATCCACGAGCAAGTTGAAGCCTTGTAGAGCGTACATCGACGAGCAAGTGTAACGGTTTGATAGGCACCCGTAAGCTTAACGGAGTTAGTGTATACTCGAGAGAGTCTCTTGGGAGACTGGACTAACCACAGGTTGTGGCGAACCAGTATAAGTTCGGTGTGTCCTTTCCTTACTCTTTTATTTTCCGCACTTACTTTATTCCTGCAATTTTAATTCCGAAAAATTTACCGACATTCTCGTGCCTCACTATTCACCCCTCCTCTACTGACGGGCATAAATCCTAATAGAAGTGTGAGTAGAAGACCAAGAATAAAAGTCAAGATCACAGTCGGGGATTGAGGACCAAGTCTCGATGTCAAAAAGTGGACGAAAAGAGTTACTCTAAGAAAAGAACATTGCCGCGCCTCATGACGCATCGCAGGGCGGTTGTACAAATTTTGACAGAGTTATTTCCTGTTTTGGCTAGGAAAGGATAGTTTCATCCGGGCTCGTTCCTATAGGCTATAAATACACAAAAATATTTTTTAAAAGGGACTTTTGACCTACGAAAGATTATAGAATCTACTAAGGCAAGAAAATACAATAATTCATCAATATTTCAACCAACAATCGGTGCAATACGACAATTGGTATCGAATCATTAACATTGATATTTTCTATGTTTTTAAACCTTATTAAAATGACTTTTTCCATTGCTATGGAGTAGTTTCCATTTAGGTATAGAAAAATACGGTGTTTTGATAACATTATTAGGGATTCGATTCCTGATAATTGTTGGAATTAATTGATGCAATTTTAATTCGTACTATGAAGTTATTTCTTATTCTACTTATTCGAAGGAGGAGCTTGATATTGATATTCTGTACATCTCACACTCTAGTTTAAATTCGTGATTCAAGTAGGTAATTGAAAGAACCTCTTGAATAGTTTTAACTAGAAAATAGGGAAATATTCATGAGAAGTTACCCTTTAGATAATAATCATCATTATATTCATTGTTTACTGGAACACTTGGTTCCTTAGGTTGGCTAGAACGGGCAAGTTTGGCTTTGGTTAAAATTTTGAGTAAACGACCTCGGAATTGGGATTTGATGGTTCTAACAGGTTCGTATGATGATTTCGGACTTGGGCGTGTGTTCGTATCAGGTTTTGAATAACCTAGGTGCGTTTCGGTTTCCTTCACTCCGATTGCGGAAGGATCATCACGTTTACAAAGAAGGATTTGGGAAATGGGGCAATTATCACTATGCGTTCACAATAAGGGGGTCGCATTCATGGAGCCTTGAGGTCCCAAGCCTACGCGTTTGCTGAGGCGCCCTCGCATTCATGTAGAAGGAAGGGACCTGGGTGGGTCAATGCTATTACTCTTCGCGTTTGCGTAGGGTAGGGTTGGTAAGCCTTCGCTCGGGAGACCCTAGTCGCAATCGCGTTGGCCAACATTTCCTAGACCTGGGTCGTTGCCTTTGCGAACACGAGGCATGTACCGCATTTGCGAAGAAGGGGGAAGCTGGGCAGTGTGTTTTAAATCGGGATTTAGCTATTTTTGGGTTCATTTATTACACCCTTGGACAATTTTGCATCTTTAAAGAGGGGGATTTCAACCTAGCTATTGGAGGCAAGTAATTTCTACACAATGTAAGTTTAATACATAGATTATGAAAATGTAAGTTTAATACATAGATTATTGGTATATTTTAAAATGTATTGTGGAATTTACGGGTTTAGACGAAAAACCTAAATTTTGATTAAAAATATGGGATTTAACCACAAAAATGATTATAAAATAGGGTAAAATATTATATTTGAGTTCGTGAGGTTATGGGTAACATTTATCTTCAATAATTTCCGAAATCCGGGCACGTGGGCTTGTGGGTGAATTTTAGGAATTCTTCAATTGGGGTTAGGCAATCACTCTAAAAAATTGAATATGAACTTTTGAACATATATTGATTGATTTATACTATAAGTGATGTACATTGGCGGAGCTTGATTATTAATTATGGATCGGACGAACCTAGAACTTTTTTATCTAATCCTTGCTCCTAGTGATGTATGCAACATCTTAACCTATACGACATATAATATATTTTTCTATCGGTTTAAAGGCTCTCCTTTTAGGTTTCAAATTTATAATACTATATACTACTACATTGAAACAATATCAGTCCATTTTGTATGGTAAAAAATGGGCGGAGTGCTGGCCGGTGAAGAACTCTCATGTTCAGAGAATGAAGGTCGCGGAGATGAGGATGCTCAGGTGGATGTGCGAGCTCACTAGGTTGGATAAGGTTAAGAATGAAGTCATTAAGGAGAAGGTGAGGGTGGCCATAGTGGATGAGAAGCTGCGGGAAGCGAGGCTCACATGGTTCGGGCATGTGCGGAGGAGAAGCCCCGACGCCCCGACGCCCCGATAAGGAGTTGTGAGCGGCTGTCGTAGTTGACGCGAGTCGAGGCAGAGGAAGACCCAAGAGGTATTGGGAAGAGGTGATTAGGTAGGACATGACTAGATTGCGGATTTCCGAGAATATGGCCCTTGATAGGAAAGGTTGGAGGTCTAGTATCAGGGTGGTAGGATATGGGCTTCGAAAATTTTACGCACTTCTTCCCCGGGGCAGGGTCGGGGTTTGCGAGGGCATTACATAGTAGATTTGTGTATTTGCATTGCATTTCATTTTATATATATATATATATATATATATATATATATATATATATATATATATGTGTGTGTGTGTGTGTGTGTGTGTGATTTCTGCTGGAGTTACTAATGCCGTTTGTTTCTGTTGTTGTTTTTGTGTATCTTGTCCTTTTGAATGCCATGCTATTTAGGTGATTTCTGCTTGAGTTACTAACGCCCTGTTGTTTTTGTCTTGTTTTTGTTTTGTTTTGTTTTGCCTTTTACTTTTCTTGAGCCGGGGGTCGAGTGGAAACAGCCTCTCTCCTTTTCGGGTAGGGGTAAGACCTGCGTACATACTACCCTCCCCAGATCCCACTCTGTAAGACTATATTGGGTAGTTGTTGTGGTTGTTTTGTATGGTAAAAAAAAATTACTGCAATTTTTTTCAAACTATTTTTAAACTTATGAACTATTATTAATTAGTTATGTTGTACTTTATATCGTTCATTTTCTAATATGTAAGTTCTTCAAAATTTGTAAAGAATTTGTGCGAAATTCACAACCGGGCATTACGGCGAACCCCATCTTGTAAAATGGGATAAAATAAAATTTTGCTTAGAAAATATATTTACACTCAAAAGAATTCGTGAAGCTATATATACGGAATGACACCCATTAACTAATCGAAAGGGCTTGATTGTCGATATCGTTCTCCGTCACAGTGGTAGTGACAGTGAAAGTGTTGGCACTTGCAACTGCTAACATGCACAAGAGAAAGCTTTGCCATGGTGATCAAGCTAAGTGTGATTATTTTGAATAGCAGCTAGGGAGAGGTGAAATGTTGTGATTGAGATTGTGAATTCGATTTTAAGGGTAAATTTATAGCAGATTCGATGCTTTGCATGGAAAGTACGTGTTGTATCACTGCTAAGGTAGATGAAGAAAGTTAACAGAGGGTAAACGTGGCTGGCTTTAACCTCCCACGTCAATTTTACATGCAAGTGCTGCCAGAAAGCTCTTTCATTTGTTCGGATTCAAAATGCAGCTATATTTTGAGAAATTTTATTTTATGTCTCACATGCCAAGTCATATTTGTATGAGACATCAATTTAGCTGACAAGTGGATTGATTTGGGTCCCACTTTTTAAGTTATTAAAGATAAATTGAGAAAGACAGCTTTCCTTTTTAACCCTCCAACCCCAATCCCTTTTAAACGAAATAGATTTGTCGCCTGACACATACGCTTAAATACAGAATATTGAAATAACCTCCAAGACCCGAAAACCCACGGGCAACACAGGCTATAAGAAATCATACACTGCTATAATCACCATAATAGTCTAATACAAAAAGGAAACGAAATACATCTAGTAACCATTGATAGAATGAGAAGGAGACTTTGCAGATCTGTGAACGTAGAAGATGTATACCTAATGTCCCTAATACGCTCCATGATAGCTACTGGCGGTACGCCTGCTCAGAAGTACCTGGATCTGCACATGAAAAACATGCGCAGAAGAGGCATGAGTACACCACATCGGTACTCAGTAAGTTCCAAGCCTAACCTCGATTGGGTAGTGACGAGGAAGGTCGAGGCCCTACTGAGATAAACATTATAATCAATATGAAAATGAACGAACAATAGAAATGCAGCTATATCGAGAATCTAACAGGATATTAAGGTAAAACAGGGAGAAACAGAATACAAATATAATCTATGAATGAAGGACAACCACTGCTGGCCATTTATCAACAGGGATATCCCAGTATCCCGATGATCTCACAATATCCTCATCATTTACGTGAGGGATCTCCAAGTATCCGGAGGATCTCCTAGAATCCTCCTTTTATTCACGAGGGATCTCCTAGTATCGTGAGGATCCCCTAGTATCGTGAGGATCTCCTAGTATCCTCCTTTATACACGACGGATCGCCAAGTATCCCGACGATCTCCTTGTATCCTCCTTTTATTCACGAGGGATCTCCAAGTATCTTGAGGATCTCCTAGTATCCTCATCATTTACAGTCAATCATGTGCCAGGGATCTCTTAGTATGTCGCACATCCAGTCTTAGAACGTAGCACGCAAAGGGATCCGAAGTGACGTCCCGTAGTCCTGAATATTAAACACATCACAACAGTTCAATTATCGTAAAAGAAATTATAAGCAAGGACAAGTGATAGAAATTCTAGTCTAGCATGCTTCACGAAGAGCAGTTATTGCAATTTAGTCAATTAAAATAAGTAAGCTAACTAGCATGCTTTTCCCTAAGCTAAAACAAGTAAAGTTGCATTTGTAACAGTTAAATAAGGGAGGAAACACAATCTAAATAGTCAAGTAAGGTGAATTTTTAATAATTAGCACAAGTACATGCTCGTCACCTCGCGTACAAGGCATTTAAAACAACAGTCAAGATGTCCTAAGGGGAGAGGTCCCCCCCCCCCCCACAAAGTTAGACAAGCCACTTACCTCGAACTGGTACAAAAATCATTGTGAAACGATGCCCTTGCTACGAGTATCCAACTCCTAGTGGACCAAATCTATTCAAAATGATCACATATTGTAAACAACATCGCAAGTAACCAATTCCACTATTAAAATTAAAGCTAAGGCACAAAAACAGGTAGACCAAATCGCCCCCAAGCCAACGTCTTGGAATCGAATAATTTTCACATTTTCAGAAACCTCGTACTCTCATGAGTCCAACCATATAAAAATCTCCTAAATCGAAGGTCAAATGCCCCCTCAAAACCCAAGAGTTTAATCAATGAACTTTCCCCCAAATGTTTTCATTTTTGATTCTAAATTCGAATTTAAAAGATGGATTTAACCACTAAATGATGGATTATAGCTAGAAAGGATCATAGGAACGTTACCCATTGATTTTCTCTTGAATTCCCATGCCAAATTGCCTTCTCCCGAGCTCCCAAATAATTTTTTCAACTTTTGAAATTAAGCCTCGGATAAACCCTTATCATAATAGTGATTGCTGCTTTTGTGGTCCAGGGATCGCTTCTACGGTCCCGCTTGTGCTGAAAATCAACTGCATTTGTGGTTTGATTAAGGTCCCCAGGGACCGCTTGTGCGATCCATGACCGCTTATGCGGTCACCAATTTTGTGGTCTGGCTTCCGCTTATGTGGTCCGAGCCCATTTCTCACTGACCGCTTATGCAACTACAATGCCGCATCTGCAGAATCGCCTATGCGGCTCCGAAATCTCCATTTAACCACCCGAATTCATCCCGAGGCCCCGGAACCTCAACCAAAAGCACAGACATGACATTTTACCTTATTCAAACTTATATCATTCCTTAAAACACCTAAAACAACACCGAAACTTCGATTAAATCAAAGATTCAAGCCTAAGAACTTCAAGTTCATCCAAAAAGCATTTTCTATTCAAAACCTAATCAACCCTCGTCCGATTGACTTGAAACTTTGCGCGCAAGTCCAAAATGATATGACAGTGCTACAGCAACTTTCATTGCAACATATGCAATAATGAGAAAATACTTGATCAGCACTCTATAAAACTTGATTGAAATAATACTCAAAATGACTATTGACTGCCATTTTCTTTCAGGTAAGAATGATAATTGATAAGTTTGGCTTAGCTGCCGTTAGGAATTCTTGGTACGATCCTAAACAAGTTGACGATCATGTATTGCAAGGGTATACAAAGGTGATTCCTTGACAGCTAGTTATTCCTAACCTGAGGATGGGCTCGATTTTTTTCTTTTTCCTTTATTCGGTTCAGGTATGGGACCTGGCTTCTTAGTGCATTGTTGCCTTCTTGACTCTTTAACTTTTGCAGCCTCTCAGAGCAAAAGATTGGGATAGGGCTCTGGTGGAGTATACCGTGGCTATGCTTACAGATTCTTTATCTGAATCAAAGCCACCACTGTCAAAGAGACTGCGCGAAATCTCATGTCCTGATTAGAAAATAATCTATGTGCCAGCAAATCGAATTTGATAACTAAAAGGAAACACTATATTTCTAAATAATTAACTGAAAAAGTAAGCAAGATTTCAATTTATTATGAAGTATTAAGAACGACATATAACCAACATCTCTTGGCTACCAAATAACTTTTGATCGCACCATTTTCTCTAAGCTACGCCCCAACTAATACTGAAAAAGTGCTCGTCATATGAGCCTTTGTTCTAACATGTTCTTTTTACATTCTTAGTGTTGTTATAACGCCATGTTCTAAGAAACATATTGTCTTAAAGGTACATGATAAACAACAGACTCCAGTTACACAATGAATACACAAAATTAACTTCCTAATGCTGTTTTTTCTCTTTTATGTGCATATTGAGGTTCAGTTCTGATTGTCACTGGTGATAGCGATCGGCTTGTTCCACCATGGAACTCTGAAAGACTTTCACGGGCCATTCCTGGATCTTGTCTTGAAATAATCAAGAATTGTGGCCACTTGCCCCACGAAGAAAAGGTGGAAGAATTTGTATCCATTGTTGACAGATTCCTTGGAAGAGTTTTTCGGCTGCGAAAAGAGCCTCATCTGCAACCAGCAACATGAGACTGATATTTTTTCTAGTTCAACTTGGCCAGGGTTGACTCATATTGGTGACTGGTGAACATTAAGTTTGAGACAAGAGTTGCCTACTCAAGGTCATATATAGAATTAACGTTATAGCTCTTTGTCAGTGTTATCAATCCTATGAACACCTATAGGTAGCTGCTAATTTGTGCAGGTAAACATCTATTTCTTTGATCATCCTTGAGACTATGACAAAGTTCTATGATGTAATACAATTCATGTATATTGAGACTTGTAAAATTGTACTTCAGTTTATTCCATAGTAGATGAAACTTCTGCAGTTTTACAAGAAGCCCGTGATTTGCAGCTACAAACTGAAACTTTGCAGATATTAGCAGTGTGGAAAGCATATATGCATCATAAGACAATAGAGGGTGTTCCATCTTCAGATAGGGGGATCAGGAGATATGGTGAGAGAGGGATCCGGTAAACCAAGAGGAATATCAAAACTAGACATGAAATCCTCTCCAAATATCACAGCACCAGCTGCAAGGCCCCAGCACCTACTCCCATTCCAAAACCAGGTCTTGCATTTCGTGCTGCTGCGGTTCCACTTTGTGTCATGCTTAAGTAACTAGACGGCGTGTTGTCTGTTCTTTGGAGGAAAATTGGAATGTAACCAACATTAGCAGGTAGAGGTGGTGGTTGTGGAGCACGATCTGGCTGATAGCTCGGTCCTGCTGCTGGTGTGTAGCTCGTTCCCCCCGCCGGTGGGTGGGAATAATTTGTAGCATACGGTACTTGACGTGCATATTGTTGATTTGGCTGTGGTTGGTTTCCCTGCAGTTGAGCGGGGGTCAAGGATTGTGGTTGTGGGTATGCTGCTGCAGGTTTATATCCATTAGCCAAGTAGAAGCCACTGCTGTTATCTGCAAGCTTACATCCCTCATTGTCACCTAGTAAATCTGATGTCATCACAATAACTCATCAGTCAAAACTCACAAGAGTGTGGTTCTTGCTCCCAAGCATTACTTGAATCAAGGGTCTTTTTCATTGATTCTAAGGGAGCAAAGTCAGTCTATTCATGACCAATGTGAAAAGCTTGATAATATTTATACCTGGGAGTGTTCTTCTCTTTCCTCTGAAATTCGTATCGATACATCAACAAACCCCTGAGGTTTATTTGAGTTCTTTCTCCGCAATTGAAAGCTCCCCACCTCTTCAACAGGCTTTGAAATCTAGAGTTGTTATTGTACTTTTCCAGAAATTCTTTCAAAATCACAGTTGCTGTTCCCTGGAGCTTTTCTCTAAGAAAAATGGGCTCTCTACTGTAAACTTCAACATGGAGAGCATCTAATTCAGAAGTGTCAACTAACATTGAAAATTTGGTTTTCCAAACAGGATTTGCATTGCCTGAAGAATCAATCTTGGAACAGTACTTGTTGTTTGGATCAATCCATCCAACAGCATACCATTGCTGCTTCCACAAAGATAATGTTCGTCGTACCCCCCTGGCGGAAATCAGGCAGACTTCAATCCATTTTTTCCTCATTTCAGGTAAAGTTTTTTGCTTGATTGATACAAATGGTGACAGAATATGTGCTCCTCAAAGGTTCTTTCCTTGATTACAAAAATAAAAAAGTGCACAGTTTTGCATCACTATCTTACTTTTTATGATAAGAAAATACTTTACATTATTTTGAGTTCTGTCTTAGGGTCATAGGAACGTTACCAAGTGATTTTCTCTTGAATTCCCATGCAAAAATTCCTTCTCCCAAGCTCCCAAATAATTTTTCAACTTTTGAAATTAAGCCTCGGATAAACCCTTATCATAACAGTGATTTCTGCTTTTGCAGTCCAGGGATCGTTTCTGCGGTCCCGCTTGTGCTGAAAATCAACTGCATTTGCGGTTTGACAAAGGTCCCCAAGGACCGCTTGTGCGATCCAGGACCGCATATGCAGTCACCACTTTTGCGGTCTGGCTTCCGCTTCTGTGGTCCGAGCCCAGTTCTCACTGACCGCTTATGCGACTACAATGCCGCATCTGCAGAATCGCTTATGCGGCTCCGAAATCTCCATTTAACCACCCGAATTCATCTCGAGGCCCCGGGACCTCAACCAAAAGCACAGACAACCTATTACCTTATTCAAACTTATACCAATCCTTAAAACACCTAAGCCAACACCGAAACTTCTATTAAATCAAAGACTCAAGCTTAAGAACTTCAAGTTCATCCAAAAAGCTCTTTTGATTCAAAACCTAATCAACCCTCGTCCGATTGACTTTAAACACAAGTCCCAATTGACATGAAATTGCTACAACAACTTTCGGAATCTCGTTCCGACCCTCGGATAAAAAATTTATTATCGGACCGGAACCTCCAAATTCTAACTTTTGGCGTTTCTAGACTAAAAGAGCAACGGATATCCAAAATACATTCCGAACATGCTCCCGACCCTGAAATCACCTAACGGAGCTAACAGAACCATCAAATTTCCGTTCCGAGGTTGTCTTCACACTGTTTTGATTACGGGCCACTTTCCAACACTTAAGCTCTCATTCAGGGACTAAATGTCCCAAAATATTCCGAATTCTAAAACCGAACGTCCCGGCAAACCAAAATATCACAAATGTGTAGAAAATCACTCTATCTATGATATGTGCGCTTTGGTGGTATGAGCATGATTTTCAGGTATAGGTTTTGATGAATGACAAACAAATGAAGTCAAGTGTCAAACAACGATATTATACGGCAAACAATCGAGATTGAATGGCGGGAAGCATATTGATGACGGAATTGCATTGACAAGCCAAAGACGAGCTTAAATGTTCAAGACCGAAGACCCAAGGCGTAGGTCGTTAGGTAGAACCAATGTAAGAGCAACGTTTAAGTTATCTCGTCTTTTTGGTCAACATAGGTCATCATAAATATGCATAAATTATTTTATTAAATCATATTTATCATAAACATATTTTAAATACTTCAAACAAATTGATGTTAAAGTTTTCATTTTAACCAAAATAGTTTTTGAAGTAAGTTTTCAGAACTGGACTAAAATAATCGATTATACAAATCAGCATAATCGATTATGTTATAACAGTGGCCAAAGTGTTTTGAACACTGCCACAGAATAATCGATTATACAAAGTGCATAATCGATTATGTGATTACCGTTGCCAAAGTGTTTGAAACACCGTCTCAATGTAATCTATTATATCAATTAGATAATCGATTATCCAGCGGAGAATCAGCTTTTGATTTTCGGAACGTTAGAGACATAATCGATTATCTCTATCAAATAATCGATTATCTGGCAGAAAATCAGGGATTCTGATTTTCGGAACGTTAGAGGCATAATCGATTATATGGATGAAATAATCGATTATATGTGAGCAGAATCTGATTCCGATTTTGTAACGTTAACAAATAATCGATTATGTGACATAAATAATCGATTATCTCAGCACAGAATCTGCATAATTAATTGTCAATTAAGCAACGGTCATGCACCCTTTTTCACCTATAAAAAGAGGTCTTTTGAGCTGATTTTAAACACACAACACCTCCCAATATTGATATATATATATTGACATTATTTGAGCATCATTTTAGAGCTTTTGTTGACCATTTGAGAGACAACTTTGAGTTGTTTATAGAGCTTATATGTATCTCTTTATCTACTCTTTTGAGAGAGTTCTTATTGTAAGAAGAGAAAGGTGTTTGAGAAGAACATATCTTCTCATTGACTGACGGGTTTGCTAAGTACTCTAAGTCTTAGTGGTTGAAGTCTTGAGGTGCGGTATCCTCGAGCAAAGTGAAGTCTTGTAGAGTGTACATCTACGAGCAATTGTAACGGTTTGTTAGGCACCCGTAAGCTTAACGAAGTTAGTGGAATCTCGAGAGAGTCTCTCGGGGACTGGACTAGCCACAGGTTGTGGTGAACCAGGATAAATTCGGTGCGTTCTTTCCTTGTTATTTTAATTACCGAATTTATTTTATTCCTGCAATTTTAATTCCGCAATATTTATCAATATTCTTGTGCCGCACTATTCACCCCCCCTCTAGTGACGGGCATAAATACTAACAATTGGTATTAGAGCCTAACTCTCTGAAAGCCTTAACCGGTTGAGAGAACGATCTATATTTTTTTGTTGAGAATGTTGAACGCAGGTATAATGAGCGAAGGTCACTCTACCATTTTGCCTCCACTATTTGATGGAAGCAATTACACATATTTGAAAGAGCGGATGAGAATCTTCATCCAATCAAACAACTTTCGTCTATGGCAAATCATCAAACATGGTGAACAAATGTCGACAAAAGTTGGGGAAGCCATGGTAAATGAATACAACGCCAAGGCAATCAATATGTTGTATAGTGCTTTGAACCCGGATGACTATCGGAAAATTTCCTGCTGCACAACTGCCAAAGATATGTGGGAAAAGCTTGAGTCCATTTATGAAGGTACACCTCAAGTCCAAAAATCGGACAGCTCGTGTGATGAATCGACTGCTCTATGCTTCATGGCCGACGAAGAAGAAGAGGTATGCACTTCTAATTCCTACTCTTTTGAAGAATTACAAGATGATTTTAAAGAATTATTTGGTGAATTGAAAAAGACTTCAAAAATCGCCAAAGAGGCCAAGGCTAAAATCAATGTTTTAGAAGATGAAAATAAATTTTTGAAAAGTGAAAATGTTGACCTAAAAAATAAAATTAAGGCGATGAATGAAGTATTTTCAATTGATCAATGTTCAAATTGCTCTTCTTGTAGTTCTTTGAAAACAGAGAACATAGAACTTAGGAACGCACTAGAAAAACGTAGTTCTAAAACAAGTGAAGAAATCAAAAAGGATGTTAGAAATGAGGTTAAACCACCTAGAAATTATTCTAGGAACTTTACAAATGAGTCTAAGATTAATTATTTTAGACCACCTAGAAACAACTCTAGGAATTTCACAAATGAGTCTAGAATGAATAATTTTAGACCACCTAGAAACAACTCTAGGAATTTCACAAATGAGTCTAAAATGAATAATTTTAGACCACCTAGAAACAACTCTAGGAATTTCACAAATGAGTCTAGAATGAATAATGTTAGACCACCTAGAAATGACTCTAGGAATTTCAACGCTTCTAGGATTAACAAATTTAGATCACCTAGAACGCATTTGGTTCAACCTAGACACATGCACAATCCTAATGTTATATGTCATTATTGTAACCGTGTAGGACACATTGAACCCGTATGTTTTGCTAAACATAGAGATTCATATTTTCATTATTATTTGTCAAACCCCCAAGGACCCAAAAGAATTTGGGTACCAAAAACCTATTTTTAGGTACTTTTGCAGGTGTGCTTGAAGACTACAATATTGTAGTAGATGCACCAAGCACGAAACCTTAATGCATCGAGGGGGAACGTCGGTTAGTTATCGTATTTTCGATAAAAATATAATAGCTGATATGTGCTAACAATTGATATTAATGATTGATTCATGATTCGATAAGTATTTATTTTGAATAACAATTGGTATCAATTAGTTTTATATTAAATGATTGATTCATGTTTTGATGAATATTTTTGAGTTTAAATAAACAGTTGGTATATTTGCGAAAAATGACCGTTATTATGATTAGTATGCTTTTACTAACATTTAGTATCATTTGATGTTGATATGATTTTGTTTCTAACAATTGGTATCGTCAATAGTTTAATTAACAATTGGTATACTCTTTTTGCTAATGCCAAAAGGGGGAAGAATTTAGGCGATATGCATGCTTTATTTGAGGGGGAATATTCAATTAAGGGGGAATTATATTGAATTGTTTGCATAAATTATATGTTGAGATATAGCATGAATTTAGGGGGAATTCGATATGCATATCTCCTATTGTTTGTCATTATCAAAAAGGGGGAAATTGTAGAAAATCACTCTATCTATGATAGCGCTTTGGTGGTATGAGCATGATTTTCAGGTATAGGTTTTGATGAATGACAAACAAATGAAGTCAAGTGTCAAACAACGATATTATATGACAAACAATCGAGATTGAATGGCGAGAAGCATATTGATGATGGAATTGCATCGACAAGCCAAAGACGAGTTTAAATGTTCAAGACCGAAGACCCAAGGCGTAGGTCGTTAGGTAGAACCAATGTAAGAGCAACGTTTAAGTTATCTCGTCTTTTGGGTCAACATAGGTCATCATAAATATGCATAAAATTATTTTATTAAATCATATTTATCATAAACATATTTTAAATACTTCAAACAAATTGATGTTAAAGTTTTCATTTTAACCAAAATAGTTTTTGAAGTAAGTTTTCAAAATTGGACTAAAATAATCGATTATACAAATCAGTATAATCGATTATGTTATAACAGTGGCCAAAGTGTTTTGAACACTGCCACAGAATAATCGATTATACAAAGTGCATAATCGATTATGTGATTACCGTTGCCAAAGTGTTTGAAACACCGTCTCAATATAATCTATTATATCAATTAGATAATCGATTATCCAGCGGAGAATCAGCTTTTGATTTTTGGAACGTTAGAGACATAATCGATTATCTCTATCAAATAATCGATTATCATGCAGAAAATCAGGGATTCTGATTTTCGGAACGTTAGAGGCATAATCGATTATATGGATGAAATAATCAATTATATGTGAGCAGAATCTGATTCCGATTTTGTAACGTTAACAAATAATCGATTATGTGACATAAATAATCGATTATCTCAGCACAGAATCTGCATAATTAATTGTCAATTAAGCAACGGTCATACACCCTTTTTCACCTATAAAAAGAGGTCTTTTGAGCTGATTTTAAACACACAACACCTCCCAATATTGATATACATATTGACATTATTTGAGCATCATTTTAGAGCTTTTGTTGAGCCATTTGAGAGACAACTTTGAGTTGTTCATAGAGCTTATTTGTATCTCTTTATCTACTCTTTTGAGAGAGTTCTTATTGTAAGAAGAGAAAGGTGTTTGAGAAGAACATATCTTCTCATTGATTGACGGGTTTGCTAAGTACCCTAAGTCTTAGTGGTTGAAGTCTTGAGGTGCGGTATCCTCGAGCAAAGTGAAGTCTTGTAGAGTGTACATCTACGAGCAATTGTAACGGTTTGTTAGGCACCTGTAAGCTTAACGAAGTTAGTGGAATCTCGAGAGAGTGTCTCGGGGACTGGACTAGCCACAGGTTGTGGTGAACCAGGATAAATTCGGTGCGTTCTTTCCTTGTTATTTTAATTACCGAATTTATTTTATTCCTGCAATTTTAATTCCGCAATATTTATCAATATTCTTGTGCCGCACTGTTCACCCCCCCCCCCCCCTTAAGTGACGGGCATAAATACTAACAAATGAACTTAGGGGAAACAGTTAATGGAGAAATAGGGCATTAATTCCAAAGACGACCGGCGGGGTCGTCACATCCTCCTACACTTAAACATTCGTTCATCCTCGAACGAGCATAGAGAACATACCTGAAGTAGCAGAAAGATGAGGGTATCGACTGCACATATCTCGCTCGGTTCCAAGTCGCCTCTTTGGCCAGCTGACCCCGCCACTGAACCTTTACTGAAGCTATATAATTTGACCTGAGCTTTCGGACCTGCCTATCCAATATCGCACCTTTCGATCTGCGTAACTCTTCTGTCTGGACTGGGCCGTACGGAGTCTATCCTGAATCACCTTAACCTTTTCGACGCATCCTGGACCAAATTAGTACCCAATAGTCTGGCCTTCCCCAGCTCGAACCAACCCACCAGGGACTCATACGGCGTCATCTGACTACTGGACTGATAATTGTTATTGTACGCAAACACAACAAATGGCAAGAACTGGTCCCAATACCCTCTAAACTCAATTACGCATGCACGGAGCATATCGTCAAGAATCTAAATGGTGCGCTCATACTGTCAGTCGTTCTAAGGGTGAAAAGTTGTACTCATTGTCACCCCGGTAGCCAACTCGTGCTGGACAACTCTCCAAAACCGTGATGTAAACATTGAACCCCTGTCTGAGATGATAGAAGCTGGAATGCCGTGCAGACGGACAATCTCCCTAATATAAATCTCCGCTAACCGCTCCGCTGATTAAGAAGTGCACACTGTAATGAAATGAGCGGACTTGGTCAGCCGATCCACAACAACCCAAATAAAATCTGATAAGAATAGACCTTGGGCCTAACTCAACCCCAAAAGCTAGCTTTTGGGGTTGAGTTAGGCCCAAGGTCCATTCTTATCATGGTATCAGAGCCAGGCCCATCCCAATTATTGTTACCGATGTTGGGTCCCCATTTATGTTGTCCACGCTCCAGAGATCTGGGCGTGAGGGGGGGTGTTGAGTTGTCCCACATCGGAGGGATTTGAGGTCCTTGGTTTCCTTATATGGCTTGGACAATACTCACCTCATAAGCTAGCTTTTGGGGTTGAGTTAGGCCCAAGGTCCATTCTTATCAAAATCAAATTTCTTCATCGTCAGAGGGAGACCAGTTACAAAATCTATAGTGATCTTCTCCCATTTTCACTCCAAAATCTCCATCTGGTAGAGTAACCCTCCCGGTCTCTAGTGCTCAGCCTTTACCTGCTAACAACTGAGGCATCTAGCTACAAACTCGGCTATGTCCTTCTTCATTCGCTTCCACCAGTAATGCTGCCTCAGATCCTGATACTTCTTCGCGGCACCGAGATGGATGGAGTATCGTGAGCTATGGGCCTCTGTCAATATCAACTCCCGAATATCATCAAAATCGGGTACACAAATCCAACCCTGCATCCTCAATACCCCGTCATCTCCAATAGTCACATCCCTAGCATCTCCATGCTGAACTGTGTCCCTGAGGAAAAGCAAATTAGGGTCATCACAGTGCCGCTCCCTGATATGATCAAACAATGAAGACTGAGAAATCACACAGGCTAGAACCCGACTGGACTTCGAAAGGTCCAATCTCACAAACTTGCTGGCTAAAGCCTGAACATCCATCGCCATAGGTCACTCTGAAGTTGGTAAATATGCCAAACTCCCCAAACTCTTCGCCCGGCGACTCAAGGCATCTGCTACCACATTGGACTTGCCCGGGTGATAAAGAATAGTAATATCATAATCCTTCAGTAGCTCCAACCACATCCTCTTACACAAGTTCAGATCCTTCTGCTTGAACAAGTGCTGTAAACCCCGACGATCCGTGTAAATCTCACAATGCACGCCATACAAATAATGCTAGATCTTCAGGGCATGAACAATAGCAGCTAACTCAAGGTCATGGACAGGGTAGTTCTTTTCATGCACCTTCAACTGTTTGGACGCGTAGGCAATCACCCTACTGTCCTGCATCAACACCGCTCCAAGGCCGACCCGTATGGCATCACAATAAAATTTATAGGACCCCGAATCAGTAGGCACAATCAGAATAAGGGCTAAAGTCAAAGCCATCTTGAGCTTCTGGTAGCTCGCCTCACACTCGTCTGACCACTGAAAGGAAACACCCTTCTGGGTCAATCTAGTCGTAGGGGCTTCAATCGATGAGAACCCCTTCACAAAACGACGGTAATACCCCGCCAAGCCAAGGAAACCGTGGATCTCTGTAGGGCCAACTCTGCACAGCCTCCACCTTCTTCAGATCCACCCGAATGCCCTCACTCGATACCACGTGGCCTAGGAATGCCACAGAACTCAACCAAAACTCACATTTTGAGAACTTTGCATATAATTTATTTTCTCTCAGGGTTTGAAGCACTATCCTCTGGTGCTGGTCATGATCTTCCCGACTCTGGGAGTATACAAGAATATCATCTCAATATCAAACGAGTCGAGATAGGGCCTGAATACATTGTGCATTAAATGAATAAAAGCTGCTGGGGCATTGGTCAGCCCAAATGACATGACAAGGAACTCGTAATGAGCATACCGAGTCTTGAAAGCAGTCTTCGGGATATCCGGCTCTCGAATCTTTAGCTAGTGATAACCTGAGCGCAAATCAATCTTAAAAAACACCTGTGCGCCCTGAAGCTGGTCAAATAGATCATCGATATGAGGCAAAGGATATCGGTTCTTCACTATGACCTTGTTCAACTGGCAATAATCGATACACATGTGCGTAGAACCATCCTTTTTCTTTACGAAAAAGACATGAGTACCCCACGGTGAAACACTAGGTTGAATGAAACCCTTATCAAGAAATTCCTATATTTGATCCTTGAACTCCTTCAACTCAATCGGAGCCATATGGTAAGGAGGAATGGATATGGGCTGAGTGCCGGACAACAAATCAATACCAAAATCAATGTCCTGATCGGGCGGTATGCCCGGAAGATCAGCTAGAAACACATCGGGATAATCCCGTACCATTGGAACGGAGTCAACAGAAGGGGTATCAGCACTAGCATCTCTCACATAAGCTAAATACGCGGTGCACCCCTTATCAACCACACGCTGAGCTTTAAGGAAAAATATAACTCTACTGGGAGTGTGATCAAAAGTACCACTCATCTCAATATGCAGAATACCTGGCATAACCAGCGTCACAGTTTTAGAGTGACGATCAAGAAAGCATATTGGGGCGACAGCCATTCAATGCCCATGATAATATTGAAATCAACCATATCAAGTAATAAAAGATCAGTCGTGGTCTCAAAAACCACGAATAGTAACCAAACATGACTGATATACGTGGTCCACTATAAAGGAATCTCCTATGAGAGTAGAAACATAAACAGGAGAGCTCAAGGTCTCTCGGGCTATACCCAAATGCGGAGCAAAATAAGATGACACGTAAGAATAGGTAGAGCCTGGATCGAATAGAACCGATGCCTCTCTGTGACTAACAAATATAATACCTGTGATAACAGAATCAGAGACGACAACCTTGGCACGATCAGGAATAGCATAAAATCTGGCCCAACCCCTCCCTCGAAGGCGACCTCTATCTCCCATATTTCCGCTCCTGGCTAGCTGGGCAGGTGGGGTGGCAGTTGAAGCTGGAACGATGGACTGAGAATCCCGTTGGGTACGCTGCAACTGAGAATGCAGTGGAGATTCACTCCTCCCAAGCCTAAGGCAATCCCTCACTACATGGCGGGTATCCCCGCACTTATAACAAGCTCTGGGAGGGCGCGATGGCTGTGACTAAATGGGCCCACCCCTGCTAGACTGACCTCTGGAAGTATACCGCGTAGGAGGCACACTAGGAACTGGAGGCGCGTAATAAGGCTCCTGAGATCTGGGAGGAGCTGGAGTACTGCTGGATGAAGGAAGAGCTGAGCGAACTGGGCGACCCATATAGCCCCTACCATGGCGTCCTGCTGCTGATGCACGAGCATCAGAGTAATGACTCGACTCTCGAAACCTTTTGGCCTCTCTCTCCTCTCGCTCTCTGGCGTGCACACCCTCTATCCTCCTGGCTATGCTCACTACCTGCTGATAGGGTATATCTATCTCCAACTCTCGAGCCATTCCTGACCTGATGGGAGGAATAAAACCCTTAATGAACCGGCAAACCCTCTCATGAACAGTAGCCACCAAAGCCGGCGCATGTCTGACCAACCTAGTATAACGGATGGCATACTCAAAGACAGTCATAGGGACCTGGCACAAATGCTCAAACTCCGCGCGCCATGCATCTCAGAGGCTCTGGGGAACAAACTCCCTCTGAAACATATCTGAAAACTGAGTCCAAGTCATGGAGGTAGCCTCGTCCGAACTGTCTAACTCAAAGGTGCGCCACCAATCATAGACTACTCCCCTAAGCTGGAAAGCTGCAAAAGAAACCCCGCTCGAGACAGTAATACCCATTGCGAAAGATGCGGCTACAATCCTCAAAAAATCCCAAAGCATCATCTGTAGATAGTCCACTAAAAATAGGAGGATCATTCTTCTTGAACCTCTCTAGTCTACATTGCTCATCCTCCGAAGCAGGTGCCCCATCCCCGAGCTGAACCGGTACTGCAGGCTGCACGGGAATAATATTTGGAACCTATCCCATATACACTATCTGCTCTAGAGATCGGGCTGCGGAGTCTAGGCTCCTCCCCCGGCCTGGGACGTGGCTGCAGGATGGGGAAGCAACCCTGCCTATGATAGCGTAGTATACATGCTCATAAACTGTGCCAATTCCTCTTGAACAGCTGGAGTAGAGGTGGTTGTGGACGTGTCAGGTGCCTGTGTCTTGGCTGGATCCGTTGGCGGTACCTCGGCAGCCGCTCGCGCAGGTGCTCTCACTGCACCACGCGCGCGCGTCCATGACCCCTGCCCCGGCCGCTGCCTCTAGAGGCTGTAGGAGGGGGTGCGGCTGCCTGATCGTCCTGGGTCGTGCGTGTCCTCACCATCTGTGAGAGAATAGAAAACAAAAGTTTAGAGTCGATGCCCAAAAAACATAGCACGACAAGGAATTCAATGAAGTGAAGATTTTTCCTAAATAGTTACATAGGCGCCTCCGTACTGATTAGCGAGACTCTAGTAAACCGACCTCTGTCCCATGACTACTATGAACCTAGATCTCTAAAACCAACTTGTCAGGAACCTAGTTAACCAATCGTGAACCTGTCATGATGGCACCTAGTGTTCACGACTAGGTAAGCCTAACATATTGCAGAATTAACAATTTCTACGAAAATAATAACAGAATGGCCAATGACATAAGAAAATGTATTGATTTTCCTCCTGGCACATACACTTAAATACAGAATACTGAAATAACCTCCAAGATCTGGAAACCCACGGGCAATACAGGCTATAAGAAATCTTACACTGCTCTAGTCACCAGAATAGTCTAATACAAAGATGAATCAAAATAACAACTAGTAACTACGGATAGAATGGGAAGGAGACTTTGCGGATCTGTGGACATAGAAGATGTATACCTCAAGTCCCTAATACGCTTCTGGACAGCTATTGGCGGTATGCTTGCTCAGAAGTACCTGGATCTGCACATGAAAAACATGCGCAGAAGAGGCATGAGTACACCACAGCGGTACTCAGTAAGTGTCAAGCCTAACCTAGGTTGGGTACGGATGATGAAGGTCGAGGCCCTATTGAGATAAACATAATTATCAATATGAAAATGAAAGAACAATAGAAATGCAGCTATATCGAGAATCTAACAGGATATTAAGGTAAAACAGGGACAAACAGAATACAAATATAATCTATGAATGAAGAACAACCACTACTGGCTATTTATCAAGGGGGATCTCCCAGTATCCCAAGGATCTCCTAGTATCCTCATCATTTACGCGAGGGATCTCCAAATATCCCGAGGATCTCCTAGTATCCTCCTTTTTTTTACCAAGGGATCTCCCAGTATCTTGAGGATCTCCTAGCATCCTCCTTTTATACACGAGGGATTGCCAAGAATCCCGAGGATCTTGTTGTATCCTCCTTTTATTCACGAGGGATCTCCCAGTATCCCGAGGATCTCCTAGTATCCTCATCATTTACAGTCAATCTTGTGCCTGGGATCTCGCAATATCCCGCACATCCGGTCTTAGAACGTATCACGCAAAGGGAAGCTTCCGGGGTGACATCCCGTAATTTCGGATATTAAACACATCACAACAGTTCAAGCAAGGTCAACTGATAGAAATTCTAGTCTAGCATGCTTCACGAAGAGCAGATATTACAATTTAGTCAAATAAAACAAGTAAGCTAACTAGCATGCTTTTCCCTAAGCTAAATCAAGTGAAGTTGCATTTATAACAGTTAAATAAGAGAGGAAACACGGTCTAAATAATCAAGTAAGGTAAATTTTTAACAATTAGCGCAAGTACACGCTCGTCACCTCACGCACACGGCACTTAAAACAACAGTCAAGATGTACTAAGTGGAGAGGTCCCCCACACAAAGTTAGACAAGTCACTTACCTCGAACCGATACAAAATAACTATGAAACAATGCCCTTGCCACGAGTATCTGACTCCGAGTATCCCAAATCTATTCAAGCCACTTATATATTGTAAATAACATTGCAAGTAACCAATTCCACTATTAAAATTAAAGCTAAGGCACGAAAATAGGTAAAATATCCAAAACGCCCTCAGGCCAACGTCTACAAATCGAATATTTTTTAATTTTCAGAAACCTCGTACTCTCACGAGTCCAACCATATAAAAATCTCCCAAATCGACGATCAAATGCCCCTGCAAAACCCAAGAGTTTAATCAATGAACTTTCCCCCAAATTCTTCCATTTTTGATTCTAAATTTGAATTTACAAGATGGATTTAAACATTAAATGATGGATTGTAGCTAGAAAGGATCATATAGATGTTATCAGTGATTTCCTCTTCAATTCCCACTCCATATCGCCTTCTCCCGAGCTCGCAAATAATATTTCAAAATTAAGCCTCGGATTAACCCTTATCATAACAGTGATTTCTGCTTTTGCGGTCAAGGGACCGCTTCTGTGGTCCTGCTTGTGCGGAAAATCAACCGCATTTGCGGTTTGACTAAGGTCCCCAGGGACCGCTTGTGCAATAAAGGACCGCTTGTGCAATAAAGGACCGCTTATGCGGTCACCGCTTTTGCGGTCTGGCTTCCGCTTCTATGGTCTGAGCCCATTCCTAACTAACCGCTTATGTAACTACAATGCCACATTTGTGGAACTGCTTATGCAACTCCTTTTTTGTAGATGCGAAAACAACAGAAGCAGCTGAACAAAACAATGCAACAATATCTGAAATCTCTGTTTAACCTCCCAAATGCATCCCGAGGACCCTGAGACCTCAACTAAAAGCACAAACATGACATTTTGCTTTATTCAAACTTATACCAATCCTTAGAATACCTAAAACAACACCAAAACCTCGATTAAATCAAAGATTCAAGCCTAAAAACTTCAAGTTCATCCAAAACACGCCTTCGATTTAAAACCTAATCAACCCTCGTCCGATTGACCTGAAACATTGCACGCACATTCCAAAAAATATAACGGTGCTACAACAACTTTCAGAATCCAATTCCTACCCTCTGATAAAAAATTTACTGTCGGACCGGAACCTCCAAATTCTAACATCCGGCATATCTAGCCTAAATGGTCTACGGACATCCAAAATATATTACAAACACGCTCCCTTCCCCGAAATCACCTAACGGAGCTAATGGAACCATCAGATTTCCATTCTGAGGTCGTCATCATACTATTCTAACTACTGACCACTTTCCAACACTTAAGCTATCATTCAGGGACTAAATGTCCCAAAACATTCCGAATTCTAACACCGAACGCCCCGACAAACCAAAATAGGAGAAATGAACTTAGGGGAAGAAGTTAATGGGGAAACAGGGCATAAATTCCAAAGACGACCGGCCAGGTCGTCACACCTAGTCTACCATGCCACAAATCTATAGACTCATCAATATAAGCAGAATTTAAAGTATTAGCATTATTAGTGATCTCTTGAGTGATGTTTAGTACAAACAAACCCCCACTAAGGTAGCCTTTCCCAGCAAAGTTTCCCCTACGAGAAATAATAACTTTATCAGATTCAAAAATAAGTTTAAGACCTGCTTTATTGAGAAGTGCACCAAAAACTATATTTCTACGAAGGGAGGGTACATACAAAACATTGTGCAAGGCTAAGGTTTTTTCATAAGTTAGCTTAAGGAGAAATTTTCCTTTACCCATAACTCCTGCTGTAGTGGAGTTGTAGACACACTCTCATTGAGCACATTCCTCAACGTCGTGAAACAACTCTTTATTGGTGCAAAGATGCCTTGAAGCGCCTGTGTCCAGTATCCAGTTAATATTGTTAGCCACCATGTTTGTCTCAACAACTAAAACAACAATGACATCACCACACTCAGTAAGGTTGGCTTGGACTGGAGCTTTTCCTCCATTCTTTTAGTTTTGTCCTTGTCTCTGGTTGCACTGAAAAGCCTTGTGACCAATTTTGCCGCAGACATAGCAAGGTCCTTTTGACTTTTGAATATAGCCCTCCGGCTTATTGAAGTAATTCTGCTTCTTCACATGTCCTTTTTTCTGGCCTTTCTTCTATTTTCCTTTAAACCTGTTTTTCACAAAAGTGCCAGAGGATTTCACAAGGTTAGCTTTAGAAGAATTAAGAGAGAGAGATTTCATCTTATCCTTAAGTCGTTCAGACTCCTCATCTTTGAGTCAGTTTTCTTCCTCAGTCCTCGTGTGGATGATTAGTTCTTGAAGAGTTAAGTTTTTCTTCTTGTGTTTTTGTTGATTCCTGTAATCACTCTAGGAAGGTCGAAACTTTTTATGCAAAACATTAGCCTGAAGAATCTCACACATCTCCATGCTTTCATTCAAAACATCAGTAGTTAATTTCTCATACTCGTGAACTTGTTCCATGATTGGTTTGTCATCAACCATTTAAACTTGATCCACTTTCCAATGACATACTTCTTTTTTCCTGCATCATCAGCACCGTATTTCTTCTCCAAACTGTCCCATATGACTTTATCAGATTTATAATTTATAAAAAAATCAAAGAGAGGGTTAGTCATATGGTTAAGAGATGCCCTCTTACTGTTTTATTATCCTTTTCAACTTTCTTCTTAGCAGCATCATCAACAACAACAATATTAGCAAAATTAGAACTATTAGCAACAATATTAGCAGGAGGATCGTTAAACAAAATATAATCAACTCCTAATTGTTCAAAGAAAATTAAAAGTTTCTGGGACCAACACTTATTATTAATTCCATATAAAGGCTCAAGCTTTGAGAGATCAGGAAGTGTTTTGTTCAAAGTGGTTTCCATTAGTCAATATTATATGAAAAATCGCTTTCAAATTGTAAGAAAAATGGGTAGATGATATTATCTAAGAAACAACAAGGAATGAAGAACAATTTATCAAAAATACTGTGTCGTGGCTGGCCACTGCCTTGAAAGTGATTTCGGCCCGACTAGTTATTTTCGCATCTGCAAAGATGGGACCGGAGAAGCGACCCCGCAGAAGAAGAGGAGAAACCGTAGAAGGAGGAGGAGAAGCCACAGAAGTGGACATGCGTAGGGGCAGCCAGGACCGCAGATGCAGCTAAGGCTCCGTAGAAGTGGAACCGCATCTGGGGTGGATAGATCACATAAGCGGAAGTGGACGTTCGACCAGGAAACACAGAAGCGGATTTTGTTTCGCAGAAGCGAACTCGCTTCTGCGATGGGTAGACCACAGAAGCGGTTGGTCGGGTGAAATGAGAGACCGTAAAAGCGGCTGAGATTTCCGCAAAGCGGGACCAACCAGAAAAGCGTAAAGAGCTGGAGGCAAAACCTTATTTTAAATCGCGGGATTTGGTTCATTTCTCCCATTTCTTCATGGCTTGGGCGACTTTTGGGGAGCTTCAAGAGAGGATTTTGTTGTTAATGTTCAGGTAAGTTACCCCTTTCGCTTTTGAGTTTAATACATCACTTATATATGGAGTTAGGCATGGAAATTAGAGCAAAAATTGAGGGTTAGAGGAAAACCTAGAAAATTAGCATTTTGAATTTTTGAGCACGATTTTGGATATGGTATTAAGGGAAAAATATATATTTGAGTTCCTAAGGTCATGGGTAACCTTTATCTATTAGAAATTTTGGATTTCCGGGCACGTGGGCCCGAGGGCATTTTGGTTAGTTCACAAATGGAGTTGGAAAATTGTATAATTTGAATTGTTAGCAAGTATTTGAGTATATTCTCATTAGTTTCCATTGTTAGGATAGTTTTGGAGCTTTGCGCGCTAGTTCGAGCTTTTAGAATGACGTGAAGCACCGGTTATGAATCTTTAGAGCGAGGTGAGTCTCCTTTCTAATCCTGTGAGAGGAAAATTACTCCATAGGTGAATTAACTAATTATGTGCTCCTATTTGTAGGGGCTATGTACGCACAAGGTGATGAGAGTCCGTGCGTAACTACTATTATGCAATTGTCCAGGTAGTCTAGGACCCAAAAGCATGTTATACTTGAATCATTTGTAAATCATTAATGGCTTGAAATGCTTTAATCATATTAAATTTATTAGCGGATTTCAAAAAAAGACGAAAGCTATGTGTTTCTCAGATTATTAAAAAGGAATGGACCTTACTTAGATATTTGTTCCATGATGACTTCTTGACTGATTATCTGTCTGCGTGTGTTTATTTCTATTGGAATGGGCCGATCACCTCGCTGAAATGGATACATCTATGGTACGGGCCACTCGACCCTCGGTAGTGCATAAATTTACATTTCTGTTGGAGCGGGCTGTCGCCTCGGCATGATCTGTGCATATTTGTGCTGTTATCTTGAACTCATTTGAGTTTTTTGATGCCATATTATGGCTCGATATTATTTATTTAATAATAACAAGAAAACTAAGGAAATTTTCCATGAAAGAATTATATGACTACCTGCTTTCCCATATCTAGATTAGAATCCTGTTTATAAAACAGATTCACTGCTGAGATATTTGTTTTAGGATAAATAGTCATTGGACTGCTAGTGAGTGTCAGGATTGACCATCTTGTCTCTACTCCTTCGAGATTAGGCGGGGCACTAATTGGGTACACGTTGTTTTTGTACTCATTCAACACTTTCTGTGCATTTCGTTGCACATGTATATGTGATTTCAGTAGTCTACTGGACATAGCAGCACGGATGATTCTGGGTACTAGAGAGTTGCATCATTCGAGACGGCTGCATCTAGGGTAGTCCCGTTCAAGTACTGCATTTATTTTCCGTCCACTGTATTCCGGACAGATGATGTATTGTTATTTTTCTCTTATCAGTATATGCTCATGCACTTGTGAATTTAGGTTCAGGGATGGTTCGGAATATTGTATTAATTGCTAAAATCTAAAATAAATTTGATTTGAAAATGGCATTCTTTAGAATTTCTAAATATGAAAGGAAAATCATGTATTTCCAAAAGTGTTAAAACGAGATTTGATTAAGTAATCTGGTTGGCTTGCCTAACAGTAGTGTCCGGCGCCATCACGACCCTTAGTGGATCTTTGGGTCGTGGCAACATGGTATCAGAGCACTAGGTCCTTGTCGGTCTCACGAGTCATGATCAAGTCTAGTAGAGTCTCGGGGATCGGTACGAAGACGTCTGTACTTATCATTGGGAGGCTACAGGGCTGATAGGAATACTTACCTTCTTGATTTCTTTATCGTGCGGTTCGATTCCTTTGAGGTTTATGCCTTCGATTTCTTCCTACTCAGTCTTACGCGATGCGAGCGCTTGCTAGAAATTTAAAATTTGAAGAATTGCAATGGCACTATAGATGTGGTACGGGATGTTTCTCCCGGTATAGTTGATCGGACAGTAATAGTCACTCCATGGAAGGATATCGTATTTTTTCGGCTCAGCAGCAGTAGTCTGAGGGCCTTGAGGCTAGGCACAGGTTGCCATGATGCTTATAGCTATTATTCCGCTGTGTGGTTGTGATGGTAGGATATTTTCCCATGTGTCAGGAAGTAGATGAACTGAAGGGAAGTTTACTCTGTATATGATCAAGGGACTCAGTATTTTATCCCCGGCAAGGGAAAAGGGAGTCGGTCTAAGGATGGTCAGATTTGGGCTGGTGGAAGTAATGAGATCGGTATCTACCAGTGCGGTTGAGCTTTCTATTATGAGGGGGTGTTTTGGACCTAATGAAACGTACTAAGTTTGTCGATATTATAATCCGCTACAATTCGCCTTATGGCAGGATGTTGTGAAATAGGATTGGAGATACAATTTTTAGATATCACATGGCGCGGTGGTTTAAGATCGAAGCAGATTTTTTTAATGTTGATGGATCAATAAAGATGGCCTTTGGAAAGGTTCTAAAGTTAGTAGCAATGGTGGATTCAAGTGCCACGAAGATAGATTTCATTTAAGGCAACATTTGAGCAGCGAAGTACGAGGATGGACATGCGGGAAGTATCAGGAAGTGTTTAAAATTTATATAAGTCCAAGTATGAGAAGCAAGGTCGAATGACCGATTAAGGAGATGAGTTCCGCCAAAGTGGGAGAGTGGCGGGGGTTACATATGGGCTTGGTAGTAGGATGACTATGCGCCTTAAGGAAAGCTTTGAATGACCGGAGAACTTCAGAGATTAGTGATTGGGGCCTACGGGGCGAACTTGAAGCATTGGCCATTGTGCGCTAGAAGATTTGATATAGCAGAAAGGAGATGCTTTACGTGAAGGAAGATGCAACATAATTCTGAATTGAGAGGATATTTCCGCACATTTAATCGATGTACGCGAGGGGTGAAGGGACTTGTGCAACTGGAAGGCAAGATAGGACTCATGATGGGTTATTGGTGTCATAGTGAAGACACCCTGTATAGCGGCATGGGAAGATGTTGGGAGGTGATTGGTCGTGCGAATGTGGATGAGGATTCAGATTATGGAAGATGGGGATTTACAAGAAGATTACGAGAACTGACAATTTATGGCGCAAAATTATGTCAATAAGAGGTAAAAGAATCGGGCGAACTTAAGGGTTGTAAAATGATGGCTTCAAGCTAAGTGGGAGAGTCCCACCGCCTAAGATTGGGTTGTATGATTAGCTACTTGCATGATTTCTGGTTATTAGCATATTGATGGGTTATTTCAGCTATGAGAAAAGATCATAAGTGGTAATTCGAGCAAATGAATTTTTGTGAGGCATGCATGGTTGGCCTTATTAGATCATGTTCGGACTTGGAAAAGGATTCAGGATTTATGCCTCGTATAGATGCAGGTTTCGGAGGAAGTGATTTCACCGAGTGTTTCACTGAAAGAGTATTCATAAGTCATAAGAGCTATGGAGTGAGTTATATTCAGGAGCAAGACAGAGTGGGTGGCTCTCAATAATGGTCCTAGTGAATTCAGGAGATCAAGTGTGGTCCTCAGTAATTTCGAGCCTAAGGGTACAGTTAAGAATCAAGCTTTGTAGCAGCTTATGAGAAGGTGCCCAGAATGTTCTATGATATTTTGACTTACGGGTAGCATTAAGAAATATGAAATGGTTCATGGGATTCGAGACAGCATGGTCTCGTGATTCAAGGTCAATCGGGGTGAGTGCAGATGGAGTATATTATGTGTTGAATGAATAAGCAATATTTCTAAGGCAATCAAGGGTTTAGTAGAAAGAAGTAGATTGATTAGCCATGGTTAACTTGTCATATTGGTAGTGGTGATCAGTTCATCCACCGTGATCAAGTCATGCATGTAATGTGTGGCGCTGCGTGTGATGCTTGTCGGTCGCAGTGATTGATGTTATTCAGAAGCATTCTTCTATTATAGCCTGTTATGAGTATGCGGATCCCGAAAGGATTATGGTGGCTTGGATCACTGCTTAGAGATTGGCATATTTGATGGTTATGAGAATCCACCTGTATGTTGCTATAGTTTTCCCGAAGTGGGTTAAATGAAAAGTTTTATACGATGAAGTGTTAGTCTATCAATGGTTCCAGAGTAGAGATGGAAATCATGTTCTATCGTAGGTTGGCACATTAGGTGCAGCGCGTAGCATGGAAATTCTAAGTAAAGATCAATGTTGCATCTTGGGCTGGCAAGGATATCATGGGCTGGGGTGAGCAAGGAAGTGGTTGAATGACTAAAGTAAATTGGTAATGTCTTCAGCGTCGTCGCTTTTCAGCGTTAGTGTATCCGAAGCTTTAAAGGTACGGACTCGATATTTATTTTAGAAGATCGTGAGAGCGTGTCCCATGGGAAGATTGTGTAAGTGTGACATGTAATCGCTTGATTGACTAAAGATTTTACCAAGTATGAGGATTTTGGTAATATGATCGATTTGAGAATTTTGGCCTGGGGGGAACTTTGTTTATTGGGATATGAACGGAGGAGGTTGCTCTAGTTGTAATGGTTGCTGCTGTATGTTATGAGGAAGAATGAGTTACTATGAACCTTGAAAGTTTATTAGCCAAGTTGGTTCAATCAGACATCGGCTCGAGATCAGTGGATTAATTTATTTGTGGACATGGCTTTATATCCGGCTAGTTGTGTTTGTTTCAGCGAGCGTTCCCTATGGAGGAACAGCCGGGTGTTATTTTGTTATCAGCTAGTCCAGTTAGTGATGTGTTGCGCCGTATGGGTTGTGAAACAGCTTGGTAAATTTCTTATGTGTTGAGGTTCGCGTTGCGGTGATGTTATATGAGCAGGATAGCTCTTGAGATTCAAATCATGTATTGCTCCTCGGTTGTGCTTGAGTTTTGTAGCCTATATCGCTAAATGGTTCTTCAGGGATGGTATTATACACCTTAGCGTGTCTACGACCAATATTCGATATTTTGATGTGATGAGCTATTTAGCTCAATGAATATCTCCTTATGTGAGCCTGTATGTGGATCAGGTGGCACGCCGCCCCGGGTATGTTATTTGGATCGGGTGGCACGCCGCCATAGTTATGATATGTGGATCGGGTGGCATGCCGCCATGGTTATGCTGTTTGGATCGGATTGCACACCGCAACAGTATGATGTTCAATACAGTTCCCCCTATTTTCTTTTATATGTTTCGTTTCCTATTTTTCGGAGGAAAATACGTATAAATTGTTAGCCTGCGTCACGCGTATGTTTCGCGGGCTGAGTAATTAGATGCCCGTTTCAGCGTTCGTATTCTCCTTATATCATATCCTAATCGGCGGCCTATTGGCACATGGTGGCATCATATGGGACTCTTGATTGTGTCCGAGGTGGCTTATTGCCTGAGCAGTTTGTACTGTGCGAGATGAGATTATGGAGTTTAAGATCAGTGCAATCTGAGCACATGATGTATATTAGAGACAAGAGATCCTTATTTTGTTCAGAATGTGGTAATGGTTCTATCAGAAGTATAGACCCAATGACTTGTTGATTAAGCAGTTAGTTATGATTTTCGGCACATCTCTTCCGTCATGTCAGTGTTGTAAAAGTAAGAACAAGACCTATGTAGGTCATGAGGTGTAATGGAAGCATCTAATTCGTTTAATTTTGGATAAGTTGATCATAAAATAATATCGTGGTCGTGTGGATTTTGTGTTGCAATGTAAGAATCCAGCAAAGTTATGCAGTCATATTTGAGGACGGCGTGTGGTGAATAATTGGGTGATCTCTCGATGAAAACATGCCTGACATAGAATTCCGGATGTTGGAATCGGACTCTAAGACTTATTTGTTGGAATAGAAGGGAATATATTTAGAATATATCGGGCTAATGTGCTCAGCTGAGTTGTGGCAGCATGGGAAGGTGCATAAGATGCTAAACAATGATTTTAGACTACTTCAGCATGTTCGAGGACGAACGTTTGTTTAAGTGGGAGAGAATATAATGACCCGACCGGTCATTTTGAGTACCAGCGCTCCGTTCAATAGTCGGAGGTCGTGAATAGCTTCATTTTGGGTATTATGACTTGTTCGCATGGTTGAAATCAAAATTCAGGGAGATCGGAGTTAAATTTAAATGAAAATTTCCATTTCAAAAGCTTTAAGTTGAAAGAATGAACTAGGATTGGATTTTTAAGTAAACGACATCGGAATCGGGATTCGAAGGTTTGAGCAGGTTTGCATGATGATTTTTGACTTGGGTGTATGCCTGGAGTGAGTTTTTGATAAACCTAGAGCATTTTGGCGCCTATTGTGGAAGTTAGTATTTTTTGAGAAGTTTCATAAGTTTGGTTTGATGTGAATTTAGGTGTTAATGTCCATTTGGAATTCCGAGGATGGGAGTAGCTTCGTATGGTGATTCTGGAGTTGGGAGCGCAATTGGAAGTGAATTCGGAGGTTCGTAGGTCATTTTCATGCCATTTGGCTAAAAATTAGCAATTTTTAGGTTTTTGAAGAGTTCATCGGGGGTTTGACTTTTTGATATCAGGGACGGAATCAAATTCCAGAAGTTGGAATACGTCCGTAATGTCGAATATGATTTGCGTGAAAAATTTGAGGTCAATAGCCGTTATTTGATGGGCTTAAACATCGGAAGTAGAAGTTGGAAAGTTCTAAGTTCATAAAGTTTGAATTGGAGGTTGTTCGATGATTTTTTCGTTGTTCGATGTGATTTGAGGCCTCGAGTAGGTCCGTCATATTTTGGGATTGGTTGGTGTGATTGTTTGAGGTCCCAGGGGCCTTGGGTGAATTCCGAGTGGTTAACAGATCGAAATGAGACACTTAGAAATAGCAATGCAGCTGGTACCTGGTATTTTCGATTCTACGGAGATGGGACCGCAGAAGCGGCCTTGCAGAAGCAGAGGAGAAGCCGCAGAAGTGGCCCCGAAGAAGCGGAGGAGAAGCCACATATGTGGACAAGTCTGGGGGCAGCCAGGACCGCAGATGCAGCTAAGGCTACGCAGAAGCGGAACCGCATCTGCGGTGGAAAGATCGCAGAAGCGGAAGTGGACGTTTGGCCAAGAACCGCAGAAGCGGATTTTGTTCAGTAGAAGCGAACTCGCTTCTGCGATGGGTAGACCACAGAAGCGATTGGTTGGGTGAGTTGAGATACCTCAGAAGCGGTCAAGATTTCCGCAAAAGCGGGACCGCTGGAGCAGTCTCTGGACCGCAAAAGCGGAAACCACTGGAGGCAGAACCTTGTTTTAAATCGTGGAATTTGGTTCATTTCTCCCATTTCTTCATGGCGTGGGCGACTTTTGAGGAGCTTCAAGAGAGGATTTTTTCCTCAATATTGAGGTAAGTTACCCCTATTGCTTTTTAGTTGAATATATCACTTATATATGGATTTAGGAATAGAAATTAGAGCAAAAATTGAGGGTAGAGGAAAACCTAAAAAATTAGTTTTTTGGATTTTTGACCATGATTTTTGATATGGTATTAAGGGAAAATTATAAATTTGAGTTCCTAATGTCATGGATAACTTTATCTTTGAGAAATTTCAGATTTCCGGGAACGTGGGCCCGAGGGCATTTTGGTCATTTCATAAACAGAGTTGGAAAATTGTATAATTTGAATTGTTAGCAAGTATTTGAGTATATTCTCATTAGTTTGCCATTGTTTGGCTAGTTTTGGAGCTTTGCGTGCTAGTTCGAGGTTTTGTAAGGATATGAAGCGCCGGTTATGAGCCTTCGGAGAGAGGTGATTCTCCTTTCTAATCCTGTGAGGGGGAAATTACACCATAGGTGAATTAACTGATTATGTGCTCCTATTTTTGGGGGCTACATACACACAAGGTCATGAGAGTCCGTATGTACCTACTATTATGCTATTGTCCGGGTAGTCTAGGACCCAAAAATATGTTATACTTGAATCATTTGTAAATCACTGATGGCTTGAAATGCATTAATCATATTAACTTAATAAGTGGATTTCAAAAATAGACTAAAGCTATGTGTTTCTCAGACTATTAAAAGGGAATAAACCTTACTTGGATATTTGCTCCATGATGACTTATTGACTGATTATCTGTCTGCGTGTGTTTAAATTTCTGTTGGAACAGGCCGATCACCTTGGTGAAATGGGTGCATCTATGGTACGAGCCGCTCGACCCTCGGCAGTGCACAAATTAAAATTCCTTTGGAGCGGACCGTCGCCTCGGCATGATTTGCGCATGTTTGTGCTGTTATCTTGAACTCATTTGAGTTGTCTTATGCCACATTATGGCTCGAGATTTTTTATTTAATAATAACAAGAAAACTAAGGAAATTTTCCATGAAAGAACTGTATGACTACCTGGTTTCCCATATCTAGATTAGAATCCTGTTTATAAAACAGATTCACTGCTGGGATATTTTTTTTTAGGATAAATAGTCATTGGACTGCTAGTGAGTGTCAGGATTGACCATCTCGTCTCTACTCCTTCAGGATTAGGCGGGACACTCATTGGGTACACGTTGGTTTTGTACTCATACCACACTTGCTGTGCATTTTGTTGCATGGGTATATGTGATTTCAGTAGTCTACTGGACGTAGCAGCACGAATGATTCTGGGGACTAGAGAGCTGCATCATTCGAGATGGCTGCAACTAGGGTAGTCCCTTTCCAGTACTGTATTTTTTTTCCGTCCGCTGTATTCCAGACAGATGTATTTTTATTTTTCTCTTATCAGTAGATGCTCATGTACTTGTGACTCCGGGTCCTGGGATGGTTCAGGATATTGTATTAATTGCTTAACTTTAAAAGAACTTTGATTTGAAAATGGCATTCTTTAGAATTTCTAAATATGAAAGGAAAATCATGTATTTCCAAATGTGTTAAAACGAGATTTGATTAAGTAATCTGGTTGGCTTGCCTGACAGCGGTGTCCGGCACCATCACGACCCTTAGTAGATTTTTGGGTCGTGACACTCTTCCACGCTGATTTTTGCTTCAATGTTTTCATCCCATTTTCTTTTCGAAAGCTCAGCTGATTGCAACATCACGCTCACCATTCCCTGTAAATAGGGGTGCTTATCAGGCGGATTGGGCGGCTTTTTTACTCTTAATGGTTTGGCTTAACGGTTATCGGCTTTTAAATGTATTAATCCATTAGCCACCCGATAAGATATCGAGCGGATCGGTATCGGGTTAGCCCTTATCGGGCGGTTATTGGGCGGTTTATCGGCATAACATACGTATTCACTAAATATCTCTCATTCTCTTCGTCTTAGAAATAATGAATTGCCATAAAAAATAACATTTTAGAGGTCTTATGATGCATTCAATTTTCTTTGCCAGATCCACTCAATTTTATTCCCGTGATTAGGAAATTAGCTTTACCATCTCCGGCATGTTGCCAAACAGAAGGATTACAACAAAAATAAATTAATAATACAACAAAAAAATTCTAGATCCCGAGATTAAAAATGCTTAGAAGTAGAAATAAACTTTTGTTAATCATTTTCATGGGTTTTAGTTTTTTTAATATATATATTATTTATATTCTTAACAGGTTACCGGGTTAGCCGCTAAGAAAATTGAATAATCCATCCCTAAACCGATAAGCCGTTAATAAAAAATTCAATCCGTTCCCCGTCCCTTAAACCATTAAGACGTTACCAGTAAGCCGTTAAGCTTCGGTTTGGATCGATTTTCGGTTTTGGATCGGTTTTGAACACCCCTACCTGTAAATTCAAAGTATTCAAGTTTCATTTTTCTCCAATCCAACCATTAATTATTCTATATTGGTAGTATAAGTTTCTGCTTATTTTCTTTTTTTCGTTGATTATCTTGACCATGTCCATGAAGAATTCGGGCGCTACAATTTTCCGCTGCATGGCCCAAATGTGGCCATTAGACCACAAAATATCATTACAAAGCATAGGGGCAAGTCTTTTGGTGACATAAGAAGGTTCCCAAAATCCAGGCTTTTACTTTGGTTCATTTCTTTTACTAGCTCCGGTTAGTTTCCGTACAAATATTGCTTGTTTCCCGTTGAATATCTATCTATTTATATGTAAATATAAACTAGTGAATTGGTCCGCGCTTCCCGCAGCAATAGTAAATTTAGGAATGATGTTTTGGGGAATTCAATTAATTTAGATAGAATAACTAGAAATTTTATTTAAAAGCATATGAATATTGATTCTATAAGTTTATTATCACAAATACAATATTTTATTGTTGAAGACAACTTGATCAACTCGATGTGATTGTAATCTCTTTAAACGCCTCTGTTAAGAAGTTGTTGATACATTGCTTAAATCTATATATTATTAAAAGGAGAGGACAAAGCCCTCTCCTTAAGCAAAGCGTCAACATAAAAATAAGCCACATGGCATAATTAGTTACTAGTTAGTTTTTTAGTTAATAATTAGTTATTACTTACATTATATTTGAATATAATAACAATTTCTATTAATAAGCATTATTACATTGTTAATAGAAATTTTTATTAGCACATAACTTCATTTAATATTTTACTCTAAAAGTTTTTATCCTTATTTTCGTTTTTTTATTTTAAAATAATTTTAAAACTCCAACTTGAAACTACTTCCTAATTTGAATTGATAGTTTACTATTTTTTTATTTTTTATTTTAAAATAATTTTGATACTCCAACTTGAAATCACTCCCCTATTTGAATGGGATAGTTTTTGTTCTCTTTTTTTTTTTTTTACAATTATAGCTATTTTTTTGCTTTTTTATTTTAAAATAATTTAAAAACTCTAACTTGAAATAACCCCCACCCAATTTGAATATGTAGTAATTTGTTATATTATTATATTTTCATTTTATTTATTATAATTTCGACCCCTCCCTCCGGCGACCCCCCTCCCCCTCCGGCGACCCTTCTCCGGCGACCCCCTAAGTAAGTTCTCTCTTCTGTCTCTCTCCTATATCTTCACTACCCAACCCTTCCCCCTACCCCCTACCAACCATAACTCTGACGCCCCCCTTCTCTGGCGATCCCCACAGTAAGGCAACCCCTCCCCTCTCCCGAGCTAGGTAGCCCCCCTCGTTTTTTTTTTGTGCGTGATTTTCAGGTACAAGCTGCGATGGACAAGGAGAGCTTACGTCATTTGGAAGCAAAGAGCAAAGCAACACCGGACGAAGTGTGCAAGAGCTAGCAGTAGTTGATATCGGGCGAATCAAAGCATACTTCCAGGTTCTTCCATCGGGAGTTGGTACCTCCCGACCTCCTTTTATACTCTGTACACCCTTTTACGTTTTCCATCTAACACCCTGTGTGTGGTTTACTTTATCGATTCCTAGCTTGCATCCTTTTGCATATTCCGTTATAGTACGTGGGTGCATCACTGTTTTCCGTATTCAGCTGGGAATAGTGGACGCAGTGGGGGATGGTAGAGTAAGGTCATGTCCTCGGGGGGAGGGGGTGGGGGCAGGGGCGAGCAGGGGGGCTGGGAGCGATTTTGCGGGTAGGGCCGAAGGCAAGGGCGGGAAGAGGGTAGCTCATGCTCATAGATTAAGGATCGGGTCGTGGAACGTAGGCACTCTGACGGGTAAGTCCATTGAGTTGGCGAAGGTTCTTTAGAAGAGGAGGGTTAACATAGCCTGTGTCCAGGAGACTAGGTGGAAAGGGTCGAAGGCGAGGAATGCAGACGGGTATAAGCTGTGGTATTCTGGGGTCGTGAGAGGTAAGATTGGAGTGGGCATCTTAGTTGATAGGGATATAAGGGAGTCCGTGGTCGAGGTTAGGCGAGTGAATGATAGGTTAATGTCTATTAAGTTGGTTATTGGGGATTGCGTCCTCAATGTCATCAGCGCATACGCGCTGCAAGCGAGCTTAGACGAGGAGGTTAAGAGGCGCTTTTGGGAAGACTTGGATGATCTGGTGAGTAGTATTCCCCAATCTGAGAAGTTAGTTATTGGAGGGGACTTTAATGGTCATATTGGGGCTGATGCGGGTGGTTATGGTGAGGTTCACGGTGGCTTCGGCTTTGGGGTTAGGAACGGAGGAGGCACGTCACTGCTTGATTTCGCCAGGGATTTTGAGCTTTTGATTGCGAACTCGACATTTCAGAAGAGGGAGGACCATTTCGTCACTTTCAAGAGTTCGGCGGCGAGGACTCAGATTAATTATCTCCTCCTCAGAAGGAGCGATAGGGGTATGTGCAAGGACTACAAGGTTATTCCCGGAGAGTCCCTTTCGACTCTCCATAGACTCCTAGTGATGGATGTCGGTCTCTGGATGAAGAGGAAGAGGAGGGGTGCTCGGGGACAACCGCGAATTAGATGGGGTGTTTTGACTAAGGAGAAAGCACAGGAGTTGGAGAAGAGGTTAGCTGAGGACGGAGCTTGGAGAAGTGATGGGGAAGCGGATGCTATATGGTTAGAGTCGGCGAACATGGCTAGGGAGGTAGCACGGGATGTGCTCGGGGTATCCAAGGGCTATTCACACAGACATCAGGGTGACTGGTGGTGGAATGATGTAGTCCAAGGAAAAGAGGAGGTGAAGAAGGCGGCGTTTGCTAAGATGGAAGGGAGCACAAGCGAGGAAGAATGGAGAGCGAACAGGGAGATCTACAAGGCGGCACGGAAAGAAGCAAAGATGGCGGTTACGCAAGCCCAAAATGCGGCGTTTGGTCCCATGTACGAGGAATTATGGGAGAAAGGCGGGGACATAAAGTTATTCCGGTTAGCTAAAGCAAGAGAAAGGAAGGCACATGATCTTGACCAAGTTAGGTGCATCAAGGGCGAGGATGGTAGAGTTCTGATGGGGGAGTCTCAAGTCAAGCAGAGGTGGCCGGCGTACTTTCGAGACTTACTTAACGAGTAGGCGGATCGCAACATAGAGCTAGGGGAGTTGGGGGATTCAGAGCAACATAGAAACCTTGGGTACTGTAGGCGCATTAGGGCGGAGGAGGTCATGGGTGCTTTGCATTGGATGAGTGGGGGTCGAGCGATCGGGCCTGACGAGATTCCGGCGGAGTTCTGGAAATGCATGGGTAGGCCAGGAGTGGAGTGGCTCTGCAGGTTGTTCAATGCGATCTTCAGGACCAAAAGGATGCCGTGGGAGTGGAGGTGGAGTACAGTGGTGCCCTTGTACAAGAACAAGGGTGACATCCAGTGCTGGAACAACTATAGGGGTATCAAATTGATAAGTCACACCATGAAGGTCTGGGAGTGGGTGATCGAGGCGAGGGTGAGGGAGATGACATCTATATCTTTGAACCAGCTCGGTTTCATGCCGGGTCGCTCCACTACAGAAGCTATCCACCTTGTCAGGAGGCTGGTGGAGCAGTTCAGGGATAAGAAGAACCTGCACATGGTGCTTATCGACTTGGAGAAGGCGTATGACAAGGTCCCAAGGGAGGTGCTATGGAGGTGCTTGGAAGCAAAGAGCGTGCGAGAAGCCTACATCAGAGTAATCAAGGACATGTACGATGGAGCTAAGACTAGGGTTAGGACGGTGGGTGGCGAATCAAACCATTTTCCAGTAGTTATGGGCCTCCATCAAGGATCGGCGCTTATCCCTCTCTTGTTTGCCTTGGTGATGGATGCTCTAACCCGTTATATTCAAGGGAATGTGCTTTGGTTTATGCTATTTGCTGATGACATAGTCTTGATAGACGAGACGAGAGTCGGTGTTAATAAGAGGTTAGAGGTATGGAGACATACTCTCGAGTCTAAGGGTTTCAAATTAAACAGATCTAAGACAGAATACTTGGAGTGCAAGTTTAGCACCGAGCCGAGGAAAGTAGGCAGAGACGTGATGATTGGATCTCAGGTCATCACCAAGAGGGATAGTGTTAGATATCCTGGGTCGGTGATTCAGGGGGACGGAGAGATTGACGGGGACGTCACTCATCAAATAGGAGCGGGGTGGTCAACGTGGAGGCTTGCCTCAGGAATCCTGTGTGACAAGAAAGTTCCACAAGAACTCAAGGGGAAATTTTACAGAGCTGTGGTTAGACCTGCCATGTTGTATGGGGCAGAGTGTTGGCCAGTGAAGAATGTTCAGAGAATGAAGGTTGCGGAGATAGGATGCTCAGGTGGATGTGCGGGCTCACCATGTTAGATGATATTAAGAATGAAGTTATTCGGGAGAAGGTGGGGGTCGCCCCGGTGGATGAGAAGATGCGTGAAGCGAGGCTGAGGTGGTTCGGGCATGTGCGGAGGAGAAGTTCTGATGCCCCAGTGAGGAGTTGTGAGCGGCTGGCGGTGGTCGGCGTACGGCGAGGCCGAGGGAGGCCTAAGAGGTATTGGGGAGAGGTTATTAGGCATGACATGGATAGAATGCGGGTGTCTAAGGACATGACCCTTGATAGGAAAGTCTGGAGGTCTAGTATCACGGTTGTAGGATAGGGGCCCCTAGAGTTTTTCGTACTCCTCACCCGGGGTTGGGTGAGGCTTGGCAGGGCTAGCCATAAATGATTTGTGTATTAGATTGTGTCTCCCTTATGGTAGTTATTTATGTTAGTTACTATATGATATTATTGCATGCTATTTTATTTATGGTTCTTATGTTTAGATAATTATTTACGCTGTTTCTGTTGAATGTTACTAATGCTCTTTTGTTTTTGTTTTTGTTGTTCCTTTCCTTCACTAAGCCGAGGGTCGATTGGAAATAGCCTCTCTGCCCTTTCGGGTAGGTATAATGCCCGTCTACATATTACCCTCCCCAGACCCCACTTGGTGGGACTATACTGGGTAGTTGTTGTTGTTGTTGTTGTTGTTGTTTATTTATTATAATTAATTATAAAATATCTATATTTATTAATTCAAATAAAGTAACAAATTAATATATATATATATATATATATATATATATATATGGTAGTTTTTTTATTTTTTTTATTTTTGTTTTTATAGATATTTATATTCACATATAATGTAAGTAATAACTAATTATTAACTAAAAAAATAATTAGTAACTAATTATGCCAGGTGGCTTATTTTTATGTTGCCACTTGGCTTAAGGAGAGGGCTTTATCCTCTTCTTTTAATAATATATAGAAGATTGGTTACTTTTTTTGAATTAATAGATATAGATATCTTATAATTAATTATAATAAAAAATAAAAATATAATAATATAAAAAATAACTACACATTCAAATTTGGGGGAGTAGTTTCAAATTGGAGTTTTTAAATTATTTTAAAATAAAAAATCAATAAATAGCTATAATAAAAAAATGAAAAAAAAAAGAGAAAAAAAACTACCCCATTCAAATAGAGGAATGGTTTCAAGCTGGATTATTAAAATTATTTTAAAATAAAAAAAATAATAAATTACCAATTCAAATTGGAGAGTAGTCTCAAGTTGGAGTATTAAAATTATTTTAAATAAAAAAACGAAAATAAAAAAATAAAGACTTTCAGAGAAAAATATTAAATAAAGTAATATGCTAATAAAAATTTCTATTAACAATGTAATAATGCTAAATATTGGATAATATAATAAAGAAGAACATATAATAAAAAAGTTATTTGCTACGCATGTATAAGTTCCGTTAGTTTAACAAAGATTTTATTCATTAAAATATAGATTTCATTAAAATATAGATAATATTATTAAGAAAAACAGAATAAAATTTAAAATAAAAAATATTTAAAAAGTAATAAATTATATATCTTCTCATATATTACAAAAAGAAAGCGATTACCAAATATTGGCTAATATAATAAAGAAAAATATGGAACAAAAAATTTATTCACTAACTATATAAGTACCTTTGATGTAAAAGAGATTTCATTATTGGGTATATTTTAATGAATATCTATATTTTAATGAATAAAATCTTTGTTAAACTAACGGGACTTATGCAGGCAGCGTAGCAAATAACTTTTTCATTATATATTTTTCTTTATTGTATTATCCAATATTTAGTATTATTACATTGTTAATAGAAAATTTTATTGGCATATTACTATATTTATTATTTTTCTCTGAAAGTCTTTATTTGTTTATTTTCGGTTTTTATTTAAAATAATTTTAAAACTCCAACTTGAAACTACTCCCCAATTTGAATTGGTAATTTATTATTTTTATTTTAAAATAATTTTAATAATACAACTTGAAACCACTCCTCTATTTGAATGGGGTAGTTTTTCTTCTCTTTTTTTTACTTTTTTATTATAGCTATTTTTTTGCTTTTTTATTTTAAAAATAATATAAAAACTCCAATTTGAAACTACTTCCCCAAATTTAAATAAGTAGTTATTTTTTATATTATTATATTTCATTTTTTATTATAATTAATTATACAACAACAACAACAACAACTACCCAGTATAGTCCCACCAGGTGGGGTCTGGGGAGGGTAATATGTAGACGAGCCTTACCCATACCCGAAAGGGCAGAGAGGCTGTTTCCAATCGACCCTCGGCTCAGTGGAGAAAAGGAAAAACAACAATAAACACAAAAACAAAAACAATAACAATAGAGCATTAGTAACTCCAGCAGAAATAACGTAAATAATTATCTAAACATAAGAAACATAAACAAAATAACATGCAATAATATCATACAGTAACTACCATAACTAACAGCCATAAGGGAGACATAAGCTAAAACACGAACCATCTATGGATAACACTGTCGACCCTCACCCAACCCCGGGTGAGGAGTACGAAAAACTCTAGGAGCCCCTATCCTACAACCCTGATACTAGACCTCCAGACTTTCCTATCAAGAGTCATGTCCTCGGAAACTTGCATTCTAGTCATGTCATGCCTAATCACCTCTCCCCAATACTTCTTAGGCCTCCCTCTGCCTCGCCGACCGCCAACAATCTCCAGTTGCTCACAACTCCTCACCGGGGCATCAGGACTCCTCCTTCGCACATGCCCGAACCACCTCAGCCTCGCTTCTCGTATCTTCTCATCCACCGGGGCCACCCCCACCTTGTCTCGAATAACTTCATTCTTAATCTTATCTAACCTGGTGTGCCCGCACATCCACCTGAGCATCCTCATCTCCGCAACTTTCATTCTCTGGACATGAGAGTTCTTCAGGGGCCAGCACTCCACCCCATACAACATCGCAGGTCTAACCACAGCTCTATAGAATTTCCCCTTGAGTTTATGTGGAACTTTCTTGTCACATAGGACTCCTGATGCAAGCCTCCACTTTGACCACCCCGCTCCTATACGATGAGTGACGTCCCCGTCAATCTCTCCGCCCCCCTGAATCACAGACCCAAGATATCGGACATTGTCCCTCTTGGTGATGACCTGAGATCCAATCATCACGTCCCTACCTACTTCGCTCGGCTCAGCGCTAAACTTGCACTCCAGGTATTCTGTCTTAGATCTGCTTATTTTGAAACCTTTAGACTCGAGAGTCTGTCTCCATACCTCTAACCTCTAAATAACGCCAACCCTCGTCTCATCTATCAATACTATATCATCAGCAAATAGCATACACCAAGGCACATCCCCTTGGATATGTTGGGTTAGAGCATCCATCACTAAGGCAAACAAGAGGGGGCTCAGCGCCGAACCTTGATGGAGCCCCATAACCACTGGAAAATGGTCTGAGTCGCCACCCACCGTCCTAACCCTAGTCTTAGCTCCATCGTACATGTCCTTGATTACTCTGATGTAGGCTTCCGGCACGCTCTTCGCCTCCAAGCACCTCCATAGCACCTCCCTTGGGACCTTGTCATACGCCTTCTCCAAGTCGATAAGCACCATGTGTAGGTCCTTCTTCTTATCCCTGAATTGCTCCGCCAGCCGTCTGACAAGGTGGATAGCCTCTGTAGTGGAGCGACCCGGCATGAAACCGAACTGGTTCCCAGATATAGATGTCATCTCCCTCACCCTTGCCTCAATCACCTGCTCCCAAACCTTCATGGTGTGACTTATTAATTTGATACCCCTATAGTTGTTGCAGCTCTGGATGTCCCCTTTGTTCTTATACAAGGGCACCACTGTACTCCACCTCCACTCATCCGGCATCCTTTTGGTCCTGAAGATCGCATTCAACAACCTGGAGAGCCACTCCACTCCTGACCTACCCATGCACTTCCAGAACTCCACCGGGATCTCGTCAGGCCCGGTCGACCCCTACTCATCCTACGCAAAGCCCTCATGACCTCCTCCATCCTAATGCGCCTGCAGTACCCAAGGTCTCTATGTTGCTCTGAATGCCCCAGCTCCCCTAGCTCTATGTTACGATCCCTCTCCTCGTTAAGTAAGTCCCGAAAGTACGCCTGCCACCTCTGCTTGATTTGAGATTCCCCCATCAGAACTCTACCATCATCGCCCTTGATACACCTAACTTGGTCAAGATCACGTGCCTTCCTTTCCCTTGTTTTAGCTAACCGGAATAACTTCTTGTCCCCGCCTCTCTCCCCTAGTTCCTCGTACATGCCCAAACGCCGCGGTTTTAGCTTCCGTGACTGCCTTCTTTGCTTCTTTCCTTGCCACCTTGTAGATCTCCCTGTTCGCTCTCCATTCTTCCTCGCTTGTGCTCCCTGACAACTTAGCGAACGCCGCCTTCTTCACCTCCACTTTTCCTTCGACTACATCGTTCCACCACCAGTCACCTTGATATCTGCCAGAATAGCCCTTGGCTACCCCAACACGTCCTGTGCTACCCTCTAACCAAGTTTGCCGTCTCTGTCCACATAGCGTCCGCTTCCCCAGAACTTCTCCAAGCTCCGCCCTCAGCTAACCTCCTTTCCAACTCCTGTGCTTTCTCCTTAGTCAAAACACCCCATCTAATCCGCGATTGACCCCGAGCGCCCCTCCTCTTCCTCTTCACCCAGAGACCGACATCCATCATTAGGAGTCTATGAAGAGTCGAAAGGGACTCTCCCGGAATAACCTTGCAGTCCTTGCACATCCCCCTATCGCTCCTTCTGATTAGGATGTAATCAATCTGAGTCCTCGCCGCCGAACTCTTGAAGGTGACCAAATGCTCCTCCCTCTTTTGAAATGTCGAGTTCGCAATCAGAAGCTCGGAAGCCCTGGCAAAATCAAGCAGCAAAGTGCCTCCTCCTTTCCTAACACCAAAGCCGAAGCCACCATGCACCTCCCCATAACCACCAGCATCAGCCCCAATATGACCAATGACCATTAAAGTCCCCTCCAATAACTAACTTCTCACATTGGGGAATACTACTCACCAGATCATCCAAGTCCTCCCAAAAGCGCCTCTTAGCCTCGTCGTCTAAGCCCGCTTGCAGCGCGTAAGCGCTGATGACGTTAAAGACGCAACCCTAATAAACAACTTAATAGACATTAACCTATCATTCACTCGCCTAACCTCGACCACGGACTCCCTTAGGTCCCTATCTACCAAGATGCCCACTCCATTCTTACCTCTCACGACCCCAGAATACCACAGCTTAAACCCATCTACATTCCTCGCCTTCGATCCTTTCCACCTAGTCTCCTAGACACATGCTATGTTAACCCTCTTCTTCTAAAGAACCTTTGCCAACTCAATCGACTTACCCGTCAGAGTGCCTATGTTCTATGACCCAATCCTTAATCTATGAGCGTCTGCTACCCTCTTCCCACCCTTACCTCCCGCCCTACCCGCAGGACCACCCCCTACCCCCTACTCACCCCCGCCACTGCCCCCACACCCCGAGGACATGACCTTACGCTATCATCCCCCGCCGCGGCCACAATCCCTCTAACCGACTATGGGGAATAGTGGCGCACACACGCACTATAGCGGAATACGCAAAAAGATGAAAACTAGATAGCAACAGAATAAACCTCACACGGAATGGTAGCTAAAATACGTAAAAAGGTGTACAAAGTAAACAAGAGAGCGGGAGGTACCAACTCCCTGTGGAAAAACCTGAAAGTAGGCTTTGATGCGCCCAAGTTTTCCTGAAACTTATCGGAACGTGTAGTTCTATTGCGTCCTGCCGAAATTCTGAACAGGAGTCACCGGAAGTACTGTAGCTTGCCGAAAATCCTCACCGGAAAAATAAGGCACCTGTCCAAGAAAACAGAACACACCCACACACACCCACAAAAAAGCATAAGAGAGAATAGAAAGAAAAGGAATCTCAAAGAAGTTGCGTTAGTAGTTCCGTTCACGGTGGGTGAAATAAGTGATAAAAAAATAGAAGATAATAATTAAACAAAAACCGTACTATAATTAAGAAATATTAATACTAATAAAAGATGAAACAATGGTACCAATCTGACGAAACACAAAAATTTGAGCAGGTGAAACTTGAAATCTGATCACCGGTGTGCCTTGAGAATTACTTCCACGGGGCAGTGAACTGCGGCGTCGACCTTCAAATCTACTTCCTCGTTATGAACAGATCCGAACCCCGAGACAGAGAAATTCAAACACCTCTATCCCGGCTTGAATTCTCAAATGAGCGAGATGGAAACTAGGGCAGAGTTGAATTTACACACGCCCAGATTTACAATCTGTGTTTTGAGAAAACACAAATAAACAGAGGGTTTACTGTGTTTTGATGCAAAGAGGCGCTAAAGGTAGGCAGAGATTAGGGCAGAGAGCTTTGCTCGAGTTTCAGGAAGGATGGGCTGATTAATTATAAGATATCTATATTTATTAATTCAAAAAAAGTAATCAATCTTCTATATATTATTAAACGGAGAGGATAAAGCCCTCTCCTTAAGCCAAGTGGCAACATAAAAATAAGCCACCTGGCATAATTAGTTACTAATTATTTTTTTAGTTAATAATTATTGTTACTTACATTATATTTGAATATAAATATCTATAAAAACAAAAATTAAAAAAACTACCATATATATATATATATATATATATATATATATATATATATATATATATATATATATATATTACTTTTGAATTAATAAATATAGATATTTTATAATTAATTATAATAAATAAAATGAAAATATAATAATATAAAAAATAACTACATATTCAAATTGGGTGGGAATAATTTCAAGTTAAGCATACTTGCCCTTCAAATTTCTCTCTCTAAAAGCTCTCGGCGCAGGATAAGCAGGACGCTAACCTGCGCCTCCAGCCATGGCGAGAGGAAGGAAGAAGAATCCGGTGAAACAGGTGATACCGGAGATGGAGAAAGTGGAAACACCAGCTGTGAATAAGCCTACTCAATGGCTAACTGGAATGGGTTCGGCGCCAACCGTTTTCCACAACCCTAGCGAAAATAGAAAATCTGGGACGCAGATAACGCCGGAAATTGGTGTCCAGCAGAGGATACCAGTAATGTTTGGCAGTTTTCTACCGTTGAAGTTCCAACCTATCAGTGAGGAAATTGTTGAAGGCGAGGGGATTTGCAAGAACTGGAACGAGTCGATTCAATTCATCGTCGGCTCCATTTCTCTACACAAGCAAAGCAAACTCAGATTGCTCAGACTTATGGAGTTCCTGTGACTGAAAATGGCAATAGAGTAACCATGCAACATAATCGAAGCCCTCTTCACTAAGCTATGTACCACCTGCAATTCGAGATGGTACGTTTGTGGTTCAAATTGATGATGATGATACTAAGGAACAGGAGACCTACTGGAGAAATGCATTGATAGGGTTTGTACTAGGAGAAGACCCGTATGAGCGAGCTATGGACAATTTCATTACAAACGTTTGGGATTTTGTTCCGAAACCTCAAATTCTACATCATGGCGAAGGGTATTATATTTTCAAATTTGATACTGATGAAGAAAGAGATCTTGTTCTCCAGACTGGCCCTTACACTTTTCACAATAAACCATTGGTGCCACAACAATGGAGTATGGACTTCAAGTACGAACTAGGTAATGTGAGTGTAGTTCCTTTATGGGTCACTTTCCCTGGTCTACCTTTGGATATTGGTCCACTGAAGCTCTCGGGAAGCTAGCAAGTGTAGTTGGGAAACCTATGTACACCGATAAAATCACTGCTGAACAGGAGAGGATTTCGTTTACTAGAGTGCTGGTAGAAACAGATATTTCCCAACCTCTGCCTGAGACTCTAGAATTACATACTAAGAGGGGGTTATCATACAACAGACTGAATACGAATGGAGGCCAAAATATTGTAGTGACTGTGTTAGGTTTGGTCATAGCACTGAGGACTGATGGTATAAAAAGAGGCAAGGAAATGAAGTGGAAGCAAAGATCCACATAGGGTAGCAGGGGTAAAGAAGAAAGTGCAGAGTGAGGTATGGCAATGGATACCAAAAATAAAGAAGGATAATGTGAAGGAAAGAACTGACAGATCAGTGGAGAAAGGTAAGCAGAATGAAAATGTTGGCAGCAGGGTGAATGACAGAGGTTTAGTAAAAGGCAAGAATGTACAACAATGTGATGATTCTTCATTGAACACAACCAACATCTTCTCTTTGCTACAGATAGGTGATGATCCAGGGGACGCTGGCCCATCCAGCTTCACCCAGTCATGATAGTCTGCAGAACATTAGGGGTCTAAATAAGGCCCACAAACAGAAGGAGTTGAGACTTTTTCTGAATAAACATAAAGTAGATTGTATGGGTTGTGTAGAAACTAAAGTAAAGGAAGCAAAGGTAAATCAGATTGTCACAAAACTGGGAAATGATTGGAGACATACTGGAAACTACAGTGAGCATGCCAATGGGAGAATCTGAATACTGTGAAATTCAAAAGTGGAGATGCAGGTTTTGAAGGTTGATGAGCAATTTATTCACTGTGAGGTTAAAGAAAGGGGTTCTACTTTCAGAACATTGCTAGCAGTTGTATATGCTAATAATGAATTGAGCAAGAGACAGCAATTGTGGGCCAAACTGGTGACCTTAGGGGCTACTATTCAGGGCAGCTGGTTTATCAGTGGAGACTTCAATAATGTACTTCACACGGATGATAGAATAGGTGCCCTAGTTGTTCAGCAGGAGATTCAAGGATATCAGGACCTCTCAGTGCTCTTCAACTCTCCCAGTTGAAGAGCATGGGCTGTTTCTATACATGGTGCAATAAGCAGAAGTCAGAGACAAGAGTGTATAGCAGAATTGATTGGGCCTTTGGAAATGTACACTGGATGCAGGAGTACAGTCACATTGAAGCTGATGTATTGATCCCGGGAGTCTTTGATCATTCCCTTATCCTATTGCAGTGCAATCCTGAGGAACAGAGAAGGAACACTCATCCTAAACCATTCAAACTTTATTCATCTGTTATGGACCATACTGAATTTCCTGGCATTGTAGAAAGAGCATGGAATCAGCATCAACAGGGAGGGAAAATGCACAGAATATGGTGTAAGTTGAAGACCCTAAAAGTGGAGTTAAAGGAGCTGAATACCTATATGGCAAAGTATAGGTTACATCTCAATTAGGCAAGGCAGAAGCTAGAAACCATCCAGATACAACTGCAATCAAATTGTATGGATAAATGGTTGATTGATCGGGAGAGACTGTTACTTGTGGAGGTGGAGATGTGGAGCAATATAGAGGAGCAGATCCTACAACAGAAATCTACAGCTCACTGGATTACCTATGGAGATGCCAACACAATATACTTTCATGCTCAACTAAAGATCAGGACAAGCTTCAACACTATCAATTCTATATATACTGAAGAGGGGATTAAACTATCTGATCCCAGGAAGGTGGAAGCAGAGTTTGTTGCATGTTTCAAGTCACTACTGGGGGGGGGGGGGGGGAACAATAGCATCATCCAATGTCCAAACACTGAAATAATTCATCAGGGGCCCTGTCTCACTTTACAACAGAAGGATGCTATTGTGAAACCAGTAACAAGGGAGGAAATATTGCAGGCAATAAAAGACATGCCACATGACAAGGCACCTGGGGTGGATGGTTTCCCAGTGGTGTTCTTCATTAGGCAGTGGCATATTGTAGGGGGTGACATTTGTGAAGCTGTGACAGATTTCTTTACAACTGGGAAACTACATTCCAGAGTTAGTAGCACTGCACTAACTCTCATTCCCAAGGTACAGAATCCAACCAATGTCAAGGATTACAGGCCAATTGCTTGCTGCACAACTCTGTACAAGATCCTCACAAAGATTGTTACAGCTAGGTTGAAAGGGGTTATTGACTCTCTGGTGGGCAGGTCACAGTCAGCTTTCATCGAGGATCGTAGCATTATTGACAACATCTTATTCACACAAGAATTGTTCAAGGGCTACTCCAGGAAGGGCCTCTCTCCTAGGTGTGTGCTAAAGGTGGATCTAAAGAAGGCTTACGACTCAGTTGAATGGGTTTTTCTTAGTAGATTGCTGCAGGATCTGGGGTTCCCTTCTAAATTTATGGGGTGGATAATTGAATGTATATCAACTGTAACCTATTCTCTCAACTTCAATGGAGGTCTCACTACTCCATTTAATGGGAAAAGAGGTCTGCGACAAGGTGACCCGATGTCACCATACCTCTTTGTTCTGGCAATGGAGTACCTCCATAGACAGATTGTGCAAGTGATGATGAGGAAAGACTTCAGGTTCCATCCTAAATGCAAGAAGTTGGGTGTAGCACATGTTTGTTTTGCGGATGATCTCTTCTTGTTCTGCAAGGCTGATATTCGATCAGTCAGCCTACTGAAACAGATTCTTCAGGAGTTCTCTAAGGTCTCTGGTCTTCACGCAAATGTTGATAAAAGTGCAGTGTACTTAGCAGGTGTAACAACTAGCAGAAATAGGAGATTCTTCAGATACTAGGATTTCCAGAAGGCAGTCTCCCTTTCAAGTATTTTGGGATGCCTTTGGATTCAAAGAAGCTGTCCATTGCTTAGTGCTGGCCACTGGTGGAGAAAATTACACAAAAAATAAACAGTTGGTCGTCAAGGCTTCTATCTTATGCTGGTCGGCTTTAATTGATAAAATTTGTTCTACTTGGTATTCAAGCCTACTGGTCCCAGATTTTTTTACTGCCCAAAATTTTTTTGAAGATGACAGAGGCCATCTGCAGATCCTATCTGTGGACTGGTTCTGCCACAGTCTCAAGAAAGGCCCTAATTGCATGGGACACTATATTCTTGCCTTACAGTGCAGGGGGTCTGAATGTTTTAGACCTAGCTAAATGGAACAAAGCTGTTGTGGTCAAGCATTTGTGGGCATTGACTTAGAAGAAGGATAGTCTATGGATAAAGTGGGTTCATACTTTCTATATCAAGAACCACTGTTTTGAAGACATGTTGGTGCCTGGGGCTGCTGCCTGGGCAATCAGGAAAATTTTTTAATCGAGGAATATGATAAATGGTATTGCAACACTTAGTGGAAATCTGGAAAACAGATTGCGGCAGGTGCAACAGGGAGAGTCCTTCAGCATTAACAAGCTATACAGACAGCTTCTTTCTCAATGCAGCAAGGTCCAGTGGAAATCAATCATATTACAGTCTCAACTACATCCCAGGTATAAGTTTATACTATGGCTGGCTTTACATAAGCGACTTGCAACTGTGGATCGACTCCAAATGCTAAATGTTGTGGTTCCACAAGATTGCATTTTCTGTGGTTTGTATCGAGAGACATTTGAGCATATTTTCTTTGACTGTTTGAAAACCAAAGAGCTCTGGTATCGACTCCTCAAATGGTTGGGCTATAAGCATACCATTGCCGACTGGCAGGAGGAATGTGCGTGGATTAGTAAGCTGGCGAAGAGTACAAATGGTTTAGCAGAAATTACAGCTTGCCTATTTGGGATTCTGGTGCCGATTATATGGAGGGAGCGGAACAAATTGAGCTTCTAGGGAGGCATGTTGATGAGCGACACTGTATGCAAGGAAATCGTAGTCCATCTCCATTGCAGAGGGGCTTCAAGGCATAAGTGGAGGGCTGTCCTACATAGCTTAGATCATTTTCCCTAGTTTTAAAATGAGATAGACTTTTTTCATGATAGTTGCATCACACGTATTATCATAGTGTGTTTTGTTTTTCCTAGAATGATAATAGGGAAGTGAGTATGTAGCATACGAGAATAGATGGTCATCATCTATGCTTTGTACGTATACTTTTTTTGACGAAATGAAATAGAAAGCTGTTTATTCAAAAAAAAAATTCAAGTTGGAGTTTTTAAATTATTATAAAATAAAAAAGCAAAAAAAAATAGCTATAATAATAAAAAGAAAAAAAGAGAGAAGAAAAACTATCCCTTTCAAATCGGGGCGTGGTTTCAAGTTGGAGTATTAAAGTTATTTTAAAATAAAAATAAGAAAATAGTAAATTATCAATTCAAATTGGGGAGTAGTTTCAAGTTGGAGTTTTAAAATTATTTTAAAATAAAAAAACGAAAATAAGGAAATAAATACTTTCAAAGAAAATATTAAATAAAGTAATATGCTAATAATAATTTCTATTAACAATGTAATAATGCTTATTAATAGAAATTGTTATTATATTCAAATATAATGTAAGTAATAATTAATTTTAACTAAAAAAACTAATTAGTAACTAATTAAGCAGTGTATCAACAACTTCTTAACAGAGGCGTTTAAAGAGATTACAATTACATCGAGTTGATCAAGTTGTCTTCAACGATAAAATATTGTATTTGTGATAATAAACTTATAGAATTAATATTCATATGCTTTTAAAAAAAACTTTTATTTATTCTATCTAAATTAATTAAATTCCCCAAAACATCATTCCTAAATTTACTATAGCTGCGGGAAGCGCGGACCAATTCACTAATTTATATTTATGTATAAATAGACAGATATTCAACGGGAAACAAGCAACATTTGTACGGGAACTAACCGGAGCTAGTAAAAGAAATGAACCAAAGTAAAAGCCTGGATTTAGGGAACCTTCTTATGTCACAAAAGACTTGCCCCTATGCTTGGTAATGGTATTTTGAGGTCTAATGGCCACATTTGGGCCATGCAGCGGAAAATTGTAGCGCCCGAATTCTTCATGGACATGGTCAAGATAATCGACGATAAAAAGAAAATAAACAGAAACTTAATACTACCAGTATAGAATAATTAATGGTTGGATTGGAAAAAATGAAACTTGAATACTTTGAATTTAGAGGTAGGGGTGTTCAAAATCGATCCGAAACCGAAAACCGATCCAAAACGAAGCTAAACGGCTTACCGGTAACGGCTTAACGGACGGGGAACGGATTGAAATTTTTTATTAACAGCTTATCTGTTTGGGGATGGATTATTCAGTTTTCTTAACGGGTAATTCGTTAACCCATTAAGAATATATATATATATATATATATATATATATATATATATATATATATATATAAAATTTATTTTTATTTATATATATCAAATATAAAAAAAAACTAAAACCCTTGAAAACTATTGACAACAGTTTATTTCTACTTTTAAGCATTTTTAATCTCGGGATCTAGAAATTTTTTGGTTCTATTTTTCATTTATTTTTTGTTGTAATCCTCATGTTTGGCAACATGCCGGACATCGTAAAGCTAATTTCCTAATCACGGAAATCAAATTGAGTGGATCTGGCAAAGAAAATTGAATGCATTATATTGCCTCTAAAATGTTATTTCTTATGGCAATTTATTATTTCTAAGACGAAGAGAATGAGAGATATTTAGTGAATATGTATGTAGGCCGATAAACCGCCCAATAACCGCCCGATAAGGGCTAACCCGATACCAATCCGCTCGATATCTTATCGGGTGGCTAACAGATTAATACATTTAAAAGCCGATAACTGTTAAGCCAAACCGTTAAGAGTAAAAAGCCGCCCAATCCGCCCGATAAGCACCCCTATTTAAAAGGGATGGTGAGCGTGATGCTGCAATCAGCTGAGCTTTCCAAGAGAAAATGGGATGAAAACATTGAAGCAAAAATCAGCGTGGGAGAGTGTCACGACCCAAAATCCACTAAAGATCGTGATAGCGCCGGACACTGCTGTCAGTCAAACCAACCAGATTACTTAATCAAATCTCGTTTTGACACATTTGAAAATACATGATTTTCCTTTCATATTTAGAAATTTTAAATAATGCCATTTTCAAATCAAATTTCTTTTAAAGTTAAGCAATTAATACAATATTTTGGACCATCCCAGAACCCACAGTCACAATTGCATGAGCATCTAGTAATAAGAGAAAAATAAAAATACATCTGTCCGGAACACAGTGGACAGAAAATAAATACAGTACTGCAAAGGGACTACCCTAGTTGCGGCCATCTCGAATGATGCAGCTCTCTAGTCTCCAGAATCATCTGTGCTGCTACGTCAAATAGATTACTGAAATCACATATACCTGTGCAAAAAAATGCATAGCAAGTATAGTATGAGTATAAAAACAACGTGTACCCAATGAGTGTCCCGCCTAATCCCGAGATGATCAATCGTGATACTCACTAGCAGTCCAATGACTATTTATCCTAAAAAAAATATCCCAGCAGTGAATATGTTTTATAAACAGGATTCCAATCTAGATATGGGAAACCAGGTAGTCATACAATTCTTTCATGGAAAATTTCCTTAGTTTTCTTGTTATTATTAAATAAATAATCTCGAGCCATAATGTGGCATAAAACAACTCAAATGAGTTCAAGATAACACTACGAACATGCGTAAATCATGCCGAGGCGACGGACTGCTCCAAAGGAATTTTAATTTGTGCATTGCCGAGGGTTGAGCGGCTCGTACCATAGATGCACCCATTTCACCAAGGCGATCGGCCCGTTCCAACAGAAATTTAAACACACGCAGACAGATAATCAGTCAAGAAGTCATCATGGAGCAAATATCCAAGTAAGGTCCATTCCCTTTTAATAATCTGAGAAACACATAGCTTTAGTCTTTTTTGAAATCTGCTTATTAATTTAATATGATTAAAGCATCTCAAGCCATCAGTGATTTACAAATGATTCAAGTATAACATGTTTTTGGGTCCTAGACTACCCGGACAATAGCATAATAGTAGGTATGTACAGACTCTCGTGACTTTGTGCGTATGTAGCCCCCAAAAATAGGAGCACATAATCAGTTCATTCACCTATGGGGTAATTTTCCCCTCACATGATTAGAAAGGAGACTCACCTCTCTCTGAAGGCTCATAACCGGCGCTTCATATCCGTATGAAAACTCGAACTAGCATGCAAAGCTCCAAAACTAGCCAAACAATGGCAAACTAATGAGAATATACTCAAATACTTGCTAACAATTAAATTATACAATTTTCCAACGTTTGTGAAATGACGAAAATGTCCTCGGGCCCACGTGCCCAGAAATCCAAAATTTCTCAAAGATAAAGGTTACCCATGACCTTAAAAACATAAATATAAAATTTTCCATTAATACCATATCCAAAATCGTGGTCAAAAATCCAAAATAATAATTTTTTAGGTTTTCCTCTACCCTAAATTTTTGCTCTAATTTCTATGCCTAAATCCATATATAAGTGATGTATTCAACTCAAGAGCGATAGGGGTAACTTACCTCAATATTGACAAAAAAATCCTCTCTTGAAGCTCCCCAAAAGTCGCCCAAGCCATGAAGAAATGGGAGAAATGAACCAAATCCCACGATTTAAAACAAGGTTCTGCCTCCAGCGCTTTCCGCTTGTGCGGTCCAGGGACCGCTCCTGCGGTCCAGGGACCGCTCCTGCGGTCCAGGGACCGCTCATGCGGTCCCGCTTTTGCGAAAATATCGATCGCTTCTGGGGTCTCTCAACTCACCCAACCAATCGCTTCTACGGTCTGCCCATCGCAGATACGAGTTCGCTTCTGCGGAACACAATCCGTTTCTGCGGTTCCTGACCAAACGTCCACTTCCGCTTCTGCGATCTTTCCACCGCAGATGCGGAGCCTTAGTCGCATCTGCGGTCCTGGCTGCCCCCAGGCTTGTCCACTTCTGTGGCTTCTCCTCCGCTTCGGCAGGGCCGCTTCTGCGGCTTCTCCTCTGCATCTACGGGGCCGCTTCTGTGGTCCCATCTCCGCAGAACCGAAAATACCAGGTATCAACTGCTTTGCTATTTCTAAGCGTCTCATTTTCGATCTGTTAACCACCCGGAATTCACCCGAGGACCCCGAGGACCCCGGGACCCCAAACAATCATACCAACCAATCCCAAATCATATTACGGACCTATCTGAGGCCTCAAATCACATCCAACAACGAAAAAATCATCGAACGACCTCCAATTCAAACTTTATGAACTTAGAACTTTCCAACTTCTACTTCCGATGTTTAAGCCCATCAAATCACGTCCGATTGACCTCAAATTTTGCACGCAAATCATATTTGACATTACGGACCTATTCCAACTTCTGGAAATTGATTCCAACCCTAATATCAAAAGGTCAGCCCCCGGTCAAACTCTTCAAAAACCTTAAAATTGCTATTTTTAGCCAAATGGCTTCAAAATGACCTACGAACCTCCGAATTCACTTCCAATTGCGCTCGCAACTCCAAAATCACCATACGGAGCTACTCCCGACCTCGGAATTCCAAATGGACCTTAACACCGAAATGCACTTCAAACCAAACTTATGAAATTTCTCCTAAAATACTAACTTCTACAATAGGCGCCAAAATGCTCTAGGTTTATCAAAAACTCACTCCGGGCATATGCCCAAGTCCGAAATCATCATGCTAACCTGCTCAAACCTTCGAATCCCGATTCCGATGTCGTTTACTCAAAAATCCAATCCTAGTTCATTCTTTCAACTTAAAGCTTTTGAAATGGAAATTTTCATTTAAATTTAACTCCGATCTCCCTGAATTTAGGTTCCGACCATGCGAACAAGTCATAATACCTGAAATGAAGCTGTTCACGACCTCCGACTGTTGAACGGAGCGCCTGGTACTCAAAATGACCGGTCGGGTCATTACTTTCTCTCCCCACTTAAACACACGTTTGTCCTCGAACGTGCTGAGAACTATGCTGAAGTAGTTTGAAATCATTGTTTAGCATCTTATGCACCTTCCCGTGCTATCACAATTATTCACCACATGCCGTACTCAAATATGACTGCATAACTTTTCTGGATTCTTACCTTGCAACTCAAAATCCACATGACCATGATAATATTTTATGATCAACGTAACCAAATTCAACGAATTAGATTCTCCCATTACATCTCATGACCTACATAGGTCTTGTTCTAACTTTTACAACACTGACTTGACGGAGATGTGCCGAAATTCATAAACAACTGCTGAATCTACAAGTCATTGGGTCTATACCTCTGTATAACCAATACCACATTCTGAACAAAATAAGGATCTCTGCTCTCTAATACACATCATGTGCTCAGATTGCACTGATCTTCTCATCTCGCACAGTATGAACTGCTCAGGTAATAGGCCACCTCGGACACAATCAAGAGTCCCATATGATGCCACCATGTGCCAATAGGCTGTCAATTAGGATATGATACAAGGAGAATACGAACTATGAAACAGGCATCTAATTATCCTGCCAGCAAAACATACGCGCGACGCAGGCTAACAATTTATACGTATTTTCCTCTGAAAAATAGGAAACAGAACACATAATAGAAAATAGGGGGAACTGTATTAGATATCATACTGTTGCGGTGTGCAATTTGATCGAAACAGCATAACCATGGCGGCATGCCACCCGATCCATATATCATAGCTATGGAGGCGTGCTACCCGATCCAAATAACATACCCGGGGCGGCGTGCCACCTGATCCACATACAGGCTCACATAAGGAGATATTCATTGAGCTAAATAGCTCATCACATCAAAATATCGAATATTGGTCGTAGACACGCTAAGGTGTATAATACCATCCCTGAGGAACCATTTAGCGCTATAGGCTACAAAACTCAAGCACAACCGAGGAGCAATACATAATTTGAATCTCAAGAGCTATCCTGCTCATATAACATCACCGCAACGCGGAACCTCAACACATAAGAAATTTACCAAGCTGTTTCACAACCCATACGGCGCAACACATCACTAACTGGACTAGCTGATGACAAAATAACACCCGGCTGTTCCTCCATAGGGAACGCTCGCTGAAACAAACACAACTAGCCGGATATAAAGCCCTATCCACAAATAAATTAATCCATTGATCTCAAGCCACTTTATGATTGAACCAACTTAGATAATAAACTTTAAAGGTTCATAGTAACTCATTCTTCCTTATAACATACAGGAACAACCATTACAACCAGAGCAACCTCCTCCGTTCATATCCCAATAAACAAAGTGCCCTCCAGGCCTAAATTCTCAAATCGATGATATTACCAAAATCCTCATATTTGGTAAAATCTTTAGTCAATCAAGCGATTACATGTCACACTTACACAATCTTCCCGTGGGACACGCTCTCACGATCTTCTGAAATAAATATCGAGTCTGTACCTTTAAATCTTCGGATACACTAACGCTGAAAAGCGATGACGCTGAAGACAATACCAATTTACTTTAATCATTCAACCACTTCCTTGATCACCTGAGCCTGTGATATCCTTGCCAGCTCAAGCTGAAACATTGATCTTTACTTTGAATTTCCATGCTACGCGCTGCACCCAATGTGCCAACCTGCGATAGAACGTGCTTTCCATCTCTACTCTGGAACCATTGATAGACTAACACTTCATCGTATAAAACTTTTTATTTAACCCACATCGGGAAAACTATAGCAACATACAGGTGGATTCTCATAACCATCGAATATGCCAATCTCTAAGTAGTGGTCCAAGCCATCATAATCCTTTCGGGATCCGCCTACTCATAACAGGCTATAATAGAAGAATGCTTCTGAATAAAATCAATCACTGCGGCCGACAAGCATCACACGCACCGCCACACTTTACATGCATGCCTTGATCACGGTGAATGAACTGATCACCACTGCCAATATGCCAAGTTAACCATGGCTAATAAATCTACTTCTTTCTACTAAAACCTCGATTGCCTTAGAAATAATGCTTCTTCATTCAACACATAATATACTCCATCTGCACTCACCCCGATTGACCTTGAATCACGAGACCATGCTGTCTCGAATCCCATGAACCATTTCATATTTCTTAATGCTACCCGTAAGTCAAAATATCATAGAACATTCTGGGCACCTTCTCATAAGCTGCTACAAAGCTTGATTCTTAACTGTACCCATAGGCTCGAAATTACTGAGGACCACACTTGAACTCCTGAATTCACTAAGACCATTATTGAGAGCCACCCACTCTGCTTGGTCCTGAATATAACTCACTTCATAGCTCTTATGACTTATGAATACTCTTTCAGTGAAGCACTCGGTGAAATCACTTCGTACGAAACCTGCATCTATACGAGGCATAAATCCTGAATCTTTTTCCAAGTCCGAACATGAGCCAATAAGGCCAACCATTGCATGCCTCCAACGATTCATTTGCTTGAATTACCACTTATGCTCTTTTCTCATAGCTGAAATAACCCATCAATATGCTAATAACCAGAAATCACGCAAGTAGCTAATCATACAACCCAATCTTAGGCGGTGGGACTCTCCCACTTAGCTTGAATCCATCATTTCACAACCCTTGAGTTCGCCCGATCCTCTTTACCTCTTATTGATATAATCTTGGGCCATAAATTGTCAAATTTCTCGGAATCTTCTTGTAAATCCCCATCTTCCATTATCTTAATCCTCATCCACATTCGCACGACCGATCTCCTTGTGGAGCAACCAATATAATTCCTTGCAGAAGCTTCGCCAACCACGCGACTGCATACGGGGAGTAACCTATCTGGGGGAATCACCTCCCAACATCTTCCCACGCCGCTACATAGGGTGTCTTCACTATGACACCAATAACCCATCATGAGTTTGAGCTTGCCTTCCAGTTGCATAAGTCCCTTCACCCCTCGTGAACATCGATTAAATGTGCGACAATATCCTCTCAATTCAGAATTATGCTGCATCTTCCTTCAGGTCAAGCATCTCCTTTCTGCTATATCAAATCTTCTATAGCGTAATGGCCAATGCTTCAAGTTCGCCCCGTAGGCCCCAATCACTAATCTCTGAAGTTCTCTGATCATTCCAAGCTTTCCTTAAGGCGCATAATCATCCTACTACCAAGCCCATATGTAACCCCCGCCACTCTCCCACTTTGGCAGAACTCATCTCCTTAATCTCTCACTCTACCTTGCTTCTCATACTTGGCCATATATAAATTTTAAACACCGCCTGATACTTCCCACATGTCCTTCCTCGTACTCCGCTGCTCAAATGTTGCCTTAAATGAAATCTATCTTCATGGCACTTGAATCCACCATTTCTACTAACTTTCGAACCTTTCCAAAGGCCATCTTTATCGATCCATCAACATTAAAAAATTCTGATTCGATCTTAAACCACCGCGCTATGCGATATCTGACAATTGTATCTCCAATCCTATTTCACAATATCCCGCCATAAGGCGAAATGTAGCGGATTATAATATCGACAAACTTAGTACGTTTCATTAGGGCCACAACACCCCCTCATAATTGAAAGCTCAATCGCGTTTGTAGATACCGATCTCATTACATCCACCAGGCCAAATCTGACCATCCTTAGACCGACTTCCTTTCCCCTTGCCGGGGATAAAATACCGAGTCCCTTGATCACACGCTGAGTAAACTTCCCTTCAATTCATCTACTGCCTGACACATGGGAAAATATCTTACCATCACAACCACACCGCAGAATAATAGCTATAAGCATCATGGCAACTTGTGCCTAGCCTCAAGGCCCTCAGAGTACTGCTGCTGAGCCGAAAAAATACGATATCCTTCCATAGAGCGACTATAACAGTCCGATCAACTATACAAGGAGAAACATCCCGTACCACATCTGTAGTGCCATTGCAATTCTTCAAATTTTCAATTTCTAGCAAGCGCTCGCATCGCATAAGACTGAGTAGGAAGGAATCAGAGGCATAAACCTCGAAGGAATCGAACCGCACGATAAGGAAATCAAGAAGATAAGTACTCCTAACAACCCTATAGCCTCCCGAGGATTAGTACAAACGTCTTCATACCGACACACGAGACTCTACTAGACTTGATTATGACTCGTGAGACCAACAGGGACCTAGTGCTCTGATACCATGTTGCCACGACCCAAAGATCCACTAAGGTTCGTGATGGCGCCGGACACTACTGTCAGGCAAGCCAACCAGATTACTTAATCAAATCTCGTTTTAACACTTTTGGAAATACATGATTTTCCTTTCATATTTAGAAATTCTAAAGAATGCCATTTTCAAATCAAATTTCTTTTAAATTTAAGCAATTAATACAATATTTCAAACCATCCCAGAACCTGAAGTCACAAGTGCATGAGCATCTACTGATTAGAGAAAATGAAAATACATCATGTGTCCGGAATACAGCAGACGAAAAATAAATACAGTATTGGAAAGGGACTACCCTAGATGCAGCCGTCTCGAATGATGCAGCTCTCTAGTCCCCAGAATCATCCGTGCAGCTACGTCCATTAGACGACTGAAATCACATATACCTGTGCAACAAAATGCACAGCAAGTGTAGTATGAGTACAAACACAACGTGTACCCAATGAGTGCCCCGCCTAATCCCGAAGGAGTAGAGACAAGATGGTCAATCCCTACACTCACTAGCAGTCCAATGACTATTTATCCTTAAAAAAAATACCCCAGTAGTGAATCTGTTTCATAAACAAGATTCTAATTTAGATATGGTATAACAGGTAGTCATACAATTCTTTCATGGAAAATTTCCATAGTTTTCTTATTATTATTAAATAAATGATATTGAGCCATAATATGGCATAAAACTCAAATGAGTTCAAGATAACAGCACAAACATGCGCAAATCATGCCGAGGCGACGGCCCGCTCCAACAGAAAGGTAAATTTATGCACTGCCGAGGGTCGAGCGGCCTGTACCAAAGATGCATCCATTTCACCGAGGTGATCGACCCGTTCCAACATAAATTTAAACACACACAGACAGAATCATGGAACAAATATCTAAGTAAGGTCCATTCCCTTTTAATAATCTGAGAAACACATAGCTTTAGTCTTTTTTTGAAATCCGCTTATTAATTTAATATGATTAAATCATTTCAAGCCATCAATGATTTACAAATGATTCAAGTATAACATGCTACCCGGACAAATGCATACTAGTAGATACGCACGGGCTCTCGTCACCTTGTGCGTACATAGCCCCTTCAAATAGGAGAATATAATTAGTTAATTCACCTATGGAGTAATCGTCCCCTCATAGGATTAGAAAGGAGACTCATATCGCTGTAAAGGTTAATAACCGGTATTTCACAGCGCGAAGCTCCAAAACTATCCAAACAATGGCAAACTAATGAGAATATACTCAAATATTTGTCACAATTCAAATTATACAATTTTCAAACTTCGTTTGTGAAATAACCAAAATGCCCTCGGGCCCACGTGCCCGGAAATCCATAATTTCTCAAAGATAAAGGTTAACCATGACCTTAGGAACTCAAATATATATTTTCCCTTAATACCATATCCAAAATCGTGGTAAAAAATTCAAAAAACTAATTTTCTAGGTTTTCCTCTAACCCTCAATTTTTGCTCTAGTTACCATGCCTAACTCCATATATAAGTGATGTATTCAACTCAAAAGCGATAGGGGTAACTTACCTAAACATTAACGACGAAATCCTCTCTTGAAGCTCCCCAAAAGTCGCCCAAGCTATGAAGAAATGGGAGAAATGAACCAAATCCCATGATTTAAAATAAGGTTCTGCCTCCAGCGCTTACGCTTTTGTGGTCGGTCCCGCTTTTACCGAAATATCGGCCGATTTTACGGTCTCTCAACTCACCCGACCAACCTCTTATGTGGTCTACCCATCGCAGAAGTGAGTTCGCTTCTACGAAACAAACTCCGCTTCTGCGGTTCCTGGCCGAACGTCCACTTCCGCTTATGCGATCAATCCACCGCAGATCAGTTCAACTTCTGCGGAGCCTTAGCTGCATCTGCGGTCCTGGCTGCCCCCACGCTTGTCCACTTCTGTGTCTTCTCCTCCTCGTTCTGCGGTTTCTCCTCTGCTTCTGCGGGGTCGCTTCTGCGGTCCCATCTCTGCAGATGCGGAAATACCAGGTACCAGCTGTTTTGCTATTTCCAAACATCCCATTTTCGATCCGTTAACCACCCGGAATTCACTAGAGGCCCCCGGGACCTCAACCAATGAAAAAACATATTACGGACCTACTCGAGGCCTTAAATCACATTCAACAATGACAAAATCATCGAACGACCTCCAATCCAAACTTTATGAACTTAGAACTTTCCAACTTCTACTTCCATTGTTTAAGCTGATCAAATCACATCCAATTGATCTCAAATTTTGCACGCAAGTCATATTCAACATTACGTTCCTATTCTAACATCCGAAATTTGATTCCAACCCCGATATCAAAAAGTCAATCCCCCGGTCAAACTATTCAAAAACCTTAAAATTTCTATCTTTAGCCAAATGGCTTAAAGATGACCTACGGACCTCCGAATTCACTTCTGATTACGCTCTCAACTCCAGAATCACCATACAGAGCTACTCCCAGCCTCGAAATATAAAATGGACATTGATAACACCAAAATGCACTTCAAACCAAACTTATTAAATTTCTCCTAAAATACTAACTTCCACAATAGGCGCCAAAATGCTCCAGGTTTATCCAAAACTCACTCCGGGCATACGTCCAAGTCTGAAATCATCATGCGAACCTGGTGGAACCTTCATATCCCGATTTCGAGGTCGTTTACTGAAAAATTCAATCCTAGTTCATTCTTTCAACTTAAAGCTTCTGAAATGGAAATTTTTATTTTAATTTAACTCCGATCTCCCTGAATTTAGATTCTGAACATGCAAATAAGTCATAATATCCTAAATAAAGTTGTTCATGACCTCCGACTGCTGAACAAAGCGTGGGTACTCAAAACGACCGGTCGGATCATTATAGAGAGGATCTGAGAAGTTTTTCAGCCGATGTGATCTTAAGAGCTTGGTTTAGAAGCTCTTACTTCAAACGTAAAATGATTTTCTCAAAGCTTCGAACCCTTCAAAAAATCATATCAAGCCAAAGTGTGCTCTTTGATCCTCCCGCATTAGGGTACATACATTCTCTTCCTCTCGTCCATATTATCTGCCTTTTAAGATTTTCGTATGTATTAAACGAGTTTGTGTTTTTCTAAAATGTCAAATATTTGGGATTTGGACTATGTTATAGGTTTCTACCAAGTAGGAAGTAAAGGAGATTGAGAACTTAGAGAAAGTGATAGTCATTGATATGGGAAGCAGTGAAAGAAAGAGAAAGGAAATGCTTAGACACATCTTCAAATGAGAAAGACTTGTCGCATTCGATACTCGAGGGAGCTATCAATGACGATAGTGTAGGCGAGAATTTGTCCAGAAAGTTCATAGTGTTGGAATTATTCACAATGCAAAGTCAATTTGGAATTCCATTTACAACCAATAGCCATGAGTTTTTACTTTCTCAAATGTCCTATCTAATTCCAAGTGGCCTCTTGCATAAATTCTTAAAGCCAAGTGTTGAATGGATTTGACAAATGGTTATACAAATGTACCATATGTCTGCATGCATAGAAGACAAGATACACTTGTCAATATAGGAGCCAAATGTCATTATGCATGGAAGACAAGATACACTTGTCAATATGGGCTAACATAATGGGACATGTATCAAACGTCTCTAGACACTTGTCACACACGCAACCTCCTTAATTTTCTATAAATAGGTTCTGATTTAGCTATCATAATCACTCAATTCTTCATCAAGAATACATATAGCTAATCATTCCTTTCTTCCTAGTCTTCTTTGTGAATTATCCAACACATAAAATACCTTTATTTTCTCTTCTTCCTGGGAAACTGCTTTGTGCAAATTCTAAACTTCCAGTCACGAGTGCACATGTTTGGAGGTGCTGTGGAACCTTGGGGAGCGATCAGCCTTAACGATTTGCACCGAGTCGGGCCGAAATCACTTTCAAGGCAGTGGCTAGCCAAGACACAGTATTTTTGATAAATTGTTCTTCTTTCCTTCGTGTTTCTTAGACAATATTATCTACTCATTTTTCTTATAATTTGAAAGCGATTTTTCATATAATATTGACTAATGGCCACCACTTTTAACAAAAAACTTCTTGATCTCTCAAAGCTTGAGCCTTTAGATGGAATTAATAATAAGTGTTGGTCCCAGAAACTTTTAATTTTCTTTGAACAATTAGTAGTTGATTATATTTTGTTTAACGATCCTCCTGCTAATATTGTTGCTAATAGTTCTAATTTTGCTAATATTGTTGTTGATGATGCTGCTAAGAAGAAAGTTGAAAAGGATAATAAAACAGTAAGAGGGCATCTACTTAACCCTCTCTTTTATTTTTTTATATATTATAAATCTGCTAAAGTCATATGGGACAGTATTGAGAAGAAATATGGTGCTGATGATGCAGAAAAAAGAAGCATGTCGTTGGAAAGTAGATCAAGTTTTAAATGGTTGCTAACAAGCCAATCATGGAACAAGTTCACGAGTATGAGAACTTAACTGCTGATGTTTTGAACGAAAGCATGGAGATGTGTGAGATTCTTCAGGCTAATGTTTTGCTTGAAAAGTTTCAACCTTCCTGGAGTGATTGCATAAATCAACTAAAACACAAGAAGAAAAACTTAACTCTTCAAGAACTAATCATCCACATGAGGACTGGGGAAGCAAACCGACTCAAAGATGAAGAGTCTGAACGACTTAAGGATAAGATGAAATCTCTCTCTCTCTTAATTCTTCTAAAGCTAACCTTGTGGAATCCTCTGGCACTTTTGTGAAAGACGGGTTTAAAGGAAAACAGAAGAAAGGCCAGAAAAAGGACATGTGAAGAAGCAGAATTACTTCAATAAGCCGGAGGGCTATATTCAAAAGTCAAAAGGACCTTGCTATGTCTGCGGCAAAATTGGCCACAAGGCTTTTCAGTGCAACCAGAGACAAGGACAAAACTCAAAGAATGGAGGAAAAGCTCTAGTCCAAGCCAACCTTAGTGAGTGTGGTGATGTCATTGTTATTGTAGTTGTTGAGAAAAACATGGTGGCTAACAATATTAACTGGATACTGGACACAGGCGCTTCAAGGCATCTTTGCACCAATAAGAGCTGTTTCACGACTTTGATGAATATGCTGAATGAGAGTTTGTCTACTACTCCACTATGGCTGGAGTTATGGGTAAAGGAAAAATTCTCCTTAAGCAAACTTCTGAAAAAACCTTAGCCTTGCACAATGTTCTGTATGTACCCTCCTTTCGTAGAAAAGTAGCTTTTGGTGCGCTTCTCAATAAAGCAGGTCTTAAACTTATTTTTGTATCTGATAAAGTTATTATTTATCGTGAGGGAAATTTTGATGGGAAAGGTTACCTTAGTGGGGGTTTATTTGTACTAAACATCGCTCAAGAGATCACTAATAATGCTAGTACTTTCAATTCTGCTTATATTGATGAGTCTATTGATTTGTGGCATGGTATACTAGGTGTGATGATCCGGCCGGTCGTCCTTGGAATTTATGCTCTATTTCCCCATTAACTTCTTCCCCTAAGTTCATCTCTCCTAGTTTGGTTTGTCGGGACGTTCGGTGTTAGAATTCGGAATGTTTTGGGACACTTAGTCCCTGAATGAGAGCTAAAGTGTTGGAAAGTGGTCCGTAATTAGAATAGTGTGAAAACGACCTCGAAATGGAAATCTGAGGGTTCCGTTAGCTCCGTTAGGTGATTTCAGGGAAAGGAGCATGTTTGGAATGTATTTTGGATGTCCGTAGCTCATTTAGGCTAGAAACGCCGAAAGTTAGAATTTGGAGGTTCCGGTCCGATAGTAAATTTTTGATCAGAGGGTCACAATGGGATTCTGGAAGATGATGTACCACCGTTATATTATTTGGGTTATGCGTGCAAAGTTTCATGTCAATCGGACGAGGGTTGATTAGGTTTTAAATCGAAAGCGTGTTTTGGATGAACTTGAAGTTCTTAGGCTTGAATCTTCGATTTAAGCGAGGTTTCGGTGTTGTTTTAGGTATTTTAAGGATTGGTATAAGTTTGAATAAGGTAAAAGGTCATGTTTGTTCTTTTGTTTGAGGTCCTGGGGGCCTCGGGATGAATTCGGGTGGCTAAACAGAGATTTCGGATGTTGTTGCATTGTTTTGTTCAGCCGCTTCTGTTGTTTTTGCATCTACGGAAAAGGAGTCACATAAGAGGTTCCGCAAATGTTGCATTGTAGTCGCATAAGCGGTCAGTGAGGAATGGGCACAGACCATAGAAGCGGAAGCCAGACCGCAAAAGCGGTGACCGCATAATCGGTCCTGGATCGCACAAGCAGTCGCTGGAGACCTTAGTTAAACCGCAAATGCGGTTGATTTTCTGGACATGAAGGACCACAGAAGCGGTCCCTTGACCGCAAAAGCAGAAGTCACTGCTATGATAAGGGTTAATCTGAGGCTTAATTTCAAAAGTTGAAATATTATTTGCGAGCTCGGGAGAAGGCGATTTGGAGTGGGAATTGAAGAGGAAATCACTGGTAACATCTCTATGATCCTTTCTAGATACAATCCATCATTTAATGTTTAGATCCATCTTTTAAAATCGAATTTAGAATCAAAAATGGAAGAATTTGGGAGAAAGTCCATTTATTAAACTCTTGGGTTTTGTGGGAGCATTTAATCTTTGATTTGGGAGATTTTTATACGGTTGGACCTGCGAGGTTTCTGAAAATGAAAAAATTATTCGATTCGTAGACGTTGGCCTGAGGGGAGTTTTGGTCATTTTACCTATTTTCGCGCCTTAGCTTTAATTTTAATAGTGGAATTGGTTACTTGCGATGTTATTTACAATATATAATTGGCTTGAATAGATTTCGGCCAGTCGGAGTCAGATACTCATGGAAAGGGCATCGTTTCATAGTGATTTTTGTACCAGTTCGAGGTAAGTGACTTGTCTAACTTTGTGTAGGGGGCCTCTCCCCTTAGGACATCTTGACTGTTGTTTTAAATGCCTTGTGCGTGAGGTGACGAGCGTGTACTTGTGCTAATTGTTAAAAATTCATCTTACTTGATTATTTAGACCGTGTTTCCTCCCTTATTTAACTGTTATAAATGCAACTCCACTTGTTTTAGCTTAGGGAAAAGCATTTAGTTAGCTTACTTGTTTTATTTGACTAAATTGTAAAATATGCTCTTCGTGAAGCATGCTAGACTGGAATTTCTATCAGTTGACCTTGCTTAGAATTTCTTTTACGATAATTGAACTATTGTGATGTGTTTAATATTCGGTACTACGGGACGTCACCCCAGAAGCTTCCCTTTGAGTGTTTTGTTCTAAAACCGGACGTGCGGGATATTGGGAGATCCCTGGCACAGGATTGACTGTAAATGATGAGGATACTAGGAGATCCTCGGGATGCTAGGATCCCTCGTGAATAAAAGGAGGATACAAGAAGATCCTCGGGATACTTGGCGATCCCTCGTGTATAAAAAGAGGATGCTAGGAGATCCTCAGGATACTGGGAGATCCCTTGTGAAAAAAAGGAGGATACTAGGAGATCCTCGGGATACTTGAAGATCCCTCGCGTAAATGATAAGGATACTAGGAGATCCTTGGGATACTGGGAGATCCCTTTTGATAAATAGCCAGTAGTGGTTGTTCTTCATTCATAGATTATATTTGTATTCTATTTGTCCCTGTTTTACCTTAATATCCTTTTTGATTCTCGATATATCTGCATTCCTATTGTTCTTTCATTTTCATATTGATAATTATTTTTATCTCAGTAGGGACTCGACCTTCATCGTCACTATCCAACCGAGGTTAGGCTTGGCACTTACTGAGTACCGATGTGGTGTACTCATGCCTCTTTTGTGCATGTTTTTCATGTGCAGATCCAGGTGCTTCTGAGGAAGCATACTGCCAGTAGCTGTCCGGAAGTGTATTGGGGACTTGAGGTATACGTCTGCTACGTCCGCAGATCCGCAAAGTCTCCTTCTCATTCTATCCATAGTTACTAGATGTTATTTTGATTCATCTTTGTATTAGAATATTCTGGTGACTAGAGTAGTGTAAGATTTCTTATAGCCTGTATTGCCCGTGGGTTTCCAGATCTTGGAGGTTATTACAATATTCTATATTTAAGTGTTTGTGCCAGGAGGCAAATCTATACATTTTCATATGTCATTGGGCATTCTGTTATTATTTTCGTAGAAATTGTTAATTCCGCAATATGTTAGCCTTACCTAGTCGTGAACACTAGGTGCCATCATGACAGGTTCACGATTGGTGAACTAGGTTCTAAAAAGTTGGTATAAGAGATCTAGGTTCATAGGAGTCATGGGACACATGTCGGTTTATTAGAGTCTCGCTAATCAGTACGGAGGCGTCTATGTAACTACTTAGGAAAAAACTTCACTTCATTGAATTCCTTGTCGTGCTATATTTTTTGGGAATTGACTCTGAACTTTTGTTTTCTATTCTCTCACAAATGGTGAGGACACGTACGACCTAGGACGATCAGGCACCAGCACCCCCTCCTACAGTCGCTAGAGGCAGGGGTCAGGGCAGGGGTCATAGACGCGCGCGCGTGGTGCAGTGAGAGCACCTGCACGAGAGGCTACCGAGGTACCACCAACGGATCCAGCCATGACAGAGGCACCTGATACGCCCACAACCACCACTACTCCAGTTGTTCAGGAGGCATTGGCATAGTATATGAGCATGTATAGTTTATGAGCATGTATACTACGCTATCACAGGCAGGGTTGCTTCCCCATACTGCAGCCACGTCCCAGGCCAGGGGAGGAGCACAAACTCCCACAGCCCGCACTCCAGAGCAGAGAGTGCATATGGGATAGGTTCCAAATATTATTCCCGTCCAGCCTGCAGTACCGGTTCAGCTCGGGGATGGGGCACCTGCTTCGGATGATGATCAATGTAGACTAGAGAGGTTCAACAAGAATGATCCTCCTATTTTCAGTGGACTGTCTACGGATGATGCTTTGGGATTTTTGAAGGATTTGCACTGCATCTTTCGCACCATGGGTATTACTACCTCGAGCGGGGTTTCTTTTGCAGCTTTCCAGCTTCGGGGAGTTGTCTATGATTGGTGGCGCACCTTTGAGTTAGACAGTCCGGACGAGGCTATCTCCCTGACTTGGACTCAGTTTTCAGATAATTTTCAGAGGGAGTTTGTTCCCCAGAGCCTCTGAGATACATGGCATGTGGAGTTTGAGCATTTGCGCCAGGGCCCTATGGCTGTCTATGAGTATGCCATCTGTTATACTAGGTTGGTCAGACATGCGCCGGCTTTGGTGGCTACTGTTCGTGAGAGGGTTCGCTGATTTATTAAGGGTCTTATTCCTCCCATCAGGTTTGGCATGGCACGAGAGTTGGAGATGGATATACCCTATCAGCAGGTAGTGAGCATAGTCAGGAGGATAGAGGGTATGCACGCCAGAGAGCGAGAGGAGAGAGAGGCCAAGAGGTTTCGAAAGTCGGGTCATTACTCTGATGCCCGTACGTCAGCAACATGACGTCATGGTAGGGGCTATATGGGTCGCCCAGTTCACTCAGCTCTTCCTTCATCCAGCAGTACTCCAGCTCCTCCCAGATCTCAGGAGCCTTTTTACGCACCTTCGGTTTCTAGTGTGCCTCCTGCGCGGGGTACTTCCAGAGGTCAGTCTAGTAGGGGTGGGCCCATTTAGTCACAGCCACCGCGCCCTCCCAAAGCTTGTTATAAGTTCGGGGATACCCGCCATATAGTGAGGGATTACCTTAGGCTTGGGAGGAGTGAACCTCCACATCATTCTCAGTTGCAGCGTACCCAGCGGGATTCAGGCCATCGTTCCAGCTCCAGCTGCCACCCCACCTGCCCAGCTAGCCAGGAGCGGAAATCTGGGAGATAGAGGTCGCCCTCGAGGGAGGGACCGAGCCAGATTTTATGCTACTCCTGGTCGTGCCAAGGCTATCGCCTCTGATTCTGTTATCACAGGTATTATATTGGTTAGTCATAGAGAGGCATCGGTTCTATTCAATCCAGGATCTACCTATTCATATGTGTCATCTTATTTTGCTCCGCATTTGGGAATAGCCCGAGGGACCTTGAGCTCTCCTGTTTATGTTTCTACTCTCATGGGAGATTCCCTTATAGTGGACCACATATATCGGTCATGTTTGGTTACTATTCGTGGTTTTGAGACTTGGGCAGATCTTTTATTACTTGATATGGTTGATTTCAATATTATCATGGGCATCGATTGGTTGTCGCCCCAATATGCTATTCTTGATCGTCACGCTAAGACCGTGACGTTGGCTATGCCAGGTACTCCGCATATGTAGAGGAGTGGTACTTTTGATCACGCTCCTAGTAGAGTTATATATTTTCTAAAAGCTCAGTGTATGGTTGAGAAGGGGTGCACTGCTTATTTAGCTTACGTGAGAGATGCTAGTGTTGATACCTATTTTGTTGACTCTGTTCCAATGGTACGAGATTATCCCGATGTGTTTCCAACTGATCTTCCGGGCATGCCGCCCGATCAGGACATTGATTTTGGTATTGATTTGTTGTCGGGCACTCAGCCCATATCCATTCCTCCTTACCGTATGGCTCCGCCTGAGTTGAAAGAGTTGAAGGATCAATTATAGGCATTTCTTGATAAGAGTTTCATTCGACCTAGTGTTTCACCGTGGGGTACTCCTGTCTAGTTCGTAAATAAAAAGGATGGCTCTATGCATATGTGTATCGATTATCGCCAGTTGAACAAGGTCACATTGAAGAACCGATATCCTTTGCCTCGTATCGATGATCTATTTGACCAGCTTCAGGGCGCACAGGTGTTTTCTAAGATTGATTTGCGCTCAGGTTATCACTAGCTAATGATTCGGGAGCCAGATATCCTGAGGACTGCTTTCAAGGCTCGGTATGGTCATTACGAGTTCCTTGTCATTTCATTTGGGCTGACCAATGGCCCAACAACTTTTATGCATTTAATGCATAGTGTATTCAGGCCCTATCTTAACTCGTTTGTTATTGAGATGCTATTCTTGTATACTCCCGGAGTCAGGAAGATCATGAGCAACACCAGAGGACAGTGCTTCAGACCCTGAGAGAAAATAAATTATATAAAAAGTTCTCAAAATGTGAGTTTTGGTTGAGTTCTGTGGCAATCCTAGGCCACGTGGTATCGAGTGATGCCATTCGAGTGGATCTGAAGAAGGTCAAGGCCGTGCAGAGTTGGCCCAGGCCCTCCTCAGCTACAGAGATCCGCAATTTCCTTGGCTTGGCGGGGTATTACCGTCATTTTATGGAGGGGTTCTCATCGATTGCAGCCCCTATGACTAGATTGACCCCGAAGGGTGCTCCCTTTCAGTGCTCAGACGAGTGTGAGGCAAGCTACGAGAAGCTCAAAATGGCTTTGACTTCAGCCCCTATTCTGATTCTGCCTACTGGTTCGGGGTCCTATAAAGTTTATTATGATGCCATACGGGTCAGCCTTGGAGCGGTGTTGATGCATGAAAGTAGGGTGATTGCCTACGCGTCTAAACAGTTGAAGGTGCATGAAAAGAACTACCATGTCCATGACCTTGAGTAAGCTGCTATTGTTCATGCCCTGAAGATCTAGCATTATTTGTATGGCGTGCCTTGTGAGATTTACATGGATCGTCGGAGTTTACAACACTTGTTCAAGAAGAAGGATCTGAACCTACGCCAGAGGAGATGGTTGGAGCTACTGAAGGATTATGATATCACTATTCTTTATCACCCGGGCAAGGCCAATGTGGTAGCAGGTGCCTTGAGTCGCCGGGCGAAGAGTTTGGGGAGTTTGGCATATTTACCAGCTTCAGAGAGACCAATGGCGATGGATGTTCAGGCTTTTGCCGGCCAGTTCGTGAGATTGGACCTTTCGAAGTCCAGTCGGGTTCTAGCCTGTGTGGTTTTTCAGTCTTCATTGTTTGATCGTATTAGGGAGCGGTAGTGTGATGACCCTCATTTTCTTGACCTCAAGAACACAGTTCAGCATGGCGATGCTAGGGATGTGACTATTAGAGATGGCGGGGTATTGAGGATGCAGGGTCGGATCTGTGTACCCGATGTTGATGATATTCGGGAGTTGATATTGACAGAGGCCCATAGCTCACGGTACTACATCCATCTGGGTGCCGCGAAGATGTATCGGGATCTGAGGCAGCATTAGTGGTGGAAGCGGATGAAGAAGAACATATCAGAGTTAGTAGCTAGATGCCTTAATTGTCAGCACGTAAAGGCTGAGCACCAGAGACCTGGAGGGTTACTCCAGTAGATGGAGATTCCGGAGTGAAAATGGGAGTAGATCACTATGGATTTTGTAACTGGTCTCCCTCTGACGACGAAGAAATTTGATTTTATTTGGGTTGTTGTGGATCGGCTGACCAATTCCGCTCAATTCATTACAGTGTGCACTTCTTACTCAGCGAAGCAGTTAGCGGAGATTTATATCATGGAGATTGTTCGTCTGCACGGCATTCCAGCTTCTATCATCTCAGACATGGGTTCAATGTTTACATCACGGTTTTGGAGAGTCGTCCAGCACGAGTTGGGTATCGGGGTGACTATGAATACAACTTTTCACCCTCAGACGGACTGACACTCCGAGTGCACCATTTAGATTTTTGACGATATGCTCCGTGCATGCGTGATTGAGTTTAGAGGGTCTTCGGACCAGTTCTTGCCATTTGTTAAGTTTGCGTATAACAACAATTATCAGTCCAGTAGTCAGATGGCGCAGTATGAGTCCCCGGTGGGTTGGTTCGAGCCGGGGAAGGCCGGGCTATTGGGTACTGATTTGGTCCAGGATGCGGTCGAGAAGGTTAAGGTGATTCAGGATAGAATTCGTACGGCCTAGTCCAGACAGAAGAGTTACACGGACCGGAAGGTGCGATATTGGATAGGTAGGTCTGAAAGCTCAGGTCAAAGTATATAGCTTCAGTAAAGGTTCAGTGTTGTTTTAGGTGTTTTAAGGAATGGTATAAGTTTGAATAAGGTAAAAGGTCATGTATGTTGTTCGGGTGGTTAAATGGAGATTTTGGAGCTGCATAAGCGATTCTGCAGATGCGGCATTGTAGTCGCATAAGCGGTCAGTGAGAAATGGGCTCGGACCACAGAAGCGGAAGCCAGATTGCAAAAGTGGTGACTGCATAGGCGGTCCTGGATCGCACAAGCGGTCCTGGATCGCACAAGCGGTCCCTGGGACCTTAGTCAAACCACAAATGTAGTTGATTTTCAGCACAAGCGGGACCGTAGAAGCGATCACTGGACCGCAAAAGCAGAAATCACTGTTATGATAAGGGTTTATCTGAGGCTTAATTTCAAAAGTTGAAAAATTATTTGGGAGCTTGGGAGAAGGCAATTTGGCATGGGAATTCAAAAGAAAATCATTAGATAACGTTCCTATGATCCTTTCTAGCTATAATCCATCATTTAGTGGTTAAATCCATCTTTTAAATTCGAATTTAGGATCAAAAATGAAAACATTTGGGGGAAGTTCATTGATTAAACTCTTGGGTTTTGAGGAGGCATTTGACCTTCGAATTAGGAGGATATTATATGGTTGGACTCGTGAGAGTACGAGGTTTCTGAAAATGTAAAAATTATTCGATTTCGAGACGTTGGCTTGGGGGCGTTTTGGTCATTTTACCTATTTTTGTGCCTTAGCTTTAATTTTAATAGTGGAATTGGTTACTTGCAATGTTATTTACAATATGTGATCAGTTTGAATAGATTTGGTTCACTAGGATTTGGATACTCGTAGCAAGGCCATCGTTTCATAATGATTTTGTACCGGTTCGAGGTAAGTAGCTTGTATAACTTTGTGGGCGGACTTCTCCTCTTATGACATCTTGACTGTTGTTTTAAATGCCTTGTGTGTGAGGTGACGAGCATGTACTTGTGCTAATTGTTAAAAATTCACCTTACTTGACTATTTAGACTGTGTTTCCTCCCTTATTTAACTGTTACAAATGCAATTTCACTTGTTTTAGCTTAGGAAAAATCATGCTAGTTAGCTTACTTGTTTTAATTGACTAAATTGCAATAACTGATCTTCGTGAAGCATGCTAGACTAGAATTTCTATCAGTTGTCCTTGCTTAGAATTTCTTTTACGATAATTGAACTGTTGTGATGTGTTTAATATTCAGGACTACGGGACGTCACTCCGGAAGCTTCCCTTTGCGTGCTACGTTCTAAGACTTGATGTGCGGGATACTAAGAGATCCCTGGCACATGATTGACTGTAAATGATGAGGATACTAGGAGATCCTCAAGATACTGGGAGATCCCTCGTGAATAAAAGGAGGATACAAGGAGATCGTCGGGATACTTGGCGATCCCTCGTGTATAAAAGGAGGATACTAGGAGATCCTCAGATACTAGGAGATTCTAAGGATACTGGGAGATCCCTCGTGAATAAAAGGAGGATACTAGGAGATCCTCGGGATGCTTAGAGATCCCTCGCGTAAATGATGAGGATATTGTGAGATCATCGGGATACGGGGAGATCCCCATTGATAAATAGCCATCAGTGGTTCTTTTTCATTCATAGATTATATTTGTATTCTGTTTTTCCCTGTTATACCTTAATATCCTAGTAGATTCTCGATATAGCTGCATTTCTATCGTTCGTTCATTTTAATATTGATTATAATGTTTATCTCAGTAGGCCCTCGACCTTCCTCGTCACTACCCAACCGAGGTTAGGCTTGGCACTTATTGAGCACCGCTGTGGTGTACTCATGCCTCTTCTGCACATGTTTTTCATGTGCAGATCCAGGTACTTCTGGGCAGGCGTACCGCCAGTCGGGGTTTTTAATCGATTTGGTTTGATTTTTTGGTTTGGTGTGGTTTTCCGGTTCGATTTGAATACGCCTTTGCATGCAAACTGGCAATCTCGTATATATGACGAAATGGCTCAGATTTGCCCCGATGGTGTCCTAGATGCAGAGTCGGTCTCCAAAATGAAAATGGTACTCATCACATTTATCCTTCACTACTCAACCATATCATTCTAAATTACTAATCTGTATTGAACTGTGCGACCATCTGGTCTAAAAACTTAAACTGTTAGAGAGGTTGCAGTTTTAATTACTTTTATGACTCAACTGAACGATCAGTATATAACAATTACACTTGATATGAAGGTGACAATGGCCATTCAAGAAGTGTTATTTCTGTACTAAAATCAATTGAAATTGCATATACTGACTGCATAAAGAATTTTTACAATATGGATGTATTCAAGTCTCACTTGTAATAAAAGGACAGTTACCTGTAGTTACTTTTTAGGTGACGTGCATAGAAGTTAAAGTCTTCTAAAATTTTGATTTGCATCTAATACTAGAACTTGATATGAAGGTGACAATGGTTATTCAAGAAACGATGCGTTTGTATCCGCCAACAGCATTTGTATCAAGGGAGTTGGAAGATAAACAGAATGGTCACATTGTAGTACCAAAAGGTGTATGCTTGTGGACTTTGATCCCAACACTGCATTGTTGAGAGATTGAAATAAGGCTGACAATGGTTTATATGCTTTAGCATCAGCACACTCTTGCTCTTATTTTTCCCTTCTTTTTGTTCCTTTAAGCTAGTGTTAAAAGTGTAAATGTCGATGCATAAATGATTACGTAATTGTGTGATACTTAGATGAGTAGACTTTTTCCCTTGTTCACTAACATGAAAAATGGTCTCTGGATGGGCTAGAGATTTTTGGATAGAGCATTGTCCTCTAATTGCTATATTCTTCTTTATAATAAAAAGTAGAGAATTAATAGTCGACGAACAAACTGCTTCCTATGTCACCACTTGTAAATAATCTCAGTTGGTCTTTGGTTTTAATTAGTTACCTAAAGATCCTTTTTACTTTCTAAAATAGAGACATTCTTGTCAAGAGGAGCAAGACATTGTTGAACACAAGAAAAAGTGGAGAAGCTGGAAGCTAAAACCTTTTGAATCTATGTAAATTTTCACAGTAAATAAAAAGTCATACATAGACTAGTGGTGTTGTATAATTATAGTTATTCATCCATATTATCCACTAAAAACTACATTGAATAATAAACATCTTAGAAATGAGTCAATATGAACAAGATCCTTTTTTTTTTATTGAACTGTTATATTTCATTAATATCGAAAAATGTACAAGGTGAAGTTTTAGTAGTAGCTTTGACTTGCTACTACTCATTTACATCACAATCATCTATACTAAGAAAACTACCAATATGCACTAATTACAATATGCACTAATTACAACTCAGTATAGGGACATCTAATATAGACTATAGCTATGGAAAATTATTAAGTTGCCGCAACCCCTTTTGCCATCGACTACAATTCCTGCCTCGAATATGAATAAATAGTACAATTTCTCTGCATATCTGATTCTCCACATAGACTTTCCTGTCAGATCTGATTTTATTCCTCTCCCTCCAGATAAGTGCAACAGTGTTGACAAATACACATGTTGTTATAGCATTAAGCCCTATTCTGCTCTATGCTTTGCTGCAAACCCATTTCAACACTGTTTCCCATTCACCAATAGATCTGTGGTGCCCCAGCCAGAGCTGAACACTCAAAAAATAAATGATTAAAGGCTTCTGTACTCAGATTACAAAACATACAAGTTACAGGAACTTGTATGTCAAATTTCTGCAATCTGTTCACTGTTGGTAGCCTTTGTTGTGCAGCTAACCACACAGTGAATCTATGTCGAGGGTGAACATTTGCAGTCATCATCAGACTCTCGCCATTGTTACAGACTCGGCGTACGTTTAACCAACGTGCGCCGAGAGCACGAAGAAGAAGAAGATTTGCAATGACTATTTATTTCAACTCTTTTTTAGGTAAAATTTGTAAAAAATAAAAATAAAATTAGAGCACCGCAATTTTGGAGCTATATAAAAAATTATAGCTAAAATAATTAATTTCAAACTATGTAATTTAAATATTTATTTAGATGCCTTGACTATTTATTTCAATTGTATAAATCTTTATTTTTAGGTCAAATTCAAAAAAAGATTAACTGAAACATTATTATTTTTGGCCAAATAAAAATATTTAGCCTAAATAATGTAGTTGTATCAAAGATTTACTACAAATTATATTATCCAAAAAGTAATATTCTTAAAAAAGTAAAAACATATTTCATTTTTCAAAAAAATGTTACATAGACGGAAAAATCTACGTGACGGGTGAGTGCACCCACACTTTTTGCCACATCAGCGTTTAGGGGGTAATGACTCTAATAAAAGCCAAGTTGAGAGGGATAATTAAGACTGGACATAATTCGGAGAAGATACTAATAATCTTAGCCAAGTTTAGGAGTGGTTTAAGATATTTTGTTGTAATTGCAGTGCAGGCATAAACCGGTGGATAAATTACTTTCTAGTGGACCCTGAGTTCATTTTTCAACGCTGTTATGTTGCAAACTTTTGACTAATATTCTGATTCCTTTCCCCCTCTGATAGACTTGTGAGTCACAATACGGGGAAAAGCTACCTAGATTGAAGTTTACAGTAGAGAGCCCATTTTTCTTAGAGAAAAGCTCCAGGGAACAGCTACTGTGATTTTGAAAGAATTTCTGGACAAGTAAAATAACAACTCTGAGATTTCAAAGCCTGTTGAAGAGGTGGGGAGCTTTCAATTGCGGAGAAAGAACTCAAATAAACCTCAGGGGTTTGTTGATGTATCGATACGAATTTCAGAGGAAATTGAAGAACCAAGTTCACTCCGAGGTATAAATATTTAACAAGCTTTTCACATTGTTCATTAATAGACTGTCTTTGCTCCCTTAGAATCAATGAAAAAGACCCTTGATTCAAGTAATGCTTGGGACCAAGAACCATACTCTTGTGAGTTTTGACTGATGAGTTATTGTGATGACATCAGATTTACAAGGTGACAATGAGGGATTTAAGCTTGCAGATAACCGCAGTGGCTTCAACTTGGCTAATGGATATAAACCTGCAGCAGCATACCCACAACCACAATCCTTGACGCCCGCTCAACTGCAGGGAAACCAACCACAGCCAAATCACCAATATGCACGTCAAGTACCGAATGCTACAAATTATTCCCACCCATCGGCGGGGGAAACGAGCTACACACCAGCAGCAGGACCGAGCTATCAGCCAGATCGTGCTCCACCACCACCACCTCTACCTGCTAATGTTGGTTAGATTCCAACTTTCCTCCCAAGAACAGACAACACGCCGTCTAGTTACTTAAGCATGACACAAAGTGGAACTGCAGCAGCACGAAATGCAAGACCTGGTTTTGGAATGGGAGTAGGTGCTGGGGCTTTAGCAGCTGGTGCTGTGATATTTGGAGAGGATTTCATGTCTGATTTTGATATTCCTCTTGGTTTACCGGATCCCTCTCTCACCATATCTCTTTATCCCCCTTTCTGAAGATGGAATACCATCTATTGTCTTATGATGCATACAATGAGATATTGTAAAATTAATATGCTTTCCACACTGCTAATATCTGCAAAGTTTCAGTTTGTAGCTGCAAATCACGGGCTTCATGTAATACTGCAGATGTTTCATCTACTATGGAATAAACTGAAGTACAATTTTACAAGTCTCAATATACATGAATTGTATTACATCATAGAACTTTGTCATAGTCTCAAGGATGATCAAAGAAATAGATGTTTACCTGCACAAATTAGCAGCTACCTATAGGTGTTCATAGGATTGATAACACTGACAAAGAGCTATGACGTTTTCCTTTAAATTCTATATATGACCTTGAGTAGGCAACTCTTGTCTCAAACTTAATGTTCACCAGTCACCAATATGAGTCAACCCTGGCCAAGTTGAACTAGAAAAAATATCAGTCTCATGTTGCTGGTTGCAGATGAGTCTCTTTTCGCAGCCCAAAAACTCTTTCAAGGAATCTGTGAACAACGGATACAAATTCTTCCACCTTTTCTTCATGGGGCAAGTGACCACAATTCTTGATTATTTCAAGACAAGATCCAGGATTGGCCCGTGAAAGTCTTTCAGAGTTCCATGGTGGAACAAGCCGATCGCTATCACCAGTGACAATCAGAACTGAACCTCAATATGCACATAAAAGAGAAAAAACAGCATTAGGAAGTTAATTTTGTGTATTCATTGTGTAACTGGAGTCTGTTGTTTATCATGTACCTATAAGACAATATGTTCCTTAGAACATGGCGTTATAACAACACTAAGAATGTAAAAAGAACATGTTGGAACAAAGGCTCATATGACGAGCACTTTTTCAGTATTAGTTGGGGCGTAGCTTGAGAAAATGGTGCAATCAAAGGTTATTTGGTAGTCAAGAGATGTCGGTTATATGTCGTTCTTAATACTTCATAATAAACTGAAATCTTTCTTACTTATTCAATTAATTATTTAGAAATCTAGTGTTTCCTTTTAGTTATCTAATTCGATTTCCTGGCACATATATTTTTTTCTAACAAGGACATGAGATTTCGCGCAGTCTCTTTGACAGTGGTGGCTTTGATTCAGATGCAGAATCTGTAAGCATAGCCACAGTATACTCCACCAGAGCCCTATCCCAATCTTTTGCTCTGAGAGGCTGCAAAAGTTAGAAGAGTCAAGAAGGCAACAATGCACTAAGAAGCCAGGTCCCATACCTGAACCGAATACAGGAAAAAGAAAAAAATCGAGCCCATCCTCAGATTGGGAATAACTAGCTGTCAAGGATTCACCTTTGTATACCCTTGCAAGACATGATCATCAACTTGTTTAGGATCGTACCAACAATTCCTAACGGCAGCTAAGCCAAACTTATCAATTATCATTCTTACCTGAAAGAAAATGGCAGTCAATAGCCATTTTGAGTATTATTTCAATCAGGTTTTATAGAGTGCTGATCAAGTATTTTCTCATTATTGAATATGTTGCAAATGACTAATAAGAACTGCTAAGACTTCTTCCATCTATTGTTGAGAAGATAATTTGGGTTCAACAAATACATTAGAAAGTTGATCCCACAAGTGAGTCCAAAATTGGATTTGCATCAGATCTCACCACAATCGCTACCGCTATCTTCCCAAGGAGTTTGGTTTCAACCTCATATGGAACATGAGTTTTTTTTAAAACAAAAAAAATCGTTTTTTACTTTTTTAGTTTTATAATTCCGGTCATCAAAATTATCTATAATAATTAGATTGAATTAGTGTTGGTCAAATTTTTTGGTAAAACGCTCACGAAAGGAGCATTAACATGGTATTTTCTCTTATCTGAAAAAAAAAATCTATTGATTATTTTGCTAAGCTTGCATATTCATTTGTAAAAGGACATTTAGGGGATCAAAAAATTGAGAAGAGGATGGAAGACATCTTTAAATAAAATAAGGGAATACTGGGTTACTCAGGGAATTTGTGGATAGATTTCAGCGTGAAAGGATGATGCTACCATGAGTACCTGATAGTTGGGTAACCATGGCGTTTGCGGATAACTTAAATGAAGAAATCTCAGAAGCTATGAGGAGACTTAAGGAAATCTTACGAGAATTCCCTGCTACACATCATGTACAACAAGTACAATACAAAGCTACGAATAGAGCAAGAAACAATCACTTAGTCAAGGGGTGATGAAAGAACAAGTTCGAGACAACCAGAATCTGAAAAAAGGTATACTAAAAATAGGTATAAACCTTACATGGGACCTGCGGGACTGAGTTCACGGTCTAAATAAGAAAACGTATGGTATTATTCTATATCAAGGCATAGAGATGCAGGTTCATCATCCAAGTTCGGAAAGGCGAGATGCAGGGGACACTAATGTTAATACAAATGCAAGGATTGGTGACTATAGTTTCAATATTAGCATTTTTGAGTTGGTAGCTATTCTAAGGAGTATGGGAGATAATTAAGGTTCGATGGCCTAAAGAAATAAGATAAAACCATAGCAAACAAAATCTAAATTTTTGGTGCGAGTTTCATAATAATCATGACCATAAAACAACAAATTTTTTATTATTACAAGGTGAAGTAGAGCATTTGTTAAAACAAAGTTATTAACTGACTAGTTCAGTGAGAAAGGTAAGTAATTATATGAAGAATAGACAAGAGCCTCCAAAACCTCCATCATTAAAAAGAACGGTTAACATGATAAGCGGGGAAGCAAAGGTCAATGGTGTGACATATACAAATGTAAAAAAGGCATCAAAATTTACGGTTACCTACGGGAAGCAAATTCACCAAGTTCTAGAGGAAAACAATATAACGTTTGATGATGCAGATGCAGACTGCTTGATAATCCCTCACAATAATGCGCTGGAAATATCTGTACTTGTACAGGATACTAATGCTAAATGAGTTTTGATTGATCCAGGTAGCTCCGTAAATATTATTCTTCTAAGAGTGGTAAATGAGATGCAAGCTAATGACAAGATGGTGGTGAAAGAATGTACCTTATATGGATTCAATAATTCAATCATTGTCTCAAAGGAGAAAATAACGCTTACCACATTTACAGAAGGAGTTATCAAGGATACAAAATTCCAGCTGATAGATACAGACATGCTTATAATATGATTCTTGGCAAGCCATGGATTCATGATATGGATAATGTACCGTCTACATTACATCAATTTATTAAGTTTCCTTCACAATGGGGGATTCGATAAATCAGTAGAGATCAACAGGATTCTAAAAGTATCAATTCAGTTGCAAATTCAAGCACAGGAAGCGATGATACAAATTAGAAATAGCAACTACAGAATTCAGTTGAAGATATAAAAAAAACCTCAACTGAAAACAATTCTGGGCAAATAGATATTAGATTCAAGACCTGATGTAATTCAAGAGCTAGAAGAGGATGAAAATATCAAAGAACAATTGAAGAACTCGAGGTTATCACACTTTCCAAGTAATGGTCAGACAGAAAAGTTTATATTGGAGCGAAGCTAAGTCCGTAAATGAAAAGTAAATTTGTCAAATTTTTACAAGCTAACACAGATTGCTTTGTTGAGTCGCATTGAGATATGATAGGTATACAACCGGAAATGATGACAATGAAGATCCATCATATCCACCTGTCAAACAGAAGAAAGGAACCAGGGATCTTTCAAAAATTAGGTGATCCAGGATGAGGTACAAAAACTTTTAAGAATTTGGTCAATACGAGAGGTAAAATATTTGGCTAGCTAATACTGTAGTAGCACCAAAAATGAATGGGAAATAGCGAGTTTGTGTAGATTATACTGACATAAATAAAGCTTGTCCTAAAGATTTAGTTCCTTTACTCTACATAGATCAACTAGTTGATTCTACTGCAGGACATGAGCTGCTAAATTTTTTAGATGCGTATTCAGGGTATAACTAGATAAAGATAGACTATTTAGATGAAGAAAAAACTTCCTTTATCACAGACAGGGGACTTACTGTTATAAAGTCATGCCTTTTGGTCTAAAAAATGCTGGAGCCACATACCAAAGATTGGTAACAAAAATGTTTCACGGACATCTAAAAAACTATGGAGGTCTACATTGATGATATCCTAGTCAAATCAGTACAGACACAAAATCATATCTAGTATTTGTCGAACACTTTTTGTATTCTCCGCAAGTTCAATATGAAGTTAAATCTAGAAAAACGTGCCTCTAGCATGGCTTCAAGTAAGTTTTTAGGTTTTCTTATTTCTAACCAAGGTATTAAAGTGAACCCTACACAGAATAAAGCCATTGAGGATATATCAGATCTACTCACGAGGAAAAAAGAGGTGCAGAGGTCAACAGGTAGGATGGCAGCTTTGGAAAGATTTATTTCCAAATCCTCATAGAAAAGCTATAAATTCTTTTCAGTATTGAAAAAGCAAAACCAATATGAGTGGACTGACGAATGTCAACAAGATCTTAAAAATATAAAAGCATATTTGTCAAATCTACCCCTACTTGCTAAACCGAAGGATGGATAAAGACTACTCATCTATCTCGCCATGTCAGAGATGGCGGTAAGCGCAGTATTAGTACGAGAAGATAAAGCTAAATAATCTTCAATTTATTATGTTAGAAAATCTATATTGGATTTTGGAACTCGATATTCTCACTTAGAAAAACTTGATTTAACATTAATTATGGAATCTAGAAAGTTGAGGTCTTATTTTCAATGTCATCCTATCTCTATAGTAACTGCTTATCTCCTAAGAAATATATTGCATAAGCAAGATCTGTCAGGTGGGTTAGCTAAATGGGCTATAAAACTCATTGAATATGATATTATAAAATCAAGAGTTTTAGCAGATTTTGTGGCAGATTTCAGCACGAGAATAGTTCTTGAAGCAAAAAAAGGAACTACAGATATTTACCGGATCTAATTCAGGTACTTGGAACCTATGTACTGACAACTCCTTGAATGTTAAAGGAGCAAGTTTAGGTGTTGTCTAATATCACATTCGGGAGAAATCATAAGGCAAGCAATAAACTGATATTCCATTACTAACAATGAAACAGAGTACGAGGTTGTAATTGCAGGTTTGGAACTGACATGAGAACTCCGAATAGAGTAGATTATAATCAAAAGTAATTCGCAAATGATAGTTAACTAGATGCAGGGGACTTACATAGCTGGATATGTATGAATGTAGCAATACTTTGGAAAGGCACGATAATTGATCAGACAGTTCAAATCATGGACAATTGAGCAAATACACCAGGGAGGGAAATGTAGAAGCACACTAGCTGATCTCGCATCTGTTGCAGATGTAATGAATGCAGAAAATGCTATGGTAATATAATGTATTCATTCGACATCGACCAAGACAATAATGAGCTAAATTTTAATAATTTAACTTGGGATTAGAGAAACAAATTTGTTAACTTTCTGCAGTTTGGAATTCTACCCGAAGATAAGAAAAAGTCTCAGTTACTTCGATAAAACATAGCCCGTTATTGTTTAGTTTGTGGAAACCTATACCGAAAGATGTTCGAAGGACCTTTAGCAATATATCTTGGAACTTATCAAAAAGAATATGTGATGAGAAAAATACATGGGGACATTGTGAAAATCATGCAGGAGGAAGATCCTTGGTAAAAACTTTAATAAGAGCATGATACTATTGGTTGAAAATGAAAGAAGATGCGGAAAGTTTTGTGGCCAAGTGTGACAAATGCCAATGATATGGCAATAACATGCATCGCCCAACAGAGCTATTACATCTGATTATTTCATTATGGCATTTTATGTAGTGGGGGTGGATATCATGGGTCCACCTGCCACAAAGGTATGGTTTTTAATAATATTAACAGAGTATTTTTCCAAATGCGTAGAAGAGGGGGCCTTCAAAAAGGTGCAGGAAAATGAATTCATGGACTTTATTTGGTGAAATATTATAGGCCGGTTCGGAGTTCCAAGAGAAATCATATGTGATAATGGTCGGCAATTCATAGGCTAGAAAATCACATAATTTTTTCAGAGTTGGCAGAATAAACAAATTGACGCCACGAATAGGGAATCCGAGCAAAGGAAAAAGGCATGGTAAGAAACTCTTAAGTTAGAAAAAAGAGAAAAAGAAAAAGATTAAGTGGGAAAAAGTATTGTATATCTTCACTTTCCAGCCGAGTCTCTGTGAGAGATACTTCCAAGATCTTTTCTCCATGGCGGTAACAGATAGTAACTTCTCTACCCAAGCATGAAAGTTAGAAATCTCCTCGAAGCCTTCCATGGTTGCTGAAAAAGTAGGCATGAGAATATATGAGTATCTTTTTTTGAGAAAGGAAAAAGATAACGTAAAGATACTTATATGCATAATTCTATTTTACTAGAAAACGAATATTTTCTTCACCCATCATAGCACTTATGGGAGCAACAATGAAGCGGGAATACCAATCACTATCTCCATCATCTTCAGGGCTAACTAATACCCTCTTACTTCTGGCCACAAGGGAAAAAACTCCTTCACGATACAATTTAGGGGAATAAAGTTGAAGCAAGTGACGAAAAGGAAAAAGGCATAGAAGCAAGTTCGACAATTAATGTATGCATGCAACTGATCTCTAAACAATAGGACCAATTTATCCTAAGCACACATTGAAGTGGCGACAGTATTTAATGATCACTAGATCAATAAGAGGTTTTTTTCCTAAGGTAAATGAATATGTGTAGACGAAGGAATAACCAGTCTGGTATGAAGTTATTCTCTGGTTGACACCAAAAAATAAAATTGGAGAGTGAGATTTCCAGTAACATTCTCTTCGAACAAGGGCAAGAAGACCAGTAGTAATAAAACTTGGGTAACAATCAACACAATCAAGGTAAGCTATGGAAAAAACTTGGCTCTTTATAGATTCATGATGAGTTATAAAGTAAATTCTTGAGGAACAATTTCATCGACTGTGGGTCGCGTATAGTTTCAGCTGAATCTTAGGGTTATAGGAGCCCTAGGTATAGAAAATACATATATAGCACTAGTTTGAGAGGAGGAGCCACGGTTAGATATAGAACCAAGATTATGTAGCCTACCACCCCTTCTTTTTCTAGTGAGATCATTAGAAGAAACAAACTCGTCAACAATTACAACTTTATGAGGATTAGGAGTAGACATGTTTATCCAAATAAGAACAAGAAACAAATGCAAAAGAGTGGAAAACAAGAAGACGAAGGTGAATATGAAAGAAGAAAGGCTTCAAGAAATAAAAAAAAGGTGAAATATTTATAAGGAGACAATACCATAAAGGTCATTATGAAGCATCATAACGGAACAGTCACTTCGTGACTGATGCAGCTGCAGAAAAGCCCTAAAAAGCACTTAAGGAACTGAAGAATAAATTGTAGAAGCCACGTGGCATGATCATTAATTGGACGTGATATACGTCATATCGGTTCAGAAGGAGGTATGATTGTATTCGAAAAACGTAGAAAATTCCCGCCATAAAAATTTTCCACTTCCCCGAATAATCTATAGAGAATATTCCGAAAGGATGGGGGGTGCAACATTTTGGGTATTTGACCACACCTGAAAAGTGTGGCCTAAACTATCAAAAAGTGTAGCCTTTGATCAAAGGCTACACTTTCTGGCCTAATGCAACGCTTTTTCAGGGGTGGCCTAAACTAGCGTAACCTTTACCCAAAGGCAACACTTTACAAGTGTGGTCGTTTTTGCAAGAAAAGTTGAAGAACTTTCGAGAAACACTTAAAAATTTCATGGAAAGTACAGATCTAAAGCAAATCTGAAAGAAGAATCAAAAAATCCCAAAGACTAGGGTTTCGAAGAACCCAGAAAGGTGAGAAAGGCTTTGAAAATTAACGATCTAACCAGGAGAGTCCAGGATCTGACTCGAATGGCCACGGCTGGCCGAAGAAAAGTCAGGGATGACCGGAGAAAGGTCATGAACGGAAGTCAGGCAAAGACTAGACCAACTTCCTTCGAGATCTGGCCGTGAAACCTCAGAAGCGAACAACCAGGAGTCACAGAAGGCCATTACACCTCTATGATGACCATGGGAGGCCATGGATTAGGGTGGGATTAGATGGTGGTAGCTAGGGTTCATGAGAGCTTCAGAGAGATTTGAGAGAGAATGGGGATTCAAGGACGGCGTTTGGTGATAAATGGGGTTGGGCAAGAGGTCGTTTGGAATTTAAAACGGAAAGGAGAAGTCTGGGGCGTTGATCAAAATGATCAACGACTTAGATAAAAGCAATCACGGGTGGGTTCGGGTTGAATGGGTAATTGGGTTGGGGTGATTGGGCTTAATTTGGGGCTGAATGGGATTGCCAAATTGCCTTAATTGAAACGCAATTGGGGCCAAATCGTAAATAACCAATTTCCCCTTTTAATTTTTTATAAAATAGTGATACAAGTTTAAAAGCAAATTAACGATACTGGGTAAATAAAAATTATATAAATATTAATTTAAAAATACTAGGATTAATTTTATAACTGTAAAATGCTATAAATCACAAGAGAGGCTATAATTGCAACTATATGCAATTTAGCCTAAAAATGCCAAATGAATTTGTAAAATTATGCAAAACTTACCTTAATTATATTTTGGTATAAATATGAGGATAAAATAAGTTTTCTACCAAAAAATAATAATTATTGGATTTTATGGTATAAAATAGGCAATAAAAAGTTTTAAAAATTATTAAAAATACCAAAACTATTGGGTGTGCTATATATGCACTTATATTGCTATTTTGGAAGAATTTTGGGTACAAAAAATACATAGGAAAAAATTGGGTATCAACAACGACCGCATGGGTAACAATGCGGGGCGCTCAAACAAGGATGTGGCCGTGTGGGTCATCTTCAGAGATGGACCACTCTCAGACCAAGTTGGTGCAGGCCGCACAAGAAGGGATGCGGCCACACTGGCACTGTTCAGAGATTGTGTACTTTTGCACTTTTGTTTTGCACTTGTTCAATACAAGTCCTGCAACATCTTACAAACAATTAGCTCAAAAATTCTAATCTACAACAGAAAACAAAGAGGAAAAAAAGACATGAGTTGCCTCCCAAGAAGCACCGGATTTAACGTCGCGGCACGACACATGTTACCATCGATATCACTTCAAATGTATGAGTGCCACCACGTGGTTATCATCAAACTTTCCCAAGTAATGCTTAACGCTATGCCTATTGACCCATAAAACTTTACCATTTTTGTTCTTGAGATCAATAGCACCAAATGGGGTTACACCAACAACTTCAAATGGACCACTCTACTTAGACTTGAGCTTTCCCGGGAATAACCTCAACCGGGAGTTGAAAAAAAGAACCATGTCACAAACTAATTCCTTTCCTCGGGCATACTTGTCGTGAAGGTAATTCATCTTGTCTTGTACAAGGATGAGCTGGAGTAGGCATGAAATATAAACTCGTCAAGCTCATTGAGTTGCTCAACCCGGAGATTCGCAGTGACATCACATTCTAAGTTCAACTTCCTCAAGGCCCACATAGCCTTATGCTCCAATTCCACGGGAATATGACAATCTTTCCCAAACACCAACTGGTACGAAGACATACCAATTTGGGTCTTGTAAGCCGTCTGATAGGCCGAAAGAGCATCATCTAATTTTTCGACCAGTCGGTCCTATTGGTATTGACAGTTTTGGACAAGATATTCTTAATCTCTCGGTTGGAAAATTCCACCTGATCATTGGCTTGAGGATGATAACGGGTGGTCACTTTGTGATTTACTCCATACTTGGCAAGAAATGAATCAAATGCCTTGTTGCAAAAATGAGATCCCCCATCACTAATGATAACACGGGGGTGCCAAACCTTGTGAAGATATACTTTTTCAGAAATGCCACCACACTGCGGGCCTCATTGTTGGGCAAAGTCACAGCTTCGACCCACTTTGACACATAATCCACCGCCACCAAAATATATGTATTCCAATAAAAGCTCACGAAAGGACCCATAAAGTCAATATCCCACACATCAAAAATGTCCACATCTAGAATTCTGTTGAGACGCATGTCATCCTTTTTTGAAATCCCACCGGCTCGTTGGCATTCATCACATCTCTTGACAAACTCACCGGCATCTTTAAACAAGGAGGGTCAATAGAAACCGCAACTAAGCACCTTAGAAGTCATCCTCACCCCACCATGATGGACACCATAGGGAGAATGACAAGCCTCCAAAATACTCAATTGTTCTTCTTCTGAGACTCCTCGGCAAATCACACCATCGGTGCAAATCTTGAACAGATATGGTTAATCCCAATAATAATCCAAACTATCCCGCTTGAGCTTCTTTCTTCGGTTAGAAGAGAGATCATACGGGATTATATCGGTCACAAGATAATGGGCTACATCGGCAAACCACAACATATCATGCATAGACACCACAAGGACTTGTTTATCTGGGAACACCTAATTGATCTTTAGGCCGTCAGAAGGCCTCCCCTCTTCCTCCAAGCGGGATAAGTGGTCCGCCACTTGATTTCACTTCCTTTTCGGTCCACAATTTCTAGATCACATTCTTGAAGAAGTAGAAACCATCTCATCATCCTTACCTTGGAATCTTTCTTGGACATCAAATACCTAAAGAAGGCATGATCGGTATGGATAATCACTTTGGCCCCCATAAGGTATGGTCGGAATTTTTCCATCGCAAACACAATAGCTAGCAATTCCTTCTCGGTGAATGTATAGTTTATTTGGGCTTCATTCATCATATTACTTGAGTAGTACACCGGATGGAACATCTTGTTGATTCTTTGGCCCAAGATCGCCCCTACCGCAACAGCAATAACGTCACACATGAGCTCGAAAGGCAAGCTCCAATTGGGTGAGGTAATGATAGGGGTTGTTGTCAACTTGTGTTTTAGAAGCTCGAAAGCCTCCATGCATTTCTCATCAAAGACAAACTTGGCCTCCTTCTCTAACAACTTGCACAACGGGTTAACTACATTAGAGAAATCTTTGATGAACCTTCGATAGAAACCCGCGAGCCCCAGAAAACTCCTCACCCTTTTGACAGAAGTAGGGGGAGGTAGCCTTGAGATGACTTCGATCTTGGCATTGTCAACTTCAATACCTCTTTTCGAAATATTGTGACCCAATACAATACCCTTTTTCCACCATAAAATGGCATTTTTCCCAATTGAGAACTAGGTTTGCATCTTCACATCGGGCCAACACACGGTCCAAATTTTAAAGCATTCCTTAAACGAATACCCAACTATGCTAAAATCATCCATGAAGACCTCAAATATATCTTCCACCATGTCGGTGAAAATTGCGATCATACATCATTGGAAGGTCGCTGGGGCATTACACAATCCAAACAGCATCATCGAAAACGCGAATGTGCCATAAGGACAAGTAAAGGTCATCATTTCTTAGTCATCCGGGGTGATGAGAATCTTATTATACCCCGAATACCCATCTAAAAAGCAATAGAACAACCGACCCGCAAGGCGATCAAGCATTTAGTCGAGGAATGGCAATGGGAAATGATCCTTTCGAGTCACCTTGTTAAGCTTTCTATAATCCATACAAACTCTCCATCCCGTTACCGTCCGAGTAAGAATCAACTCATTATTAGCATTGGCACCATATTCATCCTCCCTTTCTTCGTTACGCATTGCATCGGATAAGTCCATGAGCTATCAGAAATAGGATACACCACACCAGCATCAAGCAACTTGATAACTTCCTTCTTCACCACTTCTTGCATATCTTCGTTGAATCTTATTTGGTGTTCAAGTGAAGGCCTCGCTCCTCCTCCAAAATGATCTTATGCATGCAAAAGGCAGGGCTTATACCTCGAATATCCGCCAATGTCCATCCAATTTCCCTCTAGGGCTTTTGTAGAACCGCCAAAGTGGCGTCAACCTGCAGGTTAGTCAAGCAAGATGAAAGAATAGCAGGCAAAGTGAAATTAGGGCCCAAGTAATCATACCTGAGGTGAGAAGGAAGTGATTTCAACTCCAACACCGGCGGCTCCTCAATAGATAGCTTGGTTGGGGGAGTTCTGTGATTCTCAAAATCCAAGGATAACTTCCTAGGCTCATAAGAATACGAGCCCATATCATGCAAAGTGTTTACACATTCAACTCTACCGGCATCATCATTAGCATCCATATTCAAAAGCATCAATTGAGTGGATCTTCAACATCAATCATTGCGCTTGTGTCATCCACTATCACCGATGTGACAATATCAACGAACGAGCACACCTTGGTGCTATTTGGTTGCCTCATAGACTTGCACACATGGAACACTACCTTTTCATCACCAACACGGAAGGTCAGCTCTCCCGCCATGACATCAACCAAAGCCTTCCTCGTAGCTTGGAAAGGTCTTAAAAGGATAATTGGGACTTCAAAGTCCACCTCACAATCTAGTATAGTCGACCGGCAAGATGAATTTATCAACACAAATAAGGACATCATCGATTATACCCAAAAGCCGCTTCATTGACCTATCCTCCATTTGGAGCCTCATTGAAGTTGGACGAGGTTGTCCGATTCCAAAGGTCATGAAGACCGAATATGGCATTAAGTTTATACTTTCCCCCAAGTTACAAAGGGCTTTTGCAAAATCGGCACTTCCAATGGTACACGGGATAGTGAATGCACCGGGGTCCTCAAGTTTTGGAGCCATAGAATGTACAATTGCGCTCATTTGATGGGTCATCTTGATTGTCTCACACTCCATTGATCTCTTTCTTATAACCAAATCCTTCATGAACTTTGTGTACTCTGGAATTTGTTCGAGTGCCTCCACCAAAGGAACATTGATAGTCAAAATCTTCAGCATCTCAATGAATTTCTTGAATTGGTTGTCACCCTTTTGCTTGGCCAACCATTGAGGATAGGGCAGAGGAGACCGAGGCAAGGGTGCCTTGGCTTTGGGCACCACCGGCTCTGGCATATCAATCACGTGTTCCCTAGACGGGTTCACAACCTCTTGTGTCTCCTCCTCAACCTCATGAATATTGATTCGTACATCATTGCTACACTTGGTTCAACTACATCTTCAACCACCAAGGGTATATCAGCATCTCGTAACTCATCTTCATCCACCATAACTTGGTAACCTCTTGAGGCATGCACATCACCGCCTCTTTCACTTTGCGTTGTCACTGCCATCACATGATTGTTGTGCCCACCCTTGGGGTTCACTACCGTATCACTTGGTAGAGCACCCTTTGGGCGAGTATTTAATGATTGAGAAATTTGGCCAAGTTGTACTTCCAAGTTACGGATAGAAGTGTTGTAGGAGGCCAATTGAGCATTGGAGTCTTGGTTCTTCTTCATCATTTGCTCAAATATAACGTCAATTATCCCAATTTCATTTCCCGAAGAACTAGACCCTTAAAATTGAAACAGCGGCGGGTTGTTCGGCTGTTGAAACATATGAGGCCTTTGAAAGCCTTGCCCCCGGTTACCTTGACCACCATTGTTCTTCCACCCACCTTGTCCATTATTTTTGTTCCAATTGTTGTTGTTGTTTCCATTCCAATTTACTTGATTACCCGAATTGTTGTTCCCCCAATTTCCACCTTGGTTGTTGTTATTTTTCCAATTACCACCTTGTTGATTGCCCCAATTTCCTTGGGGTCTCCATTGTTGGTTCCCTTGATTACCTCTATTACCTTGATAGTTGTTGACGTATTGGACTTCCTCACTTTGATCATCATAGCATTGATTAGAATAGCCACCACCATCATCATAGTTATCAAAATTTCCTTGAGGTTTTTGCCCTCCTTGCCTCCTTTTCATCATACTCACTCCTTCCATGGCGTTGATTTGGTGCAGGTTTTGGACTTGTTGTAGTTGCGCCTTTGCCAATTGATTCATTGTTGTTGCAAGTTCGGCAATGCTTGGTCGTGATCATGTAACTCCTCATGCAAATGTATGACATTAGGATCACTTTGAGGAACATTAGCCCTTCTTTGCCATGCCGACGATGTATCGACCATCTCATCTAAAATTTCCTCCCGCAAGTTGGTTCATAATACATTGGTTGGTTGTGTTGATGCCCCTATAGAACGTTTGTTGGATCATCACATCATTCATATCATTGCTAGGGAAATCTTTCACCATCGTTCTAAACCTCTCCCATATCTCGTGTAATGGTTCAATCGGCTATTGCTTGAAAGCTAGAATCTCATCCCGTAGAGCCGCCATGTGACTTGGAGCGAAAAACTTAGCGATGAACTTGTCTGCAATTCATCCCATGTAGTGATGGAATGATTGGGGAGCCTCTCCAACCAATCTAGCGCCTTTCCCCGAAGTGAGAACGGGAAAAGTCTTAAGTCTCAATTCATCCTCTGAAACATTTGTCTACTTGCTACCTCAAAAAGTATCCACGAAGCCTTTCAAGTGTTTATAAGCACTATAATCTGAGGCCCCAGTGAAATAACCTCATTGTTCGAGCAAGGTGAGCATCACATTTTTAATATGGAAGTTCCCAGCCTGGATTTAGGGAGGAACTATTGCACTTGAGTACCCTTGATTAGGAAGAACTCTTGGGACCGCTCTTGGTGGAGGTGGAGAAGGGTCTGGTATGTTTTCATTTGCATTTGCATTGGCATTTCGTCCTCTCCTTGGAGCTTGAGGTAATGCATCTTCTTGTTCTAGATCCTCAACCTCCTCCCCCAGGACCACGTTGCCAAGAGGGTCATTTGTGCTTAAAGCCATGTGTACCTGAGTGATTGACACAAATAAAGTTAGTAAAAAGGAAAGAGAAGGAAAATACAAAACTAGCTACACAAATAGTCAACACCGTAAGCTCAGCGGCAACGGTAGCAAAAAGTAATCGCGACAAACCAACCTTACACAATGATAGGAAGAGAAGGCGCAATACTTTTACCTGAATAGTGGTATCAGGATCGATTTTCCACAGGGAGCTTGGAATGGAGTTGCGTATTTGTCTAGACTAGGAATGCATTTGTGCTCCTAATTTCACTCCTAACATTTTTGGGTTTTTATTTATCATCTACTATTATCAACTACATATTAAGACTAATATATGCTAAAGGGATATTTTCTAAGTTGCAATTAATATAGATAAAAGCACTAGGGTCGTGGCATTATTTAGGTGGTTAACTAACGGGTAGAAATTACTAATAATAGATTGACATATTTGGGATCAATGTTATAACCGTTGCATAATTGTACCCAATCACACACCTCTCGGTAGAGAGAGGTATTTTTTCCAATTGACTCTCTCGAGACCAATTGGGAAAGCCAATTAGACAAAGCAACTAGGTTTCAAGTAGGGTAATTACTCTCTCGAGGTTTAACTCGTTAACTGGGACTACCATTTCTCATGGATCCATCCCAATTCCTGGGTGGGTCAATTTTGGGGTCTTAGACTCTCTTTCTCAATAAGAATCAAGACCAACTATAGAATTAATGCTTGCAACCACCAATCCTTAATTAAAGCATAAAAGTAACCCATATAACAAACTCCCAATATCAATCTATCATTAAGAAGTAACACCTATCAATTACCCACACTAGGGTTGAGCCACAACCCTAGCTAATGGGTTTAGCTAGACATAATTAAAGAAAACGCAGAAGAAATAGAAGAAGAAACAACCATTTAATTAATTGCTAATGTTAAACTACAATAATCTATGAAGAAATAAATCTAAAATGCCCAAAATAGGCTAACACATATGTCTCACGAGCGCAGCAACTTTCTGATATTCCAACCTTAACCTAAAAATAATAAAATATTCTATATATAGTGGGCTGAAAAAATGGACAAAAATACCCCGACGGGGTTAGTGCGGACTGCACAAACACGACTGTGGTCGCACTGATTGGTTGACTTCCAAATCTTGCTTCTCTGAAACGGTTGATGCGGACCGCGCAATGATGTAGTGCGGCCGCATGAAAATCTGGTGCGGACCCCGTGAGGATAATCGCGTCCGCGTGGATGAATTTGTCCAAATTTCCACCTTTTCTGAACTCTGTTAGCGCGGACCGCTTGACACGATAGTGCGGCCATGCGATATGGACGAAGGCCGCGTAAAGTATATTGCGGATGCGTGGAATCTGTCTCAGTTAGAACCCTTTCTGAACTCTTTGATGTGGCCGCATGCACAGTTGTGCGGTCCGCACCAGGCTTGATTTCCACCACTTCGTTGGTCTTTTGACACTTGAGCAGGTTTCACTTTGTTTTGATCCAATCTTTGATAATTTGTCACCTTGTCGCTCAAACCTACAATCAAGCACAATTTTTAAGCATTTTGGGACTATTTGTAACAAATTTTACTAAAAGAATAGGTAAGTATGGGCGTAAAACATGTTAAATCCTAGTTATCAACCATCGCCCAAAGAGAAAATTTGAAATATTCCTAAGGCCAAGGGCCGTCAGAAAATATTAAGGGAAAGAAAGACCAGGACTCATGATACCCGAATCTACCTCACACCAAAGTCACAAAAAGCAAAAAACGAAGAAAAAGTACAAGGCAAATAACAACAAACAATTCTTCTTTATATAAAATTACTGCGTAAACAGTCGTAGATTACATACGGCTTGAAGCAATAGCCAAAAAAAGAGAGAGAAAAAAGAAAAAAGAAAGAGAAAATAGAGACAGCTATCTTTTCACAGGGCGTCATCATCTCCACCCTATTCACCATCATCTCCAAGAAATTCTCACTCAGCATCCGTGCCCTCACCAACTTTCAGCGTCGCTGAGTGATATCCACAATTGACACGACCCTCTTGCACATTCGTTCACTCTCCTTCATATGCGGCCTCGGTAACATTGCTCGCCTCCCACAAACTCTTGTAAATATCCCACCGGGACTCAGCATGAACCCAAAGCTCGTGCAAGTGGCGGGGGAGGCGGCGGAGGAAGACTAGATTTTAGCCACAGTTGCTCCGTTTTAGCCTCCAGAGCACTGACTCGATCCCCTAAGACCGATGCTTCCCGATCGATCTTACCAATGCGTTCATCAAGCCTCACCTCCCTTAGCGTGGTCGTCGCCCTTTCCGATTCCTGCTCAGATTGGAGGACACATATAGTATTCTCCAGGGCTGCCGCCCTTGCCGTATTCGAGGACCAAGCACTCTCGATACTCTCCAACGCGGAAACCTTTATCTCCATCTCGTCCAACTTTCCCATCCACTACGCACTCAATCGCCTCGACCTTGACAAGATTCTGATCCATTTTGGCTTGCATTGACCTCAGTCTTCTCTACAGATAGTCACACTCTACAACTACCCCCTTTCCTAACTCAAGTTCTTCATCCTTCGTGCGAAGTTGCTCCTCGAGCACACTATTTCTGTGAACGGACTCCATCAACTGCTGGTCTCTATTCTCCAATTCCTCGCCGAGGGATTGAGTACCGGGATTGTCCCTCAGCCGCTCGTGCATCTCATGGAACCCGTTTTGATAGCTTCAATACTTATCCAATATCTTCAAGAAAATCTTGGCCCGTATGTCATCCCTGTGAATACTCTCCGCTTCCACCATGTTCGTCTGAAAAACGAGAAGATGGGTTAAAACCATATCACCAAGAAAAATGAGAGAAGTATAAAAGAAAAGTGTAACGTACTCTCAAGCCTATAGTGGCTACCTCATTCATCAAATCGATATCAGGAACGTTTCAGAGAGCCTCGTTCTCGGCAGCGAAGCACAAAATGTCGAATTATGGCATCAGATCCACCGTGCCCCCATTAACCTTCGAAGAGATCTCAACAATATGGGATGTTCCTCCCGCATGAACCGCCGAATCGTTGACACCCCCCTCAAACATCCTGACATTATCAGGATCGAGGTCCGACTCGGATTCATAGTCATCGACCACGACGCCCTTTCCTCTTTCAGCAACTGAGAAGCACGACTAGGTATGGAGGACGAGGGAACGTCTAAACCACAACGGTGGCCATAGAAATCTGGCCCCCGTCACGGCAAGTTGCTGATCAATGATAGTGGCAGAAATCTCCGTCAACGGGGAAGATACATCGGTTGGCTCCATCTCTACAGGCGAAGTGGTATCAGCCCCCGCCCTAGATCCTGTCAAGGAAGATTCGTCCAGATGTGTTATAGTGGGAAGGGTTGTCTCAAATCCCACTTGCCGCCTCTTGGACGACCATTATTTTTCCTCTACACGAGGAGATTCACCCTTTATATGAGCAACACAAGTCGGAACCTCAGTCTGAGAAGTGGCCTCGGTAGGAATAACCGCAGACGCGGAATCAATTGAAGTAGCCCTCGATGAAGACCGAGCAGTAGGTGCTGCAACAGGGCGAGCGAATGATGCAGGCTGAAGAAAAGCTAATAGAGGAGTCCTCACTTTCCACTCTCTCCGTGGGATCGACAAAGAGCACATAAGAAACTAAGTAAAAAGAGAGGAAAAATAGCAAACGAAAATAACATCTCACCTGTAAGGGTCCTGCGTCCAAATTTTTCATAAAAGGCTGACCATGTGCGAACCCCCGCCGTATGGGGAAGGATGGCACTCACCCAATCTCGGATACCTTCGACAGATGGAGTGGAAAGTTCTCAGCTGTAGAGACATAACAGGGTTTAGTACTGCAACAGAAAGCGGTTGGGCATCTCTCAGACTAAAAACATAAGAAATTCACGTGCAAAGTTCATCTTCTCAGGGAACAATGTTGGATCCACCACAATGTCCATTGAAATAATTCTCTTAGAAACAACGATTATCCCCGTTGTCCATTTTGACCACCAGAATCTTCGACTCCCGAGGGCGCATATGAATCATCATGCCGTGAATGAGTTGAGGGGAGACGATATTTGAGAATGTGATCTAAAGTGATCTCACGATCGGCAAGTTCTGTAAACTTGAGCAACAAAAGGAACAACTTATACAGGTACAACATAGTTGGGGGGGCACACCTCGTAAAAATAGCAGAAATCTACCACCATGAGAGGGAGAGGAAATGTGTATCCAATAAGAAAGGGGTAGGCGTAGAACACGCAGTACTCGAGGCAGTTAAAATGGACTACGTCGTTCCCTACCATCGGCCTCATGTCAACGTAACTGGGGATTCCCCGCCTAGCTTCCAACTCTGCAATGTCTTCCTCTTTTATAATAGAGGGGACAGGTTTCGGGCACAACTGCAGAAGTCGGTCCATTCTCTCACAGGACGAGGCAAGATCTCGGCCTTCAACGGGACTTCCTCATCTTCCACAACTTTTACTCCTCCAGTGGCCAGAGTAATATTTTCTGACGTCGGAATTGTGACAGGGAGATCAGCGCGAGAACAATCACCAGCCATTTGTATCAATTTGGTGTAGTAAAAAGATAAGGGAAAGAAAGGATGAAAGTTTTCGGTTAAGTGGGGGCGAGTGAAAATTTAGAGCATCAGAAAAAAAGTATATTCGTAAAACTCTTTCAAGCAAAGGGTAAGGAAGTGTGTCAATCGAATGGTCTGTTTCTTCTATTTATAAGAGACATAAATCCTCCCAAGCACGAAACCCGAGAGTCGCCAATCGAATCTAATAGGGTACGAAACATTTCGATTCTCTAGAAACGTGTGTCATAATAGAGGCAACCACGAAACTACGTTTCAATCCAAACGATGTTTCGGTTCCGAAACTGCCGCAACGGCCAAAGGATATTGAAAGAGCGTCGTCGCCTCACTTACTAAGGAGCATAACCAAGGGATAAGTAGTTAGATTTCTCTTAGATTTGTAGCAATCGTGATCCGTTTGCCTAGCCCGATGGGGAGGACTCCGACAGGTGGAGGGACTAACTGCATTGGTCAAAATCTGACTGTTGCGGTCAAGATGACCAACATCCCGTCTAAGCGACAAGGCAACGAAGGACGACATGGTTTATTCTACATCCCACAGTCACGATACCCATCGAGTCAGAAGATACAACGTTCTGGGGACGACCAAGACAGGCATAGTGTGAGAGAGTGTCTGACCAAGTACATAGCAAAGGTCTCATGATTAAATATAGGAGGGGAAAACCTTCGGTAGAAGGGGGCGCTTTTTCACTTCTTCTTCTCTCCCTAGTCCCCTCCCATGAAATCTTCATAATGAGAAGAAGAACGAAGCACTTTCCAAGAAAATATGTAAAAAGATCTCCTTCATTGATTAACGGGATCTACGATGGAAAGTTTTCGATGAGATTGATTACCTCTATCCCATCTTATGTATTCTTTTTAAATTATTTTATTAATCTTGAGTTTATTATGGTTGACAAATTTACCCTTTTATTTTTTTAATTGATTTGTTCAAAATGGTTCCAATATTTTTTGAGTCAAACAAGCAACTATGATTGTGCATTACTTGGGAAAATTCGAACCAATGCGTTTTATTTACATTGGTTTGAATTGGATGTTAGTTCTTTGAATATTCAGATCGAATACGGTTTGGCTCAATTTACATCCAAACAAATTCGAAAACTTAGATTTATATTTTACATATAAATTGAGGGGTGCTCTTTTAAAAACTCTAAGGTTTCTTTGTTATTTCTCTCATTGTTTTTGCATTTTCTTTCCTTTCAATATTAAAAGCAAAAGATATGAAAATCAATGAGATTTGCTACTGAATATGGTAGGAGATAGCAGGCGTATAATCCGATCCGAGTTTAACTTAGTTCGGCGGCTTCAATTGCAATGTACGAGATCCAAAATCCGAAATTATAATCCGAAAGGTGCTAAATTTGATCCGATCCGTAAACATGCCTACTAACTACCCAGGGACCAATGTTAGAGAGTTGCCTAAAAAAAGACCATTTGAGCAAATCCGCAAGATATGAGAAATACAGCTAAGGTCCTGGCCTAATCCCTAGAATGAATCCTGTTCAAATGGCTTCACCCATGTGCCATAACTCATGAGGCCCAAAACACATTAAGTACCAAAACGACGCCAAAAAGCCCATAGGATTATTTAACGAAAACTACGTTCTACAACTTTTTCACATGAAAGTTTTGAAGTCGAAGTAAATCAAAAGAAAAGAAGAATAGACATGAAACAGCCAAAGGTACACAGTGACATTCATCCTGCAGACTTTTATTCATCCCCCTTGCCAATTTCTCGCAACCACAAACCACGCTCACCTAGGAAAAAACTAATCTCTTTTTTAGAGAAATCTTATACATTAAAGATTTTAAGCATCTGCTGTCTCGGCATCATCAGCTGCAGCCAAGATAAGCTCCGGATGAATGCTTGACTCTGCTGTCCCGTCGAGTGCATTAGGCAATCCCAATGCCCTTAGCGCAAGGTGGGCTGCCTTCTGCCCTGATATCATCATAGCTCCAAAAGTTGGTCCCTGGAAAATATAAACACCTTCAATTAGTTACTCTTCAGTTTCACTGTTAAGTTCTTATATATTGGGATCGGCTATGGCTATATAAATCATATGTATGATCCATTTTACTTTATTAAGGCAAAATCGGAATACTTTAGACTAGACGTTCTCTACATCTCACACTTATCTGCAGTATAAATCCAACAGTGCACGAATATTTTCTATAGGAATGAGTAGTGACAAGTTTACTTACCATTCTTGGTGCTCCGTCGATTTCAGCGACTTCCATCCCTGTGACGATCATTCCGGGTACAACCTCTCGGGTAAGTCTAACAATAGCGTCCTCAGCGGTGTTCATGTCCAAAGCTTTCATCCCAGGAACATGGTTGATCATGCCAATGCTCTTAAGCCTCTTAACACCAGTGGCACCCATGGGACCGTCGTGGCCACAAGAGCTGACCACAATCTTAGCCTCCATAACATTGGGGTCCATGCAGGATTGTGTGTCGTGGTTCTGAGAAACCAAAGACCAGTTAGTGACAACACCACCAACTCTTCCGTTCTTCACAATAAGGTCCTCTGTTGCAACAGCATTGAAGAGTTTCACGTTTGGCCTGGCCAAAAGCTTGCTCATGATGGTTGAGGTGAACAAGGCAGCGTGTTTGATGACCACGTAGTTGTCTTGCTCGTCATAGTCTATGCCGAGCTCGTTCAAGAAAAGATGTGCTGGCTTCCTCACAACCATGGCTGAAAAGAGTTGTCCTCCTAGCCAGGCACCTCCACCAGGGCTAACTGATTGCTCAAGTATGGCAACCTACACAAACCAAGTAAATTCACATAAACAACTTAAACAAGTATAGCCCTGTAGATTCGTTCCCATGGTAATAAGACCTTTTGGTCGAGTGACTTCGTTCCTGGTCTTCCTATTCCCTTCGCTTTCCCAGCCGCTGCCTCTATACTCGAAATCTTTCTTCTAGCTTTGGGCACCAAATTGGACAATATAGGTATTAAAATCAGCAACTATAATCTAATCAAGAACAATTTTAGCAGATAGAACATCATCACTTCCCTGTGATCATGAATGTGTGTACCTTCTGGCTGATCTAGGATATATTAGGTGTGTTCAATCAAATTCATTGCTATATAACCAGGGCAGTGTCTCAAGCCAAACTACGGGTTTGGCTGAACCTAATAGCTTTTGCTCAAATAGTATATTTGAAGTTAAAAATTCATCAAATATATGTACAAATACTAAATATAGAATCCAATCACTAACACGTGAAGTCGTGTACTAAAATTCAAACCATAAGATTGTAATTATTGTTCGACCTAAGCATGCAAACCAATTTTAAACTTACTTAACTCTAGATCATAATAGGGTAAGGTTATCTCAAAAGCAGTTTCACTGGTTCATAAGATTTTTCTTGCTCAAGTTGCATGAGGCCTAAAGAAAAAGGTGTCACATGATTTGTAGGTACGAGTACACCTTCAAGTACCTTTAATAAGAAGCCCGTGTTTTTTTTCCTCTCAGCTACCAAGTCTTATATGAACTTTCTTTTATAATTATCAATTTAGTAGAAATACAAGCGAAGCCGGAATGTCCATTAGGCGCACGTCACAGGTACCAATTCTTCCACACACAAAAAATGCCTGACTATTTAAATTAAAAATTATAGGGAAAGCTAATTTGAGGCTAAATTAATTTTTAATTTTATGACCTTATCTCTCTATTTAAATACGAGGTCTAAAAAAATACTTTCTTAATTTCAATATTGTAAATGGCTATGATAGCCCATTTCCTCGCTGATTTGAACCGCATGTCACTTCTGTTAGTATTTCCTTATCATAAAATATTTTAAAATTAATTGACAAAATAAACACAAGCTAATATTTGATCTTTCGTAACTTTTGTCTTTTTGTATCACAATCTACCAGATACATAGCATCCTGCAGCAGGCCTAGATTTATCTCATGTTAAAATCAACTTAAATTTGGATATTAATCTGGAAAAAAAATAAAGAGATAAAATGAAAATAAAAAGGATACCTGGACGTTAGGGTTCTTGCTGATCTCATAAGCACAAGAGAGACCAGCAGAGCCAGCGCCAACGATGACGACATCAGTGTCAGCATAGGTGATCATGTCAGTCATGTACCTACGTGTCATCTCGCGAGAAACGATGGATTCCTTAATTGGGTTAAAACTGAAAGCGTTAAGATCATAAGGTGGAGGAGAGGAATCAGCAGACATGGAAATGGTCATGTTTTGCTGGGCAGATTTAACAGGTTTAAGTCTAGCTTGTGAAAAAAGAGGGACACCAGAGAAAGATGATTTGTGGGTGTCCAAGAAATTGGTCTTGGTAACAACAGAGGATGCCAAGGTTGATGCCATGGTTGCCATAGACAAAGCTTGAGATCTTGAGAGATGAGTTTTTTCTTTTTTGAGAATTGGAATAATGAAAGATTGTTTTGAGTGAAGTGATGGGGAAGAGACAGTATTTAAAGCAGTGACAAGTAGTGAGTGATGAGAAAATATCTGGGAATAGGTAAGGAGTACGTGGACACACGAATCCGGCTCCACCGTTTCTTCTATTTCCTTTTAATGTCCGAATATAATATGGAATTACTAAATTTGCATTTTTTAAATCTATAATTTATATCTCAATTTTGATATTGTTAATGATATAATAATTCTCTTTTTTCATAGTTTTACTCCAAAAGTCCTTTAGAAAAAATCAATGTTAAAAATTACGATAAAGTTTTATGTAAGTTTATCCTATTGAGCATTCAGCTAAGAAGAGTAAAATTACATGTAGGTAATCGAATGATTTTAAAAGAACAAGTGAGAGAGTGAGATGGAGCTCAAAGTGGAGCCACTTTCATACATCTGCAAAAAGGAAATGTACAGATCAATCCTAACTGAAGAAGCTAACATCTATATATATATATATATATATATATATATATATATATATATATATATATATATATATATATATATATATATATATTGATAACTAACTAACTAACCGACTAAAAGAGATTAAGTTATAAGATTCAAATTTGTACACTTTAACCCCTAAACTAATATATTATCTATGTTGGTTCAATAGTCCCCCTCAAGCTAGAGGATAGAAAAAGATTCTTCACTCATACCTTGCTAAGTAGATGATCATGTTGAGTTCTGCCCAGCCCTTTAGTTAGAATGTCTGCAACCTGCTCCTTAGTGTTGATATGCATAGTCTTGATAGATGAAATGAGGATTGGTGTTAATGAGAGGTTGGAAGTCTGGCGACAGACTCTCGAGTCTAAGGGTTTCAAACTAAGTAGGTCTAAGACAAAATACCTTGAGTGCAAGTTTAGCACCAAGTCGAGCGAAGTAGGCGGGGACGTGAAGCTTAGATCTCAAGTCATCGCTAAGAGAGACAGTTTCAGATATCTTGGGTCGGTGATTCAGGGGGACAAAGGAATCGATGGGGATGTCACTCAACATATAGGGGCAGGGTGGTTGAAGTGGAGGCTTGCATTAGGAGTCTTGTGTGACAAGAAAGCGCCACAGAAGCTCAAGGAGAAGTTTTATAGAGCGGTGGTTAGACCTCCCATATTGTATGGGGCAGAGTGTTGGTCGGTGAAGAACTCTCATGTTCAGAGAATGAAGGTGGTGGAGATGAGGATCCTAAGGTGGATGTGCGGGCTCACCGGGTTAGATAAGATTAAGAATAAAGTTACACGGAAGAAAGTAGGGGTGGCCCCAGTGCATGAGAAGATGCGAGAAGCAAGACTCGGGTGGTTTGGGCATGTGCGTAGGAGAAGCCCTGATGTCCCGGTGAGGAGCTGTGAGTGGCTGGCGGTGGTTGGTGTGAGTCGTGACAGATGGAGGCCTAAGAGGTATTGGGGGTGAGGTGATTAGGCATGACATGGCTAGTTTGAGGATTTCCGAAGACATGGCCCTTGATATTCAAGTTTGGAGGTCTAGTATTAGTGTTGTAAGATATGGGCTTTTAGAATTTTTGTACTTCTTTCTGGGGATGGGTGGGGTTGGTAGGGCTCGCCATAGATGATTGGTGTACTGTATTATGCCTCTTATAGCATTCTGCCAACAAGCCTTTAATACACAATCGCATCTCTTAAAACAGGATCATTATCAGCAGCAGGTGTTATTGCTTTATCGAACTCCATAGTAGTTAACTTCTGATTGACTTCTAGAGGGTAGTAACTGTTTTTTATCCTGCTAGACCAAGTTCATCTATCAACTCTAAAGCATATTTTCTTTGGCTCATATACATGCCTTTATATGATCTTACAAACTCAATCCCAAGGAAGAACTTTCCCCCATGTCTTTCATTTTGAAGAATTTCTGTAAGTCTGCTCTAGTTTTATCAATCAACTTAACATTACTACCAGTGAGTAACAAGTCATCGACACAGATGAGAACCAGTACTTGACTACAACCTTCTCTTTTAACAAAGATAGAGCAATCATAGTAACTTTGTGTGAACCCAATTTTATGCAAGGCATCTGTGAGCTTAAGATTCCATTGCCCGGAAGCATGTTTGAGTCCGTATAAGTACTTGTGAAGTCTGCAAATAGAATATGAATACTCCCCCTGCATTGCAGTGATATGAGAGAAACTAGGAGGAATGGTCATGTACACTTCCTCCAAGAGATCACCCTGAAGGAAGGAATTATGAACATCCATTTGGTATATAGGCCAACCATAATGTGCAGCTAGGTTAATGATGGTCCTAATTGTGACCATTTTTTCTACATGTAAAAAAGTATCTATATAATCCAACCCCTTGGTCCTAACTGTGATCATTTTTGCTACAGGTAAAAATGTATCTATATTATCCAACCCTCTTGTTGTGTATACCCCTTAGCTACAAGTCGGGCCTTATATCTTTCAACCTCTCCATTAGCTTTATGTTTGATTTTGAACACCCATAAACATCCAATGAGGTTCTTCTCAGGGGGTAAAGGGACTATGCTCCAAGTGTCATTGTCTTCCAAGGCTTGAAGTTCTTGATGCATTTCTGACACCCACTTAGGATCCTTACTTCTTATGAGAATGAACTAGGTTCAGTCTCTGCTGAATAAGCTGCAAGACATTGACTGTAGGCAGGCTTCAATGCTTGATAACTAATAGAATTAGCAATTGGATAATTGCAAGGCTTTCTCTTTCAAGCATTTTGGCCAACCACATAATCATTCATCCATATAGGAGGCCTAGAAGGCCTAGTGAATTTTCTAATCCCAGCAGTTGTTAAGTCATCATCAACAGATGAAGGAAAAGCCTCAGGGAATGGAACTACAGTAGTGTGATGGGCATGACTGCTTGGAAAATCATCTGGAAATGGAAGATCAGCAAGACTTGTAGAACTGTCTTGAAGATCTTCGGTGAGTGGATTATGTGGTTGAGTGACAAAAACAGAAACATCCTGGTGTGCCAAGTCAGATTGTGAAGTGTCTTGTGATGCGATGGAATGGTGAGGTAGAGGCAACACAAGATCATCATAGCCAGAATCATAGGTTGGAGTATGATAGGAAGTTGTTGATCATTCATGGGGTTGTTCATGTGTTGGAGAAAAGGAAACACATCTTCCTTGAAGACAACATCCCTCCTCCCAAAAAGGCAGTTATTGTGCAAATCATAGAGTTTGTAACCCTTTTGCACCAATGAGTACCTCAAAAATATAATTGGTACCGCTCTAGCCTCTAGGTGAGAATTTGTGTTGTCTTTTATGATTTTGTAGCATAGGCCAGGCAACCAAACACCCTGAGATGATCTAGGGTGACATTTTTGTGAAATACCAGCTCAAAAGGTGATTTACCAGACAAAATTCTAGAAGGAACTCTGTTGATCAAATAAATAGCTATTAAAAAACACTCACCCCAGAATCTTAAAGGCAATCCAGCTTGAATCTCAATGCTTGTGCAGTATCGAAAATGTACCTATGTCTTCTAGCAATAACTCCATTTTGTTCAGGAGTGTATGGGCAGGAGCTTTGATGCACTATCCCTTCATACTGCAATAAGGCTGTCAACTGCTTGTTAAATAACTCTCCTTCATTATTTATTCTTAGTGTTTTAGGAGTAGTGGAGAACTTATTTCTTAGTAGTGAAATAAAGTGTCTCAAAACCACAACTGATTCATCTGTTGTGTTCATGAGGCAGATCCATGTATACCTACTGAAATCGTCAACAAGAGTCGTGAAATATCTCCTACCATCAAGTTAGAACGTTAAAGGGTCCCCATATATCCGCATGTATAAGGTTATCAAAGACATCACATCTACTGTTGCTAGTAGGAAAAGGTAATCTTGTTTGCTTTGCTGAAGGACATTCGGGATAGTATTCATTACAATCAACAAATGTGTTATTGTGAAAAGCTGGTAATCTCTTCAAAGCATATAAAGGAATGTGACCTTATCTTTTATGTCACAAAGAGACGCTTATTCTATTTATTACTAAAGCAGAAGTATTAATAGCAATTGGCAACTTGAGATTTGATTTTCGCTTGAGATCCAACACATAGAGTCATTCCTCGAGCTTACTAATCATCTTCACCTTCCCATTGCAAATGTTCTGGAAGACATACCAAGCAGGAAAGAAGGCAATGAAGCATCCAATATCTCTTGTAAGTTGTGAAATAGACAATAAATTGTACCTAAATCGTGGCACATACAGGATATTTATAATTGGTAAACCATTGAGAATGCTAGAGGATCCTAGGTGCGTAATCCTACTAGTTTCACCAGTTGGCAGCTGCACTTTCCTACCTTCTCCTTTAGGTATATCCATAAAATCAGTGAAGAAATCCAAACTAGATACCATATGGTTAGTGGCACCTGAGTCTATGATCCACTTATCCTGCTTAGCTTTGCTTAGGAGTGATAATGGAATACCTGTGACCTTTGCATGAGCTGCTGTTTCAACAGGTATTATGTTCTGGTTTAGTAGTTGAAGTAGTTATTTATATTGCTCCTTTGTGAAGAAGTTCCATGTAGTTGCTATTCCAGAACTTCCTTGGTCTGTTGGTCCTTTTGAATAGTCAACCTATGAATTGTGTGTTGTTGCCATGTTTCTTCCAAAGGTTTTCTTCTTTGACTTGTAGTCAGGTGGATAACCTACCAAGTTGTAACAAACATCTTTAGTGTGTCTTTTTAATTTATAGTAATCACAGAATACCTGAGTTTTCTGCTTGTAGCCACCAAGAAAACCTTGTCCTCAGTTGTATGCCATAGCCGTTACTCCTATCTCCAAGCCACTAATATTCACTGTTTTTGCTCGTTGAGTCTCATCTTGAACTACCATACCATAAGCCCCATTTATAGTAGGTGTAGGAATCATTAGCATGATTGGGCCTTTTGCTTGGGCAAATGACTCGTTAAGTCCACTCAGAAATTGAACCAAACGTTGTTGTTGAATGTGCTCTAGAAGCACATTCGATTCTGGACATTAACATGATGGAGTAGGGGCCATAGCATCATACTCATCCCACATATCCTTGAGCTTAGTTGATATAGGTCATAATCCTTGCTTTAAGGCACCAATTTCCTGAAGTAAATTGTAAATCTGCGATATGTTTCTTTTATCGAATCTCTCCTTCAAATTCTTCCACACATTATGTGTAGAGGATCCACAGACCATAGTGTTATATAATTCTTTTGTTACTGCATTCATAATCCACGGCAAAACAAAGGCATTTCACCACTCCCATTGATCATGAAGATTTGTCCCAGAATTTTCCTTGCAACAAGTACCGTCAATAAATTTGATTTTCTTCTTCGTAAAAAGTCCAATTCTCATGGATCGACACCACAAATTGTAATTTCCAGTGCCTAAAAGTTTGAATTCAATCATATATTCACCTAGCGAATTCGAAAGTCGCAAATAGAGAGGAAAATTGTGGCTTAGCATTGTGTCACCACTCGTTGCTTCTTCAATCGCCATTATACCCTGAGTTGAGAAAAATAACAAACCATAGCTCTGAAATTGAGTGTGTTAATGGATAAGAACACTGAATCAGAGATCGAAACCAGTCGTCGGAGCTCAATCAGAAAGCTCTGATACCATATTGAGCATTCAGCTAAGAAGAGTAAGAGTACATGTAGGTAATCAGATGATTCTAGAAGAACAAGTGAAAGAGAGAGAGTGAGAGAGAGAGGGAAGGAGGGGGAGAGAGAGAGAGAGAGAGAGAGAGAGAGAGAGAGAGAGAGAGAGAGAGAGAGAGAGAGAGAGATGGAGCTCAAAGTGGAGCCATTTTCATATATATGCAAAGAAGAAATGTACAGATCAATCCTAACTGAAGAAGCTAACATCTATATATATTGATAACTAACTAACTAACCGACTAAAAGAGATTAAGTTACAAGATTCTATTTGTACACTTTAACCCTAAAACTGATGTATTATCTACGTTGGTTCAATATATCCGTTGTGACGAAACTAAATATATTATTGTTATTTAATTTTATTTTATAATTTCTATATAATATGTTAATTATAGATTAAATTATTTTTAACAATCATTGTAACCTTAATTATCAGAAAGAGTTCCTGCAATCTCTAATTCCAAACTTTAGTTAGAAAATGATTGACATACATTCCTCCAAAATAATTTTAAAATCTTATTTAATCTTCATTAAAAATCTAATCTAAGTCTCCAACTTTTCTTAGAAGATGAATTGAATTCTTGCAAATCAATTTAAAATCTACTCACTTCATGGTTCGTTTTTACATTCATTAAAAAAAATACAATTGATAGTTTACTAAATTACTCTTATCAAATATTTTTTGAGAATTGAGCAGCGTTAAAAAGAAGTACTAATATTTTTTTAACATTAAGGTTATAGTTAGAAACTAATTAACAAATGTAGTCTTGAATTCCTAAAGCAACAATTATTTTGGGGTAAACATTTTGAGTTAAAATGAGATGGAGGGAGTGTTTGAAATTCTAAATTTCTGTCTATTTAATTCAACCATAAATTATAATTTAATTATGTCGACACTAGTTAACATATAAATAACGACAAAACTTGACAATAATTCGTAGCAGTTACCATTTTTGTCAAAAAAGTCAAAAGGAAATTTATTTTATTCAAGTAATAGGAAAATTGTACAAAGTAATTAGTTTATTTTGTTGAAGTTATTAGTGAAACTATTAAACTAGAGCAATATATATATATATATATATATATATATATATATATATATATATATATATATATATATATATATATATATATATATATATATATATATAGAATATGAGAAGCAAAGACACTACATTAAGACAAGTGTCTTAACCACAAAATGCCAAGTGGTTTTGTAAATACAAAATAAACTACTTTTGTAACTAATTATTTTTGAATTTTGAATTAATTGGTTACACTAATTGAATTAATAAATATAGATATCTTATAATTATCTACAAAAAATGAAAATACAAAACAATATTTTACCTATTCAAATTGGGTTAGAGTAGTTACAAGTTGAACTATTTTAAAATAAATGGAAAAAAATAGCTATAAAAAATTAAAAAAAGAGAAGAAAAACTAATCATCCAGATTGAGAAATAGTTTCAAGTTGGAGTTTTAAAATAATTTTAAAATAAAATTAAAAAAATGTGTTACCAATTCAAAATATGGAGTAGTTTCAAATTGGTATTTTACAAATTATTTTAAAATAAACAATAATGAATTACCATTAAGACAAGTGTTTTAACCACAAAATATCAAGTGGCTTTGTTAAGACAAAATAAATTACGTTTCTAACAATTTTTTTTGAATTTTGAATTTTGAATTAATTGGTCACACTAATTGAATTAATAAATATAGATATCTTATAATTATTTATAAAAAAGAAAATATAAAAAAATATTTTACTCATTCAAATTGCAGAGTAGTTTCAAGTTGGAGTTTTAAAATTATTTTACAATAAAAAACAAAAATTAAAAACTAGCATTTCAAATCCTTCTATTCTATATAGAATAGGAGAAGCAAAACCATTACATTAAGACAAGTGACTTAACCACAAAATGCCAAGTGGCTTTGTTAAGACAAAATAAACTATTTTTTAAACCAATTTATTTTGACTTTTGAATTTTGAATTAATTGGTTGTACTAATTGAAATAGAGTTTTAAAATTATTTTACAATAAAAAAATTAAAAGTTAAAAACTAGCATTTCAAATTTATATCTATATATATATAGAATAGGAGAAGCAAAAGCACTACATTAAGACAAGTGTCTTAACCACAAAATGCCAACTGACTTTGTAAATACAAAATAAACTACTTTTCTAACTAATTTTTTTGAATTTTGAATTAATTGGTTCCACTAATTAAACTGATAAATATAGATATCTTATAATTATATATAAAAATGAAAACATAAAACAATATTTTACCCATTCAAATTGGGCGAGAGTAGTTTCAAGTTGAACTTTTTTAAAATTATTTTAAAATAAAAGGAAAAAAATAGCTATAAAAAATCAAAAAAGAGAAGAAAAACTAATCATCCAGATTGAGAAATAGTTTCAAGTTGGAATTTTAAAATAAAAATTAAAAAATAATGAATTACCAATTCAAAATTGGAAGTAGTTTCAAGTTGGAGTTTTACAAATTAGTTAAAACAAAAAATATTGAATTACCGATTCGAATTTTGAAGTAGTTTCAAATAGGATTTTTAAAGATTATTTTAAAATTAAAAAATGAAAATAAAAAAAATAAAAAAACTTTCTGAGTAAAATATTAAATATTTTAATATGCTAATAAATATTTCTATTAAAAATGTAATAATATTAAATTTTAGATGATATAATAAAGAAAAATGCATGACCAAAAATTTATTCAGTGTTCTCCCTATATAACTCCCGATAGTTTACGAGAGAATTTATTCATTAAAATTTAGGTAATATTACTAAGAACAATAGAATAAAATTAAAAAAATATTTTATCAGTAACAAATTATATATCTTTTTATATATAATAAAAAGAATGCGAATACTAAACGTTGACTAATATAGTAAAGAAAAATATGAACAAAAGTTATTGGTTATATATATATATATATATATATATATATATATATATATATATATATATAATTAATAAAATAAAATAAAAACTAACATATATATATATATATATATATATAAACTAACATATATATATATATATATATATATATATATATATATATATATATATTGTTTATTTTATTTGAATTAAAAAATATACATATCTTATAATTAAATAAAATTAAAAACAAAAAAGAATATACAAAATAAAACTGCCCGTTCAAATTAGGTGGAAGTAGTTTCAAGTTGCAGTGTATAAATTTTCTTAAAATAAAAAAGGATAAAGATTAGCAATAAGAAAGAGAAGAAAGAGAAGAAAAACTACCCATTCAAATCGGGATGTAGTTTCAAGTTGAAGTTTTAAAATAAAATTAAAATTAAAAAATAATAAATTACCAATTCAAATTGGGGATTAGTTTCAAGTTGGAGTTTTAAAATTATTTTAAAATAAATAAAGCAAAAATAAACTTTCAGAAAACAATATTTAATAAAGTAATTTGCTAATAAAACTTTCTATTAGTAATGTAATAATACTAATTATTAGCTGATATAATATATATATATATATATATATATATATATATATATATATATATATATATATATATATATATATATATATATATATATATATATATATATATATATATATATATATATATATAACAAAAAAGTTATTCAGTGCGCTGCCTGATAAGTTCCGTTAGTTTAACAGTGATTTTGTTCATTAAAATTTAGATAATATTATGAAGAACAATAGAATAAAATTTAAAATAAAAAAATATTTCAAAAGTAATAAATTATAAATCTTCTCATATATGACAAAAAGAAAGAGAGTATTAAATATTGGTTAATATAATAAAAACAAATATAGAACAAAAAAGTTATTCACTAACTATATATGTACCTTTGATTTTATAAAGATTTCATTATTGAGTATATCGTATTGACAAGTAAAATAATAATTGAATTTTATTAAAGCAATATAATTTAATAGGATCGAACAAGTCCGGTCATAATTTAATTTAATTAATATTTTTTATTACTAACCGTGCATCGCACAGGTACAATTACTAGTGTAATGAATAAAAGCAGACCTGCAAAAAGCCCTAACAAACTAATACGTAGCACATTAGCAAAAGTGTCAAACATGGATTATAGACTGTTACTCCATCACACCTTTAATCCGTGTTTGAGATGAATCTTCTTCACATGTTAGAAACTTATAAACAAAATAAATGAGAGAATACATCTTGTTTGGATGGTTGTTACATATCGTTTCATAATGTATCATATTGTAGCGTATTGAATTATACTGTATTTATTGTTTGGATAAATTGTGTCATTTGTCATCGTTTCATAATATCATGCACCGACAATATGAATAATAAACTTGTAATATTAGAAAGAAAATTATGATCCATGGTAAAATTACTATATAAAAAGATAGGGTAAATGATTAAAATAAAATTATTTAATAATAATAAAGGACGAGACTAAGAAAAAAAAAACAAGGTAATGACGCGACCACATCAAATTGATCGTTACATAAAGCGACGCATTTCGTCGTTAAGTAACGACGGTTTTAACAATACGATACAATAAAATTTAAAAAACAATCAAAACAAACATCGTATTTAAACTAACAATACGATACAATACAATGGGTAACAACCATCCAAACAAGTTGTTAAACATGAATAGGACAAGTGTTACTCCATGCGAATAGGTACTTGTGGAGAAAGTATAATCGTGAGGAGCCGGATAACTAAGAGCCCGTTTGGCCAAGTTGTCAAAAAAAGTTTTATTTTAAAAAGTACTTTTATTTAAAAGTGCTTTTTGGAAAAGTACTTTTACAAAATAGCAGTTTTTTTTTGCCAATTCGTTTGAATAGTGCTTTTTGCAAGCTCAATGTGTTTGGCCAATTTTTTAAAAGAACACTTTTAAGTATCAAATTAGGAAAAGGGACAATAAAAGTTCAACTTGCGATTAATATTATTTTTGAGCAGAAAAATAAATTTAAATATTTATTATAAAAGAATTTAATTAAAATATAAAACATAAGAAAAATTATAATTAAAATTTTAATTAATAAAGAATATAGTTATTCCAAATCAATAACATTGAGTGTTTAGTATTATTATTTATTTATATGATAATTTAAATATGTCAAAATATATCATTAAAATATAAATTTAAAATCTACTCTTAAGAAAAGGAGAAAGAGAATAAATATATGATTAAAATAAAAAGGAGAAGAAATAAAAATAAAATGTTAGATTAATGAGTATAATTTGAAAAATTAATATCATATTTGTCTTGAATAAATTATTTCTTTTCTTCTGCTTTTTGGAAGAAGCTAAAATTTGAAGCTTCTCTCTAAAAGCAGAAAAACTGTTTCTGTTGCTATTCAAAAATACTTTTTTAAAGAAAGCCTATGACACAGTTGTGTGGAGCTTCCTAGAAAGACTGTTGCAGGACTTGGGATTTCCTTATAAGTTAATTGGGTGGGTAATGGAGTGCATATTATTTGTCACCTATTCTCTCAACATCAATGGTGGACTCACTGTTCCATTTAAAGGCAAAAAAGGCATAAGGCAAGGTGATCCTATGTCTCCATACCTCTTTGTTCTGGCTATGGAGTATTTACAGAGAGAATTCATGCAAATGATGATGAGGAAAGAGTTAAAATTCCATCCTAGATGTAAGAAACTAGGTGTGGCACATGTCTGCTTTGCGGATGATCTACTTATATTTTGTAAAGCAGACATTCAGTCTGTTAAACTACTGAAGCAGGCTTTCCAGAACTTCTCCAAAGCTTCTGGACTTCAAGCTAATGCTGACAAAAGTGATGTGTACATAGTAGGTGTATCAAACTAGAAGAAGGAGGAGGTCTTACAGGCACTTGGTTTCCCTGAAGGAAGACTTCCATTTAAATATCTAGGGATGCCTCTAGATTCAAAAAAACTGACTACTGCTCAATGTTGTCCATTAGTTGAGAAAGTCACACAGAAAATAAGCTGTTGGTCATCAAGGTTGCTTTCTTATGCTGGTCGAGTTCAGTTGATCAAATCAGTTTTCTTTGGTGTACAAGCCTACTTGTCCCAAATATTTCTACTGCCAAAAAAAAGTGTTGAGGATGATTGAAGCAATATTCAGTTCCTACCTTTGGACAGGTTCAGCTACAGTCTCAAGAAAAGCTCTGGTTGCCTGGGAAACACTCTGTTTGCCATACAGTGCAGGGGGTTAAATGTTCTGAACTTGATCAAGTAGAATAAGGCTGCTGTTGCAAAACATCTATGGGCACTGACCAAGAAGAAAGACAGTCTGTGAATTAAATGGGTGCATACTTTCTATATAAAAAACTACAGTATTGACGACATGCCAGTTCTAAATCTACTGCATGGGCAATAAGGAAGATCTTTGAATCGAGATAGTTGATAAAAGGCATTGCAGATCTTCAAGGTAATCTGGATAGTTGACTGCTTCAGCTGTAGAGGGGAGATTCTTTCAGCATTAAGAAATTATACAGGTTCCAACACCCTCAATACCATAAAGTCCAGTGGAAGAGCATCATACTGCAGGCTCAGTTACATCCTAGATACAAATTCATATTGTGGCTTACTTTGCATAAGAGGTTGGCAACAGTGGACAGACTCTAGGAACTCAACATTCTGATTCCACATGAGTGTACTTTTTATGGACTGTCTCGTGAGAATTTGATCATTTGTACTTTGATTGCTCGCAGACTAAAGCACTTTGGAGTCGGCTCATAAACTGGTTGGGTTATAAACGACCCATTTCTGACTGGAACAATGAATGTGAATGGGTTAGTAAACTAGCAAGGAAGAGAACTGATGTAGCAGAAATCACTGCATGTTTGTTTGGGATCTTGGTGACAGTGATATGGAGAGAGCGAAATAAACAGAGATTCCAAGGAGGGAAAATAGTGTGCGACAATGTCTGCAAGGAAATAGCCATTCACTTGCACTTAAAAGAAGCTTCAATTCACAAATGGAAGGATATACTGTTAAGCTTAGACCATTACCCTTAGGACTGCTCTTAGACTGCTTGATACTACTATCACATAGTGAGATAACAATAATTTTGTCATTATCTGATAGTAGCTGTAGTGACTGTTTAGAATGAGAGTATAGATGGTCAGCATCTATGTTTGTATTTGTACATTTTTTTGATGGAATAGAATAGAAAATCTGTTTATTAAAAAAAAAACTTTTTTTATTTTGACTAACACCTTAAATTTTTTCAAAAGAACTTTTTTTCACAAAAAAAAAATATTTAACCTCCCGGAAGCTTGACCAAATATGCTCTAAGTCACACGTGGAGAAAGATAGGATTATATTTTTGTTTTTTTATTGAACTCGAGAGGGATAGGATTTGAAGGGCCTTAATTGATGATACAGTCAGCGTGGCCCACTTCTCCTTCAAGTGGTTTCGCAATATTGGGCGTTTTGGTATACCGTATATCAAAGTGGAGGGCCCAGTTTTAGTTGGACTCTTTTAAAGGAAAGAATCTTGATTTTTAACGATTTCTTGTCCTAGGAATAGATAAGAAAGATTTTTTTGTGTGTATATGTTATATTTTGAAGTTATTTGCCCGGTTGATTTTGTGTTCAAGTTTTCCAAATTGAGATATAAGTTTTAATGAATATTTTCAATGGTTTACAATAATATTCAATCCAAACAAAAAATAAATAAATTCATAAAACCCGAATATCGAATTCAAAACTTCGAATATTTTTAATAGTTGTCAGTAAAGTTTACAGCTTTATCATTGTTCCTTTTATTATTATTGAACAAAAAATAGATAATTGCTAAAAACTTTTCAATCATGCCAGCATCTTCAATTAACTAGTGTGTAATTGTGTTATTGGGTTTTCATAAGCTCATCAATATGGTAATTCATTGAAATATTTAAAATGATTCTATTATTGCGTGAGAGATAAAGATTCAAAACTTAGTAATTGTTATGAAATCTCCTATTTAAGGTGAATGTCTATAATTAGAGAGATTCTAGAGTTCTATTCTTGGTAGATAAATCATCCCACTCCCTATAAATAAAGGGGTCTTCTACCATTGTAAATCACCCCTAACAATCTCTAAGTATCAATGAGAATACTCCTCTCTCTCTATTCTCTCTATTGCTCTTGTTCTTGCATTATTTTAGTTGTTCTTTACATTATTTCATAACACGTTATCAGCACGAGTCTCTAACCAATTGAAATTTTCGATTGTCTTAACTTTTGTTTGTGTAGGGTTTTGCTTCAAAGAAAGCAAAAGAAGGAAAAGAAAAAGAAAAAAAAAAGAAAAAAAAGGGAGGAACGAAACAGAAAGCAAAAGAAGGATAGCAAAAGAGAAAAAGAAGAAAACATTGAAAATATAATTGGTATACCTTAAAGGTAAGTAATTTACTTTTCCCTTTCAAATTCTTGGAATTCTATAATTTGATTTTATATAAAAAGCATAGACAACAAAGTTTGATTATAACTCTAATGGAGTGTGTAAGAAATTATAACCACATGAAGTGGTAAAATCTCTATGTCCTGCCATGATTAAATTCATGTATGATTGTGGGCAAATAATTGAAAATCCGTCCAATTGAATTTGCTCCATTCCCTTTAGAGAATGTGGTAGCAGTATGTGATAAGTCTGAAAGAAGACTAATTACCGTAAAGGTATCAATGGATGTGGACATGGCAATAGACGAAGTTATAATCGTCATTATTTTGGTAATGAGAACAATAAGGATTCTCAAAATAATCTTTCACTTTATGAAAGTAATATTTGACATGAGATTGTATAAAGCACATGATTTTGATCCATTCCCTGAAGTGAATGTGATAATTGTAATAGAGCCCGTAAGTATGAACACGCTCTTGATGTAAATTTGTTTTATGTCTGACATTATGAAGAGAAAGTTTGTTGCCCTTGAAATTTCGGGCAAGAACTATATGACATGGGTGTTGGATGCTGTAATCCACTTAGATGCTATGGGTCTTGGAGACGCCATTAAAGACATAAATAATGCATCCACCCAAAACTATGCTAAGGCCTTGATTTTCTTGCGCCATCACCTTGATGAAGGTTTGAAACTATGCCAAGGCCTTGATTTTCTTGCGCCATCACCTTGATGAAGGTTTGAAACTATGCTAAGGCCTTGATTTTCTTGCGCCATCACCTTGATGAAGGTTTGAAGATTGAATATCTCACCGTCAAAGATCCACCTATCTTGTGGAATGGCTTAAAGAAGAGATATGACAACCTGAAGTTGGTCACTCTGCCACAAGCACGATACGATAAGAACCCAAAAGCAAATAGTTAATAAACTATATGTTATCGTTGCGGTGAAAACGGGCACTGGTCAAAGGCTTGCCGTATACCATGACTTTTGGTTGACCTTTATCAAGCATCTCGAAAGAGTAAACGCCCTGAAACGAATTTTGTCTCTGACGACAACTTTGACATCACCCACTTGGATGTGGCAGACTTCTTTGAGCAACCCGAGGGGAAGATAGACCACCTAATCGGTGATGGATCCGTGATGAAAGAAGATGGAGCTATTTGATTTTATTTTACTTGTTTGTATTAGTGAATGAATAAACTAATAGCCATTAGTATTAGCTCGTATTAGTTGGTTCATGATATAATGTTAGTATTAGTTCTTTAGAATGTATCAATATGCTCAAATATCAATAATATTTTTACTTTCCAGTAGAGGTAATCGACTAACCTGAAAAACTAGTCGGTTATCTCATATTTCGCATAAAAACTGCAAAACAATCGATTGTCAATGATCAACACTCGATTGTCTTTAAAACAGTGTGATCTGGAATTTTACAAAAACAGTCAACAATTGATTGTCTATGTTTAACAATCGATTGTCTTTAAAACAGTGTAATCTGGAATTTTTTCAAAAATCATCCACAATCGATTGTCTTTGTCTAACAATCGATTGTCGTTAAGACAGTGTAATCGAATTTTTCAAAATAGCCAACAATCGATTGTCTATACTTAACAATCGATTGTCTTAAAACAGTGCTGGAATTTTTCAAAATAGCCAACAATCGATTGTCTATACTTAACAATCGATTGTCTTAAAACAGTGTGCTCTGGACTTTTTCAAAATAGCCAACAATCGATTGTCTATGCATAACAATCGATTGTCTTAAGACAGTGATCTGAAGTTTTTCAAAATAGCAAATAATTGATTGTGTGTGTTTAACAATCGATTGTCAATGTTCAACAATCGATTGTTTGTGTTTAACAATCGATTGTTTGAAGAAAATGTTTAAATTGAAATTTTCAAACTGCAAAGTAATCAATTATGGATAACATATCTGATTTCGTTAGTCAACTGTTAGCTGCAGATTTTGAAAATATTATGTGACACAAACGAATTGAACTTATTTATTCATATGTTCGTGTATTTCTTTTATATGTCAAACCATGGGAAGTAAATTGATTGAAGGCTCCGGAAGAGCAACTGTAACTCTGCCCAAAGGCATGACGTTTATCTTAGAGAATGCAATATTCTCCTCCAAGTCTAAGAAGAACTTGTTGAGTTTTAATGATATCAATCGCAATGTTCTCCTCCAAGTCTAAAAGGAACTTGTTGAGTTTTAAAGATATCATTCAAAATGGATATCATATTGAGACAATAGATGAGAATAATCTTGAATTCTTCATGAAAACGAGGCTGCCCATTTCGTTTGGGTTCACGCCATTTTGCATGCAGCAATGCTAGTTCGTCGGCTGCCCACTTTGGTTTGGGTTCACGCCATTTTGCATGCAGCAATACTAGTTCGTCGGCTGCCCACTTCGGTTTGGGGTCACGCCATTTTGCATACAGCAATGCTAGTTCGTCTCTGATTGACGAATTGACACAAATATTCCCCGTTGCAATTGGTTTTGGGTCATGGACCCAATATATCCCATTTAAGAATCTTTGGATGCGCAGTATATGTGCCTGTAGCACCGCCATCCCGCACCAAAAATGGTCTGCAAAGAATGTTAGGAATATATGTTGAGGTTGAATCGCCCTCCATTATTCGCTACCTCAAAACATTGACAGGAGATTTGTTCACTGCACGATTTGCAGACTGTCAATTTGATGAGACACTTTTCCCAAAATTAGGGGGAGAAGTTGGTGAAACCAAACGGGAAATTTTGTGGAAAAATGCATCATTATCTCATCTTGATCCACATACCTCTATTTGTGAAAGAGGCATAAAGATTATCCATTTGCAAAGAATAGCAAATCAAATGCCTGACGCATTTATAGATTTGAAAAGGATAACAAAATCACATATCCTCGAAGTGAATGTGACAACATCTGATACATATTCATTATTGGAAGAATATGAACATGAAATTGGTACTAAATATACCACACTCACCCCTAGAAGGAGGTTTGAGATGATATATGGCATGAATGATCGTTGGTCACGTACCTATTGTACGCCACAGTATTTTGGAAATATGACTATTAAAGGACAACGATAATGCAAGAAACTTATCTTGCATATAAGTTTGACATGACCATAATGGTATAACTTTCTCTTTAAGAAAGATATTCACCACATGGATGTTGATGAATCTGTGGTAGTACAAAATTAATTGAGAGCTCTAGAAGAGCCAATTATTACTATGTTGGAGAAACACAATTGAGTATTGTGCTGTAGTAAGTCTCAAAAAAACTTATTTAGTTTCCAAAGTACACGCGAAAGCGATTGATTATATTGAGACTATAAATAAAGAAAGGCTTTGATATCTCCTATTACTACAACTTGTAGCGGGGTAATTTGCATATGAAAAGCTACCCGCTTTGTTCTCCAGTTTGTACTACACAAAAGAAAGAATGCCACAATAAAGTGGATATCTATTGATATAAAAACCCATGTCATAATAAACCTGAAGTTTATTGATAAGTGCACATGTCATGGTATAAATTTGAAGTTTACCAATATTGATAATTTATTCAGTTGGCATTCGTGTTAGCCATCTCATTTTAAGTATGATGTGCAAATTCACACAGGTGAATATCAAAGAACTAGAAAGTTCTTTACGAATTCTCTTGTATCACTAGTTCTCATTAATGAACTGACCAACTAAAGAGTTCGGGTTGAAGCCCATAAATTCTGGAAATATCAAAGGTGAATAAGGGCCCATTCACCTGCCATGTATACCACATATGATGCATCTATGATATGGTTACATGCGCAATTGTTATTGACCCGCAGCCTGGCCGGTGCTTGCGAGGTAAATTGCTCAGTAATCTAACTTCGAGCATAATTTCCAGATTTTCTACTCAAGATAGTTCATCTTGATAAGTTGGTTTATATCAAAGTTGGTTTAGCAAGATAATTATTGAGTGCTTCCACTTAATAGCTAAACTGTTTCTTATGAGAACAAAGTTATATATATCAGTTTGATATACGTTGTATACGAGAGTATATTATATTCTCCCCTCACAAGTGGTTCAGGGTCAGGAACCAAATAATTTCATCTTATTATTAATGTGCCGTGTATATTGACATAATAATGCACAAAGATGATTTTCCAAAGTTGAGGAAACAAGTTAGCTTTACTAACATGAGGGGGAGACATGATAAACACTTGAGAAAAGGTTACATGGGATGAATTATCATTTGTATATGTAAATCCCCGAATATCATGATATGAACATGAAGTTCATAAAATGGATAATTCAATTGCAACATATTGCAAAGCATGCTATACGCATTTGCTGACCCAAAGAAAGTAACTAAATGGAAGAGATACAATTCAAGAAGAATTGATTCCATATGAAAGACATGTAGTTTTGAACCTATAGTTCAAATGCTTGAAAGTATAAAAGTCAAAGGTATGTATAATCAGTTTTCGATATCTTATTTGTCTAGCATGACATGGAAAACTTGATATGCATCTAAAGTCTATTATATGGCTTATATGACTTAACTTGAAAGATTTAAGTTGCTTGAAGCATATGCAATTCTTGGTCCTGAAGTACCACATCCTTAGTACAATTTGTGTACATATGTATCTCGCTATAACTATAAGCATGATGGCATTGAGAATGCATCTATGGAGATATTGAAGAGTTATTCCACGACATTATATGAAGATGTTCATATCTATCAAGAATGATGATTTCAAGGTGCGGAATACTTATTCAAGTCAATATGGTTGATTTGTCAAATCTCTATCAAAGATCGTTTTTTTTTTTTTTTTTGAAGATGATGCACAAGATTGGAATGCAAATGCTCAAGGATATAAATTGATGTACTCATTAGGGGGAGTTAATGCGCGTTGCACTCTTTTTCCCTTACAAGGTTTTGTCCCACTGGGTTTTCCTTGCAAGGTTTTTAACGAGGCAACCAATAGGCGCATATTCAAACATGTGTACTCTTTTTCCTTTCTTTAATTTTTCCCATTGGGTTTTGGTTTTAAGGTTTTAACGAGGCACATTGTTGATTAGACATTCAAGGGGGAGTGTTATGAAATCTCCTATTTAAGGTGAATGTCTATAATTAGAGAGATTCTAGAGTTCTATTCTTGGTAGATAAATCATCCCACTCCCTATAAATAAAGGGGTCTTCTACCATTGTAAATCACCCCTAACAATCTCTAAGTATCAATGAGAATACTCCTCTCCCTCTATTCTCTCTATTGCTCTTGTTCTTGCATTATTTTAGTTGTTCTTTACATTATTTCATAACAGTAATAGAATTTTTTTAGAGAGAATCGAGATTTTGGAAAGGAAGTTCGGTCAAAAAGTGTGTGGGGGGAGGGGGGAGTTTATCTGTTAGGTGCTTGGGTTACCCGCTTTTATATATATATATATATATATATAGTAGCGGAGCCAGAAATTATACAATGGGGTGTCAAAAATAAAAATTGCTACTATAGGGAAAGGAACTTGCAACCTTCTATAACTTTTAACAGCCCTTAACCATTGTACTAAGAGTTCGTCTTGTGTCAAGGGTTGTCAACCCCTTGTAAATATTCAAATTTCTTAAAAAAATATACCTAAAATACCTATCTACATAGTGTTATTTCCGGCGAAAGGGTCGGGTAAGGATGGCTCCGCCATATATATTTATATACTAGTTTTTATATACGTGTTTCACACGTAACAACCCAACTATGAGTAAGTATAATATAATAGACACGACTAATAATAAATAATGTTAACCATTACAATCACTGTTAAACAAAGCGAGTAAGAAAAACTTTGGTGTGAATTCATTTACAGATTGAATTATTTAAGAACTTGTGCTTTGTTGTTGTTTTTACTATAGGAATGAATGAGAAGAAGCTTATAACTTTTAAATATATAATAAGATATAAATAACATGACAATAAACATGTGTGCTGAAAAGCCATTTTGTGTTAAAATATTTAGCTATGTATTACTATCATTTTTTATGGAGTTAAAATAAGGAGGATTTTACTTATCCCCGAATAATTTGACAAACAACATTTCATCTAATTAATTGATATATTTATTTTTGCTAGGTATTATAGTTGTTACCATAATGTATTTTGGAGAACTTATATTTTTATTTAATGATGGGTATTATTAAAAAATCCAGCACTATCATAACAGCTGGACTTGATAATTAATTATTTTGGAAGGATACCAAAACTCGTATTATACAACAACAACAACAACCCAGTATAATCTCACTTAGTGTGGTCTGGGGAGGGTAGTGTGTACGCAGACCTTACCCATACCCTGGGGTAGAGAGGCTGTTTCCAAATAGACCCCCGGCATCCTTCCCTCCAAGAACTTCCCACCTTGCTCTTGGGGAGACTCAAACTCACAACCTCTTGATTGGAAGTGGTGGTTGCTTACCATCATACCTTATTATTCACTCTTTATTTTTCATGAATGATGGATCTATTCTAGCTCTTTTATATATTGTTGACTGAATCTTTTTTAATTGATGCTAGAAGTATGATTTACCAAATATTTATTTACGATTTCCACTTTTGTCGATTTTAGAACTACTCATACACTTGATGATGAAATTTACCTCCAAATCTCACTACTTTATCATTAAACGATTCATCAATGTTCATTATACATCCAAATCTCTTGTAACTATTTCAATTGACCGACGCTTAACCATAGGTGTTTCATGCCAAATATTAAAAAAAAATCTTTACGGTATTACAATATTCTAGTTTCTAGTATAGTTGTAATGGTTATTTCAATTGTTGTCGTACCGATTGCGGGTAAATTATTCAAAGCAATAAAGTTTTAAGTGTAGCCATATGAACCTTTTTAACCAAGCAATATAAATAATGCATTGCTAACAATATTTTATGACTTTTTTGTTTTTATCTGAATGTAAATCTGAAATTTGAAGATAATTTATGGTATAAGAGTATTTAATTGTGAAAATAAGTTAATCAAAAGAAAATTAAACTTCGACATATATTTCATTTCAAACCTAAGCTAACATGCATGGGTCTGCTTTGAAAAAATTGTTAAAATAATTAACGCTTGAAAATAAATATTTAATGACAAATTAAATTGAAATTAAATCATTATCATGTTTCCAAATATCTTAAATTTGCACGTTTTAGAATTGCGACATCGAAGGAAAAGTTAAGCAGGTTTAATTTTAGGGTTTCTAGTCTCATAATTCTAGCTAAACATCGGAATATATTTTAATTAAATTTAGAATTCTTTGATAGATTTTAAAATATTATAATTTTATCCAAAATAAATCTTTTTTCGTTATAGAAATATATCACGGGATATAAAAGTCAGTCAATTAAACACATAATAAGATGTTTTCATAAAATAAAATTTAATGGCTTTAATTAATATTGATATTAATATCAGATAGAGCACGATTGAACATTGGAACTATGAACTCACAGAAATAAATAAGAACACGGTTCTTAGTGTAAGCTTAGAAAAACTGTAATTGACTTCTAATGTAAAGATTATTTTAGTTTTATGTAAGGTCTTTGCTTGTTATCCCCTATCAATGTCTTATTTTGATACAAGTACTTGTATAATTTGTAAGTTAATTCTATCGTCTGTCATAAATTCTAAGGAGTAATGCTTTAGTTGAATTTGAAGTACGCTCAAATACTTTATCGTCGGGCTTCATGTCTAAGTGAAATTAGCATTATATAATAAATAATATTACTAATCTATCCTTTAGTCATATAAAAGACAATTAATATTGTAAGGCTACTTCTGTCCATCAACATTGTATTCATGCTTGTATGATTCCTAATGTGCAATATTATGTCCTTTAATTAATAGAATTATAAGGCTAATATCTAGAGTTCCGGTAATGGCTTTTTATTATTAGTTATTATGATTAATATTATAAGATTATTTTTGTAAACCGACATTGTATTCATGCTTTTATAATATATATATATATATATATATATATATATATATATATATATATATATATATATATATATATATATATATATATATATATATATATATATAACGGGCACATAAAATAAATATGAAGAAACATAATTTTATTGATAAAATGATGCGAGTACAATCATGTTTCTCCCTTGATTCTTCTCTCCTGATAATCTTCGTGATTCGAGGGATGAAGCAGCGTATTTATCGAATGTAAAGGATGATGCAGGCCACCTAGATGTATTTGATCTCCGGCTTCTTGAACTATTTGATTGTCAAGAAGTATCCGGCTATATTTTAGTCTCTTTGTGAGTATCCCGTGAGTTTATGGAATTTTAGAGACACCTCTTCAAGGGAATATGTATCCTTTTCATAGGTGTGAGTTAGGGTTTAGGGTAGAGTAACCTCCAAGAAACCCTAATAGACTCGTAATAGACTCATAGGATTTCTAGAGTCATATAGTATCTTTAATTTAGGATTTGGCTTGATCCCTTAAAATTTCAGTGTCTACAAATGACCCATACTTCAATGTTTGTCGAGGTGTAGGCTTGCTGAAACTTGAAGGCGAGACTTGAAGTACCCGACCATCATAACATATAATCTTGAAACTTGAAGTTTTTGATTTGTAGGAGGAACAGATGAAGGCAGAACTGGTCCCACTGGACGTGCCAATTTGTTTGTAACAAATTATATGTGATATAAAAATAAATTACAATCACAAAATAAATATGAAGAAACATAATTTTATTAATAAAATTATGCGAGTACAATCATGTTTCTCCCTTGATTCTTCTATCTTGATTATCTCCGTGATTCGAGGTCTAGAACAACGTGTTTCTCGAATGCATGATGTTGGGGGCTTTCATGGATTTATTTTGATATCCATGAAGTATTTTATTATCAAGAATTATCCAGCCACTTCTTGATCTCTTTGTGAATATCCCGTGAGTTTATGGGATTTTCAAGATGATTTCCATTTTTGAGATATTTTTTGAAAGGTTATGTAACCATTTTTATTGGAGTAACCTAGGATTTTGGTAGAGTATCATCCAAACAACACTGACAGACTCCTAGAATTTCAAGAAGTCTTGTAGTATCCTGAATTTTAGGATTTAGCTCGATCCATTAAAATTTCGATATCTACAAATGCCCCATACTTCAAGGTTTGTCGGGATGTAGGCTTGCCGAAATTTGAAGACAAGACTTAAAGTACTCGGCCATAAAATTGGTGCTTTCACTACTAGAAATTGCTAATTGGCGACCTGAAAAAGCGACCTACCTTGGTCGCTTATAGGCCAAAAAGCGGCCAAACAGGCATGGTCGATATTAAGCTAGTCCCTTTACCTTAGGGACCAAAGTTGATCAGCAATTAGCGACCAACTTTGATCTCTAAGGTCAAATGACCAAATATTCTGGGTAAAAAAAGAAGCGACCAATTTTGGTTACTATATTATTTTAATAATATAATTTTAACGATCAAAGTTGGTCTCCACATTTAAATTATATTATTTATTTATTTATTAATAATGAAAAAGAAGAGACCAACTATGGTCTCTAAAGAAAATATTATTTTTTAAAATATGAATATTGGAGACCAATGTTGGTCGCTTTATTATTAATTTTTTTAATTTTTATTTAAAATAAGCGACAAAAATTGGTCGATAACTACAAGAAATAATAATTTTTTTAATCCTAAGCGACCAACTTTGGTCGCTATATTTAAAAAATTTGATTTTTTAGATGGAATAGCAACCAAATTTGGTCGCTTTTTGAGAAATCTGGGTTCTTTGGCGGCCAACGTTGGTCGCTAATTCCCAGAAATTTATTTTTTTCAGGTATAAGCGACCAACATTGGTCGCTTTTTTTATATATATTTTTGGCAGCAAATGCTTGTTTTGGCAGCTACATTACCTGCCAGCTTACCAATTGTCTTAAATAGGTATTTTATGCCAACAACAACAACAATACCAAGCAACAACAACAACAATTCCAATTATAATTTCAACAACAATACCAAACAACAACCCAACAACAACATAGGAAAAATAACATTAAAACAAAAAAAGTGTAAAGTTCAGTAGAACTACCAAACTAAGTTGACTCTTATTACAACCCAATCGAAAATCGAGTGTATTTGTCTAGTTCAAATTGTCCAAAAGTCAATCAGTATTTGGTACATCATTATCATCATCGTCTGATGAAATTTCATCATCGTGACAATATTGAGAAGGGTCTACTTGTCTATGACGGGATGAATGCTCACAGGGAGGACGGTAGGAACAATCACTTGGAGGACGGGAGGAACGAGCACGGGGATTGCCAGCCTCTAGCGTTGATGGCCAAGAGCGGGGAATCGGAAAAGATCCAGAAGCTAGGAGATTTCTGCTCTACTCTTGCATGCCCTGGCACTCAGTTACCACGCCAATGTGCTGAGTATCTCTAAGCTTTTCTCTTTCCTTAGATGCTTCTATCTCGGATGTGAGCTTCGTCACGGTGTCCCGCATAGCGGAGAGTCTCTCCCCACAAAGCTGCTCGGCTTGCGAGGAAGTTCCTATTCCTTGCATTCCACACCTATAGCGATGGAATTTCCTAATATGAAGGTCGTATACCTTCCCTCATTTTGGACCTCCTGCAGCCTGCGTCCATACTCTTTCAGCATCCTCAACCGAAACTTGGGTTGGCGCGCGGTGGCTGGCTGCGTAAGAATTCCTCAACTTGAGATGTGAAGCGATCTTATAAGAAAAATTAAATTGAATTAGTAGTTCAAAATTTATATAAAAGTAAATGAAAATACTTAATGAAAAGTATAAACTTACATGTACAGACTAGGCTCATCCCTCGACCCACCTTTCTTGATCCGTGTATTTCTTCTTCTTCTTCTTCACAATATGAGTCTCTTTGAATAGCTTATCTTGGTTCATCGAACAACCCAACTTCTTTTCCTGAAAACTCATCAATTTTAATTAATAAATAGAATAGATATACTTTGAAAATTAAAATAAATTAAGCAATTACATACCATTCTTCTTTTTATTGTCCCCAGGCTGACCGTACCTCCAGGGTGCAAGGATCCTCCCTTCTCAGATGTGCGAGCTTTCTTTCCTTTTTTGCTCTTCTCAAAGAACTCCACAGTAGGCCATTGCCTTTTCAAATCATCCCAAAAATTCTGAAGCAACTAACCAGGCTTCTGGTTCATCTGTCTAGCTTTGGAGAAAGTATGCGACAACTGCTTGCGCGCTTTCAGATGAAAATTTGCAGCCACGTCCGTGCTATACTGGTGTTCGCATACACACTTGCTCTCTATTTCAAAAGTTAAATATTAAATTCATTGAAAATTGCCTCATTCAGTGAGAATAAGAATTCACGCCAAGACGCATAATAGGCATCATAAAACTTTATGGTTGCCTTGGTGATCAATCTTGTAGTAATATTACTCGGGCTGAACCTGCAATTTAATAACTAAAACAAATTGATATTTTAGTAAAAACTGTACAAACAAAATAAACATAAAAATAACAAATAACTCTTACCCATCACCCTCAAGGACTATGATAATCATGCCATACTTATCATAACGCACCTCTCGTCAGCAGCAACATCAGCATCATCGTTCGAAATATATACATCAGAGGCATGTGTGGAAGGAGTAGGGGGTCAGAGCTACTATCCCGCAGGCGAAGGCCTCAAATAGGTGGAGTCCCCGATGAAGATAAATGTGAGCCATGTGACTGCGACATAGCTGCACGGATCGCAAGTGGTTGTGACACTGATTGATGTGACCCGATTGGTTGTGAAACTGATGGTTGTGATCAATGTGGTTGTGACATGGATCGATACGATCCATGTGATGCTGCTGGCTATGCTCCACGTGGTAGTGAGGCAGGTGGACTGTATGTCTGGCGCATAGTCCTTTGGCCCTGTGATGAAATACCCGGGGTATGCACGAAGGTGTAGGGCGTGATATGTTGTGGCAGCTCAGAATAGCTCTGGGGTAGACATTGTGGCATAGGTATAGGCACAAAAGAAGAGGATGGAAAAGATTGATGAGTAGTATCTTCTACCATCCTCTTTGGTTTCCTAGCCTTTTCTCGACCCGAGAACTACTACCTTCATTGTTACCTCGACTTTTGCGTGTCATCTGCATAATTAATACATATTTAGATTGAAACATATAGAGAAACTATTTATAAACGAGAGTTATTGAAGAAACCAACTTTTTAAAGCTCATCGACGTATTCTTCCTCGTCAGAGAATTCTTCTTTCTCACTAGTTTGAGATTCATGAGTTGATTCTTCTTCCTCGTTTTCAATAAGGCAAAATAGCCTAAATGGCACCTATACTTGTAATACTTTGTCATCCCGGTCGCTGTATTCAATGAAGTTTCATCTATATACTTGAACTCAATCAAAATATGTATTTTAAACCCCTCTAACCGTTGACTGAGCTTATGTGTCATTCATTTTGCTAAGTCAGAAAAATGAGTGGTTACATGCTCTAAAAAGGAGAGTGAATATATTTATTTTGATTTATAACTATTTAAAATAATAAAGAATAATCATAAGAAAGAAAAAAGGTAAATTAATTTCCAACCCAAGTATTACTACCCATTTCCCAACAGTATTCTTCTCCCCTCTCTTCCATATAGTAACCTCGTTTCTCCTCAACCTTACGGAAAAAAGAACCACCAACTAAAGACCAACTTTCTTATTCAACAATTCAAACTAACTAAAGAATCAGAAAGTAAAATTTACAGAAAAAATGGAAAATAAAATAAAATTGAAGGAACAAGAACCTGAAGATAGGTATTCTTCAAGACCCCGAGAAGAAAGAGGAGAAGAAGAATTTACAATAAGACTATCATTTTCTGAGGAGAAATCAATAAGACTATTTACTTCAAGATCCATTTTTTCACACTCTTCAATGGACATTTACTTCAACATATCAGTTACATAAAATTAAAAAATCTATAGCTAAGAATAATAAGAGTATCGACTTGAAATTGGATTGTTCTTTGATAAAAGGGATTCTGAGTAAAAGTGGCGATGATAGAATTGGAGTGGTAGAGCAAAAAGGGGGAATTTTATTTTTAAACTGCTAAGAGGCGGTTATCCAAGAATTGGGAAATTATAAATGAAAAATTGAAAATTTTGTTAGAAAGTGTTTTGTGTAACTATGAACATTCAACAACAACAATGAACCTAGCTCTTCTTCCTATGAATTTCTTCAAGCTCGGAACGTCAATCTTCAATCACTTCTTCAGATGCACTTTTCTTAACTTTATATTCCAGAAATAAGTGCCTGATTGTTCCAATTACATTTTTCCTTAGGTGTATTACGTCGATGATGTGGCATTGATTTATCTGATGTGGACATGATATTTTCTCCATGTCAGACGAGTGACCAACACGTAATGTTGAAGGGGTTTAAAATACATGTTTTGATTGAGTTCAAGTGTCTGGATGAAACTTCATTGAATACAGGGACCAGGATGACAAAGTGACACAAGTATAAGTGTCATTTAGGATATTCTGCCTTTCAATAATGTTACTTCATTTATATCAACTTCTTACAATATGTGTTCAGGATGTTCCAAATTATTTTCTAAAAGTTCGTCCACTATTTGTTGAACACTGGAGATATCGTTTTGATATGCAACATCCAACACATTCTCGACTTCAACCCTACCTACAGGCTTAGTTTTGATTGCGACCCAAAATTGGACTTATTCCGCCGAAATGGATAAGGAGCATAATACACTTGCCCATTATGTGCAATTATGAAAGGGTTATAGTGATCATACTCCCTTGTATGATTAACCTCAATTATGATGTATTGATTTTGTACTCTCATACCTCTTATTGGATTTGGATCAAACCACTTGCATCTAAAGAGTACCAATTTCTTTTTTGGCCAACCTGTATATTCTAGTTTTATTATTTCTTTGAGGACACCATAATAATCAATATCTCCAACTTGGTTGCCATCACCGCCTTGAACATACACCCTGCTGTTGTTGCTTTTTTTATATTTAGAGCAATCATATGTATGAAACTTATAAGCATTCACAACATACTAAGAATATGTTGTGACTTCAACCCCAGGTTCCCAAGATATATCTTTAAAAATTTGATTTACACCATTATTTGGATCATTTACCTACATATTATTAACAAAATTCATAAGTTAGCATAACTTCCAAAAATTGTTTACCTACATAGTGTTATAATAATTTAAGGATAAAATTATAAATTGTTTGAACCACCTATCAAATGTCGTATATACATCATCATGGCCAAATTGATGCACGAAGTGACTGTAACACATCAAATATTTTTAATAGTTTCATTGAGATGCAATCACAGTAAATTTTATATTTTGATAATTATTAAATCAATACTTACTTGACAAATGGTACTACTTCGGGATAATTTAGCAACACATGAAGTGTAGCTGACTTGAACGCCATATAACTCAAACTTCTCTTTCTATCATCCTTAGAACATCGGCCTGGTTGATTGAATATAGACATAGGCAGATATAATGGATCATTCCTAAGGTCGTTGTGTGCCTGTTAGACCTATTCCTAGCACATGGCACATTACTCTCAAAATAATAAGAACAAAAATGAGCAGTTTCCTTTGCAAGATAAGCTTCACATATTGATCCTTCAATTTTATTCCTCTGCTTAACAAATTGTTTGCATTTGCCAATTTTCCTACATAATTTCAGGTTAGCCAAGAACATTCTAATAAACAGAAAATTAGATATGGACTATAATATTACCTCTCAAAGGGATACATCCATCTGCATTGAACATGCCCTTCAAGTCGTACCTCGTGCATAAGGTGGATTGGAAGGTGTTCCATCACATCAAAAAAACCACAGGGAAATATCTTTTCCATCTTAGAAGAAGTTACACGAATGTTCTGATCCATTCGGTTTAGGTTTTCTTCCCTTAATGTGGAAGAACACAAGTCTTTGAAAAACTAACTAATTTCTGTGATGGGTTTCCAGATTCTTTTACGAAAACCACAAAATGCAATAGGCACTAAGGTCTCCATGAAAACATGACAGTCATGACTTTTCAAGTGGCTCAACTTCCTACCTCCATATGTACTTTTTCCCCAAAATTCAACGTATAACCCTCAGACATCTTAATATTCATTACCCAATCACAAATATGCTGTCTTTCCTCCAAAGTAAATGTATAACTTGCTTTGGGATTGAATAACTTACCATTTTTTGCTGTCTGCAAGTGTAATTCAGGCCGCCTGCAATATTCTTAGAATTCCATTCTAGCCTTCGTGTTATCCTTTGTCTTACCTTTAACATCCATCACTGTGTTGAACAAATTGTCAAAATAATTCTTCTCAATATGTATGAAATCAAGGTTGTGGTGGAGAATATTATCCTTCCAATAAGGCAGCTCCCAAAATATACTCTATTTGGTCCAATTATGAGTAACACCGTATCAGGGGAATCTATAAGGTGGAACTTCAGTAACTTTACTAAAGTTCTGGACCCCCTCCCAAATTTCTTCACCTGAAAGTATCAGAGGTGGATAATCATATTCCATTTTATTCTTTTTGAAAGAATTTTTCATCCTTCTAAACTTATGACCCTCAGGAAAGAATTGACGATGACAATCAAACCATGATTGCTTTCGGCCATGTTTCAAAGTGAACGCTTTACTATTTTCCATGTAGTAAGGACAAGCTAGCTTCCCAACAGTCATCAACCCAGACAACATTCCATATGCAGTAAAATCATTAATTGTCCACATTAAATTAGCACGCAAATTGAAATTATGCTTGGTAGATATGTCATATTTTTCAACACCATCGCACCATAATTGATTTAGCTCATCAATCAAAGGTTACAAATATATATCTATCAAACTTTTCGGATTACGTGGACTGGGGATTTTATAATTTACGAATATATATGGACTAGTCATGCACAACTTGGGTGGTAGATTATAAGGTGTAAGAAAGATAAGCTAAAATGAATACGGTGTCGCAGATACAGAAAAAGGCGTGAAGCCATCCGCACAAAGATGATGTTAATAAACGTCAATGCCACATAAGAGGGGGGGATGATTTGTGTGGTACTCAATTTTTTTGCTTAAACTGCTTATGAAGGACCTAGTTCTTCTATGTCTTCCAACTACTGCTGTTGCGGAGTAATAAATATAGAAAATAAAGAACACACAGATTTTACATGGAAAACACATGGCTCAAAAGGTAAAAAAACCACAACGTACTACACAGTAGGATTTTACCAAACTCCACTAAAAATCAATGGGCCAAACATCATTTACAAAGATTCTTTGTAAACCTAAGGATTAAACTCTAATCCCAGTGTGGCGCACAGCCTCAACTGCTGCGACACTATCAAGTTAACTCTAACTTGAATACTCAAAGTACCTACTACAATTGCTTCTAACTAAGCTGAAAGGTACAATATGAAAACATCTACTACAATTGAACTAGAAATAAAGAAAGACGCATAAAACTCTTCATGGAACTTGTTCTTCAATGTGGTTCATGTAGCTTCTGGTTGGCACTTTTGAATTACACACAAACTGCTAGCAAAAAGAGTTGCTATTTTGCTCCCAATTCACGTTTAACTTCTGCATTTTTGTGCAACACTTTTAATGTGAGAACATTCTGCAATTTATAGAGTTAGTAGATGAGTAAATAACTAGAGTTCTCATGCAACTCTTCCTTGGTGGAAGAGTTCTAGTTGATTTCAACTTCTTACTCCTTCCCTATCTTGGATAATGTTCTTTTTGATTAAAGACTCCCTCTCCTTATCACTTATGCAACCTTTTCGATCAGGAGATATCAAATACACCAAGTTAAGCGTATCTCCTTCACGTGAAACCCGAATGCTTGAATCTGCCCGTTTTATGAACCTGGGGGATGGACCACTGGGATGGACCTGGTTCATCCTGAGTTCTTTTGTCAATCTTCAAAACTTAACCTTTACTTGGGCCAACAAATTCCCCCTTTTTTTATGATGAAAAACTCTGTTCTTTTCTTAAGCTTAGACCCTGTTTCAACTTAACTCAACATCAACACAATGTTAGAAACATTTTTCCCTTTTATCACTTATCATCAAGGACTAGGTACATTAGGTTATAAACATCACTGTTCAAAGTGTAAAGCACAACCTTTTTCCCCCTTTTCGCATCATCGAAAAGTTGCATAAAAAATGTGAGATAACCAGATTTTAAAACTTACTCATGGCCATTGGGGCTACTTCAAATGCAATCGTGGATTAATAATCATAGATAAAGCTAAGAATTTTAAGCATCAATGAAATATGAACAAACAGTTGGAGCAAAAATAGTGAATTTCATTGATGATTGATAAGATTCTACCACAAAGCATAAGAAGAAATAAAAATACTGAAAACATGAGCAAAAGAACAAAACGTCCCGAATTGGGTCATTGGTTGATCTTCACTAGGCTAGGAGACTTAAGGATTGGAAGAGGTAGGGCTGAGTTATTTGCTTGGAGAAGTTTCAACATGTCTTGAAAAATTCCACCATTCTTCTCATTTTCTCTTGCAAGTTCAGTTTTGAGAAAATCTCTCTCAGATTATACCTTAACCAATTATGTCTTCAGCCTTGCTATCTCAATATCCTTTGCTTTAATCTCATGTACTAAGACTCCGACTTTGCTATTGATAGGTGTCTTTATAGATGAACCAGGTTCATTAAGAATGATATTGACTTCATAATCGCAAGAAAGCATAGTATTCTCCCTACTTCTTCATAGATACCTTGAAATGTGCAGCATAATTTTGAGAATGAAACCATAGGGAATGGCATGAGTTTTGGTGCCATTGATAACTCTATCAGTAGGTCTGCGAGTGTTTCCTGTTCAGATGGAACATGTTCATCTATATTTTTGCCAAGTTAAGCCAATCCCTCAGCAGCTTCGCTAGACCTCACTTCCCCCTGTTTTGCTCACACTCTCTTCTATTTCACTAATTTCCTCTCCCCAAACAACCATTGCACCAGTTTCTTTTCTTAGACCAACATGAGTAGGTGAAGTATCAACCACTCTTGTACCATTTCCCCTCACAGTACTCCTAGCACCCTTGCTTTTTTTCTTTTCATTTTTACCACCAACTTCTCCAGATTATATAGTCTCAACACTTTCTATACATACTACAAATCTATTCTCAAAATTTACAGCAACTTTAGAAATTGTTTCTGGAGAACCTTTACAGTTAGAAGATAGCTTATCAGTTTCGGAAGACCTACTTCTCCCCCCCCCCTAGTAGCCGACTTAAATGAATCTTAGGATTCTTCTTCCCTACCCGCTTTCAATTGCTTGTTTATTGTCTTAATCTCCTCTCCTTCATAGGTGTTCAACAATCTAGGCTAGGGTATGTAAAAGAAGAGAATTAGATTGTGTTTGGAAGATTAAAGAAGAATAAGAGTTTCTGACGATTTGAGAAATATGAAGTAAGAAATACACTAAAGCTGATCAATGTATAGAAGAATAATTGATGGGGTAACTACATCTTTTCAGACTCTTAGAAGTTTAGTCAAACTGAAATTCAGTTTTGAAGAGACGTTTGAGTGTATCCCTAAAATATAGGTACTTTCATTCGATTGGGACTCTTTTAAACTACATTGGTTCACTTGTAAAGGATAATTCCAAAAGGAGTTTGGTATTTGATAGGACTCTGCTCATGATCCAAATATAGTAACTTCAAATTATGCAGAGTGTAGAAAACATACCATGTTATCTTGATGAACCAGGTTCTTCACTGAAAATTCTCTTGTGTAAGTCTAATTTTGCCAAAATAGAGAAAATATCATTAGTGATTAATGAGCCATTCTAATACATGGCACAAGAGTATACTATGGAGAGTATGAGACTGAGCAAGATGTAATCTAACTACACACAATTTACAGACTTTCTAACCAAATATAAATTTTTTTTCAATTTTTTTCGTTTACCCTTGAACTGGTCCTTTTAGGTGATTTTTAGCATCCCTAATTCCAACTTGTTCCTCTCAAAGTGATCTATACTTAAGCCTTTTGTGAAGATGTCATCAATTTTTTGTTAGTAGCACAAAACTCCACATTGATCAAGCCTTTCTCATAGTTGTCCCAAAAAAATGGTGTCCAACATATATGTGCTTAGTTCTCTTATGATAACCCAGATTATTAGTCATACTAATAGCACTAGTGTTATCACAGAAAATAGGGATGCTACCAACTTCAATACCAAAATCCATCAACTGCTGCTTGATCCACGACAATTGAGCACAATCACGAAGCAACATCAACATACTCAGTTTCAGCAGTAGATAAGACCACTGAATTTGATTTTTAATAGCCCATGACACAAGACATGAACCAAGGAAGTGTTCCATTCCTGACGTTCTCTTCCTATTCATTAGAAAACCTGCATAATCAGTGTCAGCATATCCCACTATGTTAAATTTACTAATTTTTGGATACCAAAGGCAAATGTCAGTGGTGCCTTTCAAGTATCTCAATATTCTCTTTACATTAGTCAAGTGGGACTCCTTTGGATTCGCCTGAAATCGAGCACAAAGACCTACACTGCACAGAATGTCAGATCTTCTAGTAGTGAGATATAAAACAGAACCAATCATTTCCCTATAAAACTTCTGATCAACAGATGAACCAGGTTCATCTATATCCATTTTCGTGGATGTTGCAATAAGAGTGTTAATTTCTTTGGATGTTCCTTCCTATTTTTGTTACTGAGGAATAGGTTAATGGACAGGTTCCATCTAGGTTTGAGGATCAATTACTCTCTAGTCAGTTCCCCCTGTCATGTTGCCCAAGTGAAAGAACCGATTCCATCACATGTTCCTTCCTGTGATGCATATTCAGGTTGGGATTGTGGTTTCACTATTTGAATTTCTTATCAGCCCAATCTCTTCATTATGTTGCTCCTGCATCTCAGAAAGAATATTAGTTTTTCAATAAAATAATATATACATTTTTTCTACACACACGGTTCTTTTACTGAGTATCATATAAGCTTTACTATGTGAAGAATATCCCAAGAATACTCCCTCATCACTTTTTGGATCATACTTACCTAGGGAGTCTTTGCCATTATTGTGCACAAAGCATTTGCATCTAAATGCCCTAAGATGGGATATATTTAGCTTTCTCCCTTTAAGTGACTCATAGGGAATCTTCTTAATAAGAGGTCTAGTCATGTAACTATTTATAATGTAGTATGCAAAAAATCAGCAAACTTGGCATTTTCAAATTCAGTTTCATGATCAGACCTAATTGATGCAAGTTGATTACCTAGTTATTTCTGAGTTATTCTAACAAAAGAAGTAAATATGTCAAATGCTTCATCTTTAGATGTTAAGAACAACATCCAACTAAACATAGAGTAATTATCAACAAGCACCATCACAAATATTTTACCACCTCCACTTAATGTTCTCATTGGACCACAGAGATCCATATGGACCAGTCCCATCATTCTGGTGGTGCTTACCATTTTCTTGCTTTTGAAAGAGGATCTTACCTGCTTCCTACTTGCACAAGCCTCACAAATTTTGTCTTCCTTGTAATTAATGTTAGGCAGTCCTATAACCAAATCCTTAGAGATTAGTTTGTTAAGTTGGCTTAGACTGCATGTCCAAGTCTCTTGTGCCAAAGAAGGGGATCATTGTCCAACACACTTATGCAAGTGAGTGCGTTTTCTGAAAGTGAAGACAAATCTACAATGTATATATTATATACTCTTTTTCCCTACAAAACAATCTTGTCAATGATAAGATTAATCACAAAACATTTGGTAGAGGTGAATGCTACCAAGTTACCTTTATCACACAATTGTGATTGTCTTATTAGGTAGCATTTTAGGCCATCTATCAATTTGACATTCTCAATAGAGTGAGAATCAGTCTTACCCTACCTTTCCAACCCTAATTATCTCACTTTTCTTCCCATTTCCAAAGGAGACATTACCTCCTTTGAGGTCCTCAAGTGAAAGGAACTGGTTCTTGCTTCCTATCATATGCTTTGTGCAGCCACTATCCATGTGCCATACTTGGCCGTTCCCCCTCACTTGAACCCACAAAAGGAAATTAGGGGTTAGTATTAGGAACCCAAACTAGTTTGGGTCCCTTTTTATAGGCAAAAGGGTGAATCAGACTCTTTTTAGCCCAACCTAGAAGCCTATTTTTCCCTTGAACAAATTCTTTATTCTTTTGACTAGCCTTTTCTTTTGTAATACATTCAGATTATAGTGACCAGTTTTATCACAGTGTGTGCAAATTATGTTCTCAGGAAGTGTGAGGTACTTGCTTATGGGATCCCACTTAGGTACAGGGGTCCCGTAGCCAAGTCCTCTCTTATTGCTACTATGGTGTTCATGCAGCCATGAATGTGCATCGGAGGACTTATTCCATTTACATGTTCTATCTAGCTCGTGCTTAACTTTTTTTAGATCCTCCTTTAGGACTCTTATCTGCTCATCTTTTTTGTACAACTCATCTTTCATTTTTCCTACATTTTCTTCTAAAGTGAGTTGTGTGTGATCAGATTCCTTTTTACCAGTTCCTAATTTCAATTTTTGATTTTCAGATTTGAGCTCTAGGACTGTGGTATCAAGTTCATGAACCTGGTTCTTCAACTTAGTATTTTTACTATCACTTTCACTAGCCCTAAGTTCCAGGTTTTTTCACTTAGCTTTCAAAATCACACACTCCTTAGAAAGCTGTTACTTTTCATTATTATAACCTCAAATTCATCAATGAAATCTAGAAGTAACTCAGACAACCTTTCTTTAGACAAAAATTTAATCTGATCATTGAGATGATTTATACTTACCTCGGATTCCTCATCGGATTCTCCAATTGCCATAAGTGCTTCTTCATCTCCATCTTCACCCTCTGAGTCCTCATCGAGATTTCTCCCCAGGCCGCAACCATAGCCTTTGTTGATCCTTTGTTCTTCTTGAGTTGAACATGTTCCTTCTTCTTGTTCCTTCGTTCAGGTCTTTCCTTCTTCCATTCAATTTCCCATTGAGGGCTATTTCTAATGTGGTGATCAGTCCTCTCACACTTGTAACACCCCTCGTTGGTTTGTTTTTCAGGAACCCTTGGTTTGTTGTAGCTTCCACTTCTCGAAGGACCATTTACTCTCATTAAGTACTTCTTGAATTCCTTTGCGATCATGGTCATTTCATCCTCCTCTAGATCAGCATCTTTAGTGATTTTGAATGTCATGCTCCTTTCCTTCCCGGGTGCATCCATCTTCATGGTTTGCCTTCTAAGTTCATAGGCTGTGAGATTTCCAATTAGCTCGTCCAACTTAAGAGTGGCAGTGTTCTTTGATTCCTGAATGGCAGTGATTTTTCTTTCCCAAGTGACTTGTCAAAATTTTCTCAATATTATCCTCTTCAAGAATAACCCTTCCAGGAGACTTAAGTTCATTTGTCAATGTGGTGAACCTTGTATACATCTCCTGGATGGTTTCCCCTTCCTCCATGGTAAAATTCTCATATTGAGAATATATCAATGTTCCTCTTGATCTCTTTACTTGAGGAGTTCCTTCATGAGACACTTGTAAAATGTCCCATATTTCCTTGGCAGCGGTACAACTTTGAACTCTATACTCGTCTGGACCACGTCCACACACAAGCCATATTTTGGCCTTAGCATTCTTTTCCCATTTTCTCAAGTCCTCAGCATTGCATTCAGCTCTTGTTTTTGGCACATCTACTCCATCAGCATTTTTCTTCATGATAGCTAGGAGACCATCAGTGACAATGTCCCATAGCTCATAGTCTTCTCCGATGATGTGATCTCTCATTCTATTTTTTCCACCAAGAGTAGTAGTGGCCATTAAAGAGAGGAGGCCTATCAGTGAATTTCCATTCCCAGTTTCCAGGCGGTGCACTCATCTTGATCTTTTCCTAAGGTGTTAGCCTCTTCAAGGATAACCTTCTCTGATACCAATTGATGTTAACAAATGACAATACCACACAAGAGGGGGAGGGGGTGATTTGTGTGGTACCCAATTTTTCGCTTAAACTGCTTATGAAGGACCTGGTTCTTCTATGTGTTCCAACTACTGCTGTTGCGGAATAATAAATACAGAAAATAAAGAACACATAAATTTTACGTGGAAAACACCTGGCTCAAAATGTGAAAAAACCACGACCTACTACTCAGTAGGATTTTCCCAAACTCCACTAAAAATCAATGAGCCAAACAACATTTACAAAGACTCTTTGTAAACCTAAGGATTAAACTATAATCCCAGTGTGGAACACAGTCTCAGCTGATGCGACACTATCAAGTTAACTCTAACTTGAATACTCAAAGTACCTAATTCAATTGCTTCTAACTAAGCTGAAAGGTACAATATGAAAACACCTACTACAATTTAACTAGAAATAAAGAAAGATACATAAATTTTTTTATAGAACTTGTTCTTCAATGTGGTTCATGTAGCTTCTGGTTGACACTCTTGAATCACACACTAACTGCTTGCAAAAAGCCTTGCTATTTTGCTCCCAATTCACGTTTAACTTCTGCGTTTTTGTGCAACATCTTTAATGTAAAAACATCCTGTAATTGATAGAGTTAGTAGATGAAGAAATAACTAGAGTTCTGATGCAACTCTTCCTTTGTGGAAGAGTTCTAGTTGATTTTAACTTCTAACTCCTTCCCTATCTTGGATAGTATTCTCTTGATTAAGGACTCCTTCTCCTTATCAATTATGCAACTTTTTCGATCAGGAGATATTAAATACACCAAGTTAAGCTTATCTCCTTCACGTGAACCCGCATGCTTGAATCTGCCCGTTTTATGAACCTGAGGGATGGGCCACTGGGATGGACCTGGTTCATCCTGAGTTCTTTTGTCAATCTTCAAAACTTAACCTTTACTTGGGCCAACAACAGACCTAACTGAATGTTCCTTGGTTCATTAGAAAAATCTGGATATATCCTATCAAAGTGCTTCCAAGCTTCTACATCAGAAGGATGACACATAACACCATGTGGTCTTCTATTTTCAAAGTGCCATCTCATATGAGGAGCACAACTCATTGACGCATATAACCTCTTTAGCCTAGGTATAAGAGGTAAATAATGCATTGCCTTGATAGCGACCATCTTCCAACTAGAAAGCCTCTTGAAATGAGGCTTTCCGCAAAATTTACAACGGCTTAAATTTGTATCATCTTTATAATATAACATGCAACTATCTTCACAACAATCAATTCTCATTGAGGAAAGTCCTAACTTAGAAACTAATCTATTTGCCTTATAGAAATCACCAGGTAATTCGATTTTCTCGTCAACTAGTTTACGCATAAGGTTAATGAAAGAGTCCATGGTTGCTTGAGAAATATTCCAATCAGATTTCATAGTTAGTAATTTAGCTGCAACAAACAACTCAGAGTGCGGACGTCCTTCACGTAGTGGACGACTAGCTTCTTCTAACTGTTCATAAAAATATTTTGCTTCATCATTAGGAGTTTGTTCAACATTTTCGTTGGGCTCACCCCCAAAGTGCATTCCAAAAGCATTCGCAACTGTATCATGAATTCTGGAATTACGATTTTTATTCCCCCGACCTACTACTTTCACAAACAACTATGTTGTGAAATATCCCATGGCTACCATCCATCTATCCATGATTAGTCCATGTAAAGTAATTTTCTATAAACCTTTACTATAAAGATGAACCTTAACTTCCTCCGGTATTCCAAACTTCATACAGTCACACTTAACACAAGGGAAACTAATTACTCTTTCATTTATGTATGGCGGAAGTGACATTGCATGTCTAATAAATTCATCAACCCCTTCTACAAAATCCTCCCGCAATCCCCGTTGATTATGATAATTCCTATTGTACATCCAAGAACGATGTTCCATTTATATAAATAAAGCAAGAACAAATTAAATAATTAATTCATAGCCTAATCTTTTCTTAGTTAACTAGAAGTCCAATTCATATCCTATTATTGTTGCTTTATAAATTGAAATTTAACCCCATATATAAATTAGTCTACCCAAACAGTTAATTTATTTGAACCCTAAAAGTATTAATAAGAACCATAAAAATTACAAATAATATATAATATGGAGAAATTAAACCCTAACATGGAACTAACTTTGAACTAAACATAGTTGAACAAATAATATATAACTTTGAACCCTAACATGGAGGAATTGAACCCTAAAATTACTTGTTTTTGGAAAATACAAAAAAATGAGAGAGAAACTAACCTTGGGCATGGAGATCGTCGGAGTTTGTGCTGCTGCCGTCAGGGGTATAAGTGCATAGTATATATATAAGTGCATAGTATAGCGTAGTATATATATATATATGCGCAAGCTTCGTAGTACTATTCATCTCTTGTATTACAAAAGTATTAACGACTTACATTTATATTATTTAGATATACAAAAGTGATTTTTAATTTTGACCATATAGAGATCAACTTTGGTCGGTAACTATACATGAATTTAATTTAGCGACCAGCTTCTATACATGAATTCAATTTAGCAACCAAAGTTGGTCACTAAGTTAAAATTAGATTTATTTATATTTTATATAATATTTAAATCAATAATAAAAATTATTAAACATTAGAACTGAGTCCCACTTTTGCGACCAAAGTTTGTCTCTACTCCATTATGCAACCAATTTTGATCGCTAAATTTTGAATTATATTTACTTAAATTTTATAAATTTTTTTAAATAAATATATATTTATTAAAATTTTATAACTAGGTCCTATTTTAGCGACTAATGTTGGTCGTTATCAACTTATCCTTCAGTCAGCGACCAACTTTGGTCACCAGTTTTAAATTATTTATATTTATATTTTATATTTCCTATAAAATAATAATAAAATTATTAAAAAAAATTATGTGGTTCCCGCTTTTGCGGCCAACATTGGTCGCTAATCTTAGTATATTTTTGATCAAGTAAGTCTGACCAGTCCAATCAACAATTTGACTAAATTTGCGACCAACCTTGGTCGCTAAAGTATTTCAAATATTTTTTACTATTTTCGGTAGTTTGGCGACCAACTTTGGTCGCTTTTCTTGACAGACCAAATTCTGTTGCTAATGTTTGGTCGTTTTTTACAGGAATTCTAGTAGTGTTTTGAAACTTGGAGTTTTAGATTTAAAGGAGGAAGAGATGAAGGGCAGGACTGGTTACACTGAGCGTGCTAATTTGTTTGCAACAATTTATACGTGATACAAAAATAAATTACAATAATAAAATAAATATGAAGAAACATAATTTTATTGATAAAGTGATGCGAGTTTAATTCTGTTTCTCCCTTGATTCTTCTCTCCTAATAATCTTCGTGATTCGAGGGCTGAAGCAGCGCATTTCTCGAATGTAAGGATGATGCAGACTTCGTGGATGTATTTGATCTCCGGCTTCTTGAACTATTTGATTGTCAAGAAGTATTCGACCATATTTTGATCTCTTTGTGAGTATTCCGTGAGTTTATGGAATTTTTGAGACACCTCTTCAAAGAAATATGTATCCCTTTATATAGGTGTAAGTTAAGATTTTGGGTAAAGTAACCTCTGAAACTCTAATAGACTCATAATAAACTCCTAAATTTGATTTGATCCCTTAAAATCTAGTGTACGATAAGTTTGCTAATTTCAGTTTTCACAAGTCACAATATGCTGAGTAGTGTCATTTCAAAAGATATACACCACGGATTTTGATTTTATGGAGATGTTGGCTGGTGCAAAATTAGTTTTATCACTGTTTTGGTGTCATTGAGTAGTTGTACTCTAGTCTTTTCATCTTTAATTTTTCCTCTTCTCTCCTTCACCTTTCAATGATTGAAGAGTTGGCCCTCAGCACTTTGTGAGGTTGTTACTTAATGATAACGACCTTTGCTATTTTCGAAATAAAATATCTTTCACCACATTTTCATGATTTTGTTTGCCCCTTCATGATTATATTTCTCAAAAATATTTTCATCGTTTTAGTAAGAGTTAAAGGTACTTTACTATACGACAATTTATATATGTCTTTACTATGCTGACGCAACCCTTAACTTCACTATCATTTCCTCTGAATAGCACTCTAAAGTTAGTGATTAGCATAATTATTTTTAGCACTAAGAGCATCATTATTTTTGTTTTTCTTAGTTGGATTTCGAGCAAATATTATATTAGACATCTTATATCTATAGAAAAAGATCAGCAAACTGGTGGTCGATAAAATTTGAAGGAGATTTTTCATAGATATTTCCTGTTTAATCAGTCCCTTTCTACGACGTGGATAGGGAAAAAGAAAATGCATAATCCGCTTTCCACTGACAAAAAGAAAAGTTACCACGGAAAATGTTTTTAAAAAAAAAAAGTGATTTCAATCTGTCATGGAATATGCCTAAGGATCTCAGATCATTTGTCTTTATACGAGGCATCCACGGGGTAATCAATTAGTTTTGGACGTAGATTTAATTGAAATTTATAGAAAAAAAAACTAAATTATGTTATAAAATAATTTTTGAAAATTAAAATTATGTTTGAAAATGCATTTTACTGAAGAAAAGTTGTAACTGTGTGAGCAGAAGAAAAAATTTCACTCAAAACCTGATTCAAAACAGTTTTTGGAAACTTCAATTTTTTTTCTCCAAAACATCATCATATTTCATAAACAAACAATATTCTCAAATGTTTTAAAAAATAAAGCCAAATTTTTTTATTAAACGGGAGCTTAATCTTCTCGTGAATAATAAACTAAAACTTTGCCTCAATAATCGTTTGCTTTAAAATATTACTGCTACACCAGGTGCCCAAAATGGCAAGGGCTGTAGGATAGTACTTTGAAGTGTGCCCAAAATGGCAAGAGCAAGAAAATCCGATCGTACTTCACATCAAGGGATCAACAGTTACATATAATACAGAGGAAATGATTCGACACAGATTTTTATAGTTCGAATTGAAGAAAATACATCAGTAAAAAAGACCTCTTATAGATTTTTATTCATACTATTTGACTCAAAAGATACTAAATACTTTGTAAGTGAAAACACTCAAGTAAATTAAAGGTAAAGTGTAATCGAAAATAATGAGACCTAGAAATATGTATTATATTTCTGGTTGCTTCCAACAGATCGGATATTCAAAAGAGAAGAAAAAAGAGAGAGAAAGAGAGATTTGTTCAATAAAATATCAGATAACCTTTACAACATTGGAATCCTCCTTTATATAATAGGAGACCATCCTGGAAATAATAAAATAATACAGAGATTGGTCGCGTTCCTTCGAAGAGACGACAAGGCCGATGATACGCTTCACTCCCACTCTTAGGTCGCACCTTTACTTCGGTTATCGTATATTTGTTGGTCGTGCCTACCAACGTGAAGACGTACTGGCAAAATTTGACCCTATACAATTAGTCCCTCCTTTCATCGGTGATGCATCAAGGTGCGTCCCCGGTGGACGGAACCATTATCCTTGTTCTAGGAGAATTTGACCATGCTTTAAGGCGACAATGCGAATGAGAGCGAACGGGTGAACATTTGAGTTTATTGAGATGCTGACGCGCTATCTCTTTCTTAGAATGAAGTCATCATATGCATGCGTCATCATTATACGTATTCTCGAGGAAGCACAAAAGTCATTCTGATGCTCGGTTTTCCACACCTGTCTGAACTCCGTCTCTTCGATTTCAACGCCACCCAACCCTATAATTAGGGAAAGGGTCTAACTCGATCCAACTTTCGGTCATTTGCAAGCATTTTCTGTCCTTCTAAGAAAGCATTCCCTTTCTTCGAAACCCCAACGTTTCTCAGAAAACACACTTTATGTTGTGTCATACACCACTTCTTGAACGAAAATTATTGCAAAACCCTTACGGGATGATAATCTGGGGGCTCCTAACAATATGTTGTCTGATGTACCGCCTCCATCTGGTGGTGATGAAGGAGAAGGGGAAGAGGACCTCACCCCTCTTATTGTGGACAACGTGTTGCCGAAGCAACTTCTTGTTAGAAAAGATTTCCAAAAGGACTCCCCTGTGCCATCTTCAGAGAGTTCCGAGTTAATGCAGGATCACTTAGATGGTCTTCGCACGTCGTTTGGTATTCCTGCACATGTGGAGATGGTCCCAGCGGGAATGGACTATGCGAACGTCTATAGACCGGAATATTGCACGTTCTACGAATATCCCTTTTTAATTGGTTATGGCCTTCCCATATTTCCTTTGACGGATGAGCTTTGCCGCTTTTACAACATGTGTACATCTCAACTTACTCTATACACTTCAAAAGTGTGTAGGATAATGTCTACATATGCAGAGCTGGCTAGGTGCAAGGTCTCCATTCACCACCCTTTGCAATTATTCAGCGCCAATTATCTAAGGGGTACCATGTTGCATTTGAAGAGCCGCGGCTTGAAGGGGCTGGTCGTCAAGACTGATGATCGAGCCAGCCGCAGTTATTGGCGTAGGTACTTCTTTATCAAAATGGAGCACTTGATGTCTGACCATGTCGGGTTCCCAGAAAGGTGGAATTCGAAACGTAAACGTTTCCATTCGTCGAATTCTTTATCATACGCAGCCTCGGCGGTTCTGGTCATACTATCGTTATGATTTTTCCTTTTATTTTGCAGCAATGGCTCACACGCCCCGGTTCATCACCGGTATCAAGCACTGGGTAGCTGGTTTGCTGCCTTACGCGGAAGAAACCCGCACATGGTCCGCGTTTCTTCAACACTACGCCTCGTAGGCCCTTCAGGTAGTTCAACGACTCTCGTCAGTTGTTTCCGCAAACTTCATCATCTGAAATACTTGTGTCTACAGGTCGAAATGTTCCCAAGAAGAAGGCGACGGTATCTACCTCTATTCGATCGGATGTTGGCCTGGATGCTAAGGAGATTCATTGTGCATAGTTAGAGAAGGTATTCCCATAGTTCCTTTACAAGAGGTTGCGCCTATGGAGAAGGCTAAAAATGAAGTGACTCCATCGACCCCATCTCCGCAGCCTGTGGATGAGCCTTCCAAGGGCGAAGAGCCTGAGGAAAGAAAAAAATGGAGGCTCAAGACGGGGAAGGCAGTGGCGACTGAGGATGAAAGGAGTAACGTGCCTCGCCAAGCGCCTAAACTTGTCTTCATGGCCGATGCTATTCGTTCGGGGAGGCCAGCCCATCAGGAGAGAGCTGATGCCGGTGCCAGCTCAGTTCGTGTTGCTGAGGGTGACTTGACGTCCATCGTTGGCGGGGATGCTGAGGGATCGGATCTTGAGATCGCCCAAAAGGATATGGACGGGCTGGTAGAGGATCTCACACATGTGGAGATGATGGCAGATGGGTTCGACCATAAAATCGTGATTCTGGGGGCTTATAATTTATTACAACACAACGAACAAGCATCGTTACAGATGGCCTTGTAATGTGCCACCCCCGAGCATGAAATGCTAAGATCCGTCAATGATGCGGAGCTATCTCGAAGGGTTTCCGGCATGACTTTACATGTAAACTTATGTTCTTCGCGTGTTGTAAGGTTGCCTTTGATGCGTACTAACTTATGTTTTCTCTTTAGACCCTTGTTTTGGAGGTGGAGAGGAGGCGTCGCGAGCAGAAGAAAGCAATCGTTTTTAATAAAATGGTGAAGAAGTATAAGAGGTTACGTTCCAAGCATCGGGCGGCGGTGGACCTTTTCCAACAGGAACCCAAATTTTGGGTGTTCCGTGAAGGTCTTGAGCAGAAGGAGGCACAATTAAAGCACAGGGTGGCCGAGTTGGAGAAGGCTGATGAGGAGTTGGTGAAGGATGTGGCTCGTAATAGTGAGCTGGAATCACTCCTCACATTGAGGGAAGAAGAGTTGGAGCTTAGTCGTGAGGTGGCGGCAGAGGTTTCCGATTTGCACCGTAGGGTTGCGCCCTTGACTGACAAACTCGAAGCCATGGTAAGCAAAGGTCGACATTCTTAGGCGGACTGTCCCACCAAGGCCTGGAGACGTGGTTTGGTCTTCTTCTTCCCAGCTCTTGTTTGATGAGGATGCACGTCGTGAAATTCATGAGATGTGGTTTATGTGGAGGCCAGACTGGACGTATACAAAAAACTCCTCGTTGCGGGTCGTGCCACTAAGAAGGAGGTTCAGGAGCAGTGGCGCGAGGCTCGTGCCGCTCGAGCAGTCTGTGGGTATAGTTTCGACTCTCCTGACCGAGAGGGATATGCTTCTGAGGACGTTAACCGGCTAGATTATGACTCCTAGTACAACAAAGCCTATCATCCTGGTGGTGACGGTCGAGATGGTGAACAGATGGTAGGCGAAGGGAAAGATGGCGAGGCTTCTTGAAATTTGTATATGTTTTGCTTTTTATAGAATGTAATGGGGCCCTTTTCGGGACCGAATGTATATAGCTTTTTGTCATAATATATGAATCATACTTTTGCTGTTATTCTTTTTGTGTCATTATTTGTTTTCTGGACCTCCGCAGAGTTGATATTCATGGACGAGTCAAAGTCCGACCTTAGTGAGTAAACAAGACAAAATATAACCGTTGTCCGAATGTTGTTCGTCGTAATCGAGCTTGACTGACACTTATGGCGATGGATTTTTCCAAAGGGATGTAACTTTGACTATCGTCGAAGTGTCATCCGTCGCTGTCAAACTGAGTTGACGTTTAGTGATGCTGGCTTTGGCCAATAGGATATAATTTCGACTATCGTTGATGTATTATCCGTCATCGTCGAACTAGGTCAACGTTGAATGGCAATGGTCTTAGCCGATAGGATGTAACTTCGACTATCGTCAAAATGTTATCCATTATAGTCGAACTGGTTCGACGTTTAGTGGCGATGGCCTTGGCCGATAGGATGTAACTTTGACTGTTGTCGAAGTGTTATCCATCGTTGTCAAACTGGGTCGACGTTTAATGGCGATGTCCTTGGCCAATTATACAAGGGAGATGGTGGCCTTAGCCGTTTAAACAATGGAGATGGTGGCCTTAGCCATTTACACAATGGAGAAGGTGGCCTTCGCCGTTTACACAATGGAGATGGTGGTCTTAGCCGTTTACACAATGGAGATTCAACTAGGCCAGTCCTTTTATTATATCAGCTCGGAGAGCATGTCGAGTGGCTGATATGATAAACTTTGTCCTCAGATACCCCCAGGTGTCTCTTCTCTGCCTTAATAAAAACCTCCTCGAGAAAACCCAATTGGGACAAAACTCGGGTAAGGGAAAAAGAGTATGACTCGAGAGACGTCTTTCAGAAATGGAAGTACTTGAGGTGGGCAACATTCCACTTGTTTTGGAGTGTTTTCCTTTCCATTGTTTCCAATTGGAATGCTCCTTTCAACTGCTGTGATTTTATATGTCCGTCCCAATTAGTGTCCAATTTTCCTTCACTCGGGTTTTTTACGCCAATATTATGGCTTTGAGGATGTAATCACCCACTTTGAGTGGTGTTGGCCTAAGTTTAGTTGAAGTTTTGAAGATTGACAAATGAATTAAGTAGTGGACCTAGTCTATCTTGGGAGACAGGGTAGTTATGGCCCATACACATGAGACACACGTGAAGAGGATAAATCCTTGGGGATAAAGCAACAATATCTTCTGAATATCTTCTTAACTGATTGAAAAGATTGCATATGGGATAAGGAGAAGATGTCTCCTTAGTAGAAGAGAACACATCCGGATAAGGGCTGGAGTTTGGATTGGTCTAGGACTCAAACTCAATGGAGGATCAAAAATTGAGTTACAATCCAACTCTAATTGCTAATCTAATAAATAACTGAGTTGTTCTCTTTTACAGGTATTGCACATACGCAGAAGTAAAACATAATTGATAGAAAAGAGCAAGTCTGTTTTGCAAGCAATATATGTGAGATATAAGTGTGCACGCCTGAAGCTACTTGAACGAGATAGAAGAACCAGTTCCATTGTATTTATTCTTATTCTAGTTCAATTGTAGTAGGTGCTTTGTATTGTGCCTTTCAGCTTATTTATAAGAGAAAATCTTACTGAATACCCATTAATTTTAAACTATTTACCCTTTAATGTCCAAGTTCAAATTATTTATTACTCCTATCCATGGGGTCCAAACTATTTACCCGGTTAAAATGAAATAAAAGTTGAGAAACCTGGTAAGCAGACCAACACCGAATATGAATTGAGGAAGGAATTCATCACGAGAGGGTTGGTGCTTAGAGCTGTAAATGGAGTTCCATTCTTTCTCTATTTTCTTCTTCTTCTCTAAACCCATTAGTTTTCTAGAGTTAATAGTTGAATTCTTTTCCATTTCTATTATGGATTTTAATTCTAAAATGATTTCTCTTATTGTAATATTCTGGGTTCATCTTCAATGGAAATTCACACTTGTTTCTCACTAATACCTTCTTCTTTCTCTTCACCCAAACTCGTTTTTGGAGATTTATTGTACAAAATTTCAAATTCAACATTGAAGGACCTTGAAGCTTGAAACTCAAAAGTTGGTTTGTTTGAGTTTTTAATTATTTTGTTCCGATCATATATGAGTATGTTTGGAGATTGATTGGAGGTTGTAGCTAAAGTTTTAGTCATTTTTGTGGAGATTTGTAGTAAATTTTAGAAGTTTGGGTTGAAATATAGTCGAACGAGAGAAGAAGACGAATTTGTATTGTATACTCAAATAGTATACAAATATCTCATTTTGGTATACAATTCATTCCAACTATATACCCTATCAGTATAACTATATACTATATTGGTATCATATGCTAGTTGAATCATTTTTCGGTTGTATTAGATGCATTTATTAATACAATATTTGATTTTCTTTTAATAATAGTAATATAGTTCAATATCTTGAAATACTTTATTACATTAATATGTGGTACATTATCTTTTTTATTTTTCTCTTTATGCATGTGTGTTATATAATAGTATTATAGTCATATAGTTGCCGAAAATTAACCAGTAAAATTGTATACCATGTTGGTATAGTTATATGCCATATTGGTATCATATGGTAGTTTGAACATTTTCTTTTGGGTTGTTTTGGTTGTATTTTTAAGTGAATTATATTCTGAAGTTATTTATATAAACATGACTTGCAGTGCTGGAAAACTTTTGTGTTGATAGATATAGATCGTGTGTATTATGTAATAGTTTTATAATTATAGGCAATTGTTGGAATGACCCATACAAACTATATACCATGTTAGTATATGGAATGAGCAAGTTGTTTTGCGAATATTTAACTTGCAATGCGAGCATGTAGTTTTCTCATACTTTTATTGTATCCTTTAATATTTTGGTACAATAATATAGTGACAAATAGTTGTAACAATATTCTAGAGCGATCATATACTCAGTTAGTATACATGTATACCATATTGGTATCATGTGGTACTGGAATTCTTTTTGCTACTTATCTTTTTATTGCATTTTCAAATATTTTATTATCATTTCTATTCTAACTAGTATATATGGAGATTTAATGGCCGTAGATTATATTGTCTTGCTCCATCACTGGTTGATTTTACTGCTAATGGTAGAATATGTACCAATATTTGTAAGGAAGGAGATCAAGGTTTGCATGGAAATCACGTGGAATTAAAAAAGGAATAAGAAATAAAGAAAAAAAAGAAAGAAGGAGTCAAATTTGAGTGTGAAATAAGTTGTGGTAAAAATAATAATAATACGATTTGAGCAAAATAAATGAATAAAAGAGAAAAAATAAAAAAAAATGAAAGAAAATGAGTAAAAAGAAAAGGAGAATAGAAAAGGAAAAAGGAAAAAAGAAAAGAAGCATAGAAATAAGAAACAATTGGAGAATAAAGAAAAAATTCCCCAAAAAAACTACTATGATAGGAAATGTAATTAGTTTATGGGTAGAAAAACAAATGGGTAGGTAAGGGTAAATAGTTTTATTTTTTTGGGTAAGTGTGTCAAAACCCCAATTTAGAAGAAATTATATTAGGTACTTTGAGTATTCAAGTTAGAGTTAACTTGAAGGCGTCGCAACGGTTGAGGCTGTGTGCCACACTGGGATTAGAGTTAATCCTTAGATTTACAAAGAGTGTCTGTAAATGCTGTTTTGGCTCAGTGATTTTAATGAAAGTTTGGGAAAATCCTATTGAGTAGCAGGTCATGGTTTTTCACCTTTTAAGCAAGGTGTTTTCCTCGTAAAAATCTCTGTGCACTATACTCTAAGTATTTTTTATTCTGCAAACTACAGTAGTTGGAACACTTAGAAGAACCTGGTTCTTCTAAAGAAAAAATTGGGTACTACACAAATCAACCCCTCCCCCCTTGTGTGGTATTGACGTTTATAACATCAATTGGTATCAGAGCAGTTTATCCTTGAATAGGCTAACACCTTAGGAAAGATCAACATGAGTGAACCACCATATAACTGAGAAGGATAATCCACTGCTAGGCCTCCACTTTTCAATGGTCTCTACTACTCCTGGTGGAAGAATAGAATGAGAGACCATCGCATCATGGGAGAAGACTATGAACTTTGGGACATCATCACTGATGGTCCTTTATCCACAACAAAGAAGACTGCTGAAGGATTGGATGTTCCAAAAACAAGAGCTGATTGCACTGCTGAAGACTTAAAGAAGTTAGAAAAGAATGCAAATGCCAAGAAATGGCTAGTATGTGGATTTGGCCCAGATTAGTACAGCAGGATTCAAAGCTATAATACTGCCAAGGAAATTTGGGATACATTACAAGTGGCCCATGAGGGACACCTCAAGTGAAGAGGTTAAGAGGAACATTGTTGTATTCTCAATATGAGAATTTCACTATGAAGGATGGAGAAACCATCCAAGAGATGTACACTAGGTTCACTACACTAACAAATGAACTTGAGTCTTTTGGAAGGATTATCGTGGAAGAAGACAAGGTTGAGAAGATCTTAACTAGAGTTCTACCAATTGCCTGAGAAAGCAAAATCACTGCTATTCAGGAAACCAAAAATATTGCTACCCTAAAATTGGATGAACTGATTGGAAATCTTACTGCCTATGAATTAAGAAGGCAGACTATGAAGATGGATGCTCCAAAGAAACAAAGATTTTGGCTCTCAGAATCTCAGAAGGATCAGATTTGAAGATAATGAAATGGCTATGATTACCAGAGATTTCAAAAAGTAAGCGTCCTTCGAGAGGAAAAACCTTCAACAAACCTCGAGCTCCTGAGAAGCAAACAAATGATGGTTGCTATAAGTGTGGTAAGGCAGACCACATGATCAAGAACTACCCTCAATGGGAGATTGAGTGGAAGAAAGAAAGAGCTGAACGGAGAAATAGGAAGAAGGAACAGGTCCAACCAAGAAGAAGTAAAGGTTCAACTAAAGTTCTGGTTCTACATGGGGAGAAACCTCAGATGAGGACTCAAAATATGAAGCTGAAAATGAGAAAGCTCTTATGGCCATCAGAGAATCAGTGGATGAACAGGAGGTAAGTATCCTACATCTTAAAGAAAAGATCAAGTTTTTGTCTAAAGAAAGGTTGGCTGAGATATTATTGGACTTCATTGATGAGTCTGAAATAATAAACAGTGAGAAGAATGTCTGTCTAAGGAATGTGTTATCCTAGAAGCAAAGTGCAAAAGGTTAGAGTCTACAGCTGATGAGAGTGACAACACAAATACTGAGTTGAAGAACCAGGTTCTTCAACTTGAAAATAATGTCCTAGAACTTAGATCTGAAAATATTAAATTGAAATTAGGGGCAGGAAAGAAAATGGCTGATCAATCATTTCTCACTCTAGAAGAAAATCTAGGAAAAATAAAAGATGAACTGTATAAGAAAGAAGAATTGATTAAGGTCATAAAAGAAGATTTAGGAAATGTAAAGCATGAACTAGACAAAACATGCAAATAGAACAAGGCTTCTGATGCACTCTCCTGGCTGCAAAAACATCACAACAGCAATAAGAGAGGACTTGGATTTGGGATACAAGCTCCAAAATGGGATCCTAAAAAAAGTACCTCACACTTCCTGAAAATAAGATCTGCACACACTATGGTAAGAATGGCTATTACAAAAATGAATACAATACAAAAGAAAAGGCCAGTCAAAAGAACAAAGCCTTTATCCAAGAAAAATAAAAAGTGCCTGGTTAGGGGAAAAAATTTAATTCATCCTTTTGCACATAGAAAGGGACCCAAACTAGTTTGGGTTCCTAAGACTAACCCATGATTTTATTTTGCAGGTCCAAGTGAAGGGGAGTATCCAAATATGGTACATAGATAGTGGTTGCTCAAAACATATGACTGAGAACAAGGACCAGTTCCTTTGAGTTGAGAACTTAAAAGGAGGTAATGTCTCCTTTGAAAATGGAAAAAAAATATGATATCATTGGGGCTGGAAAGGTAGGAAAGACAGACTCTCATTCCATTGAGAATGTCTATTTGATAGATGGCTTGAAATATAGCCTGATAAGTGTGTCACAACAATGTGACAGAGGTAACCTTGTAGCTTTCACTTCTACCAAATGCTTTGTGATTAGCCTTACTACTGACAAGATTGTTTTGCAGGGATAGAGAGTTAACAATATTTACATTGTAGATTTGTCAAATCTCTCTGAAAATGAAGTCACTTGTTTAAGTGTGTTAATTAATGATCCCCTCCTCTGGCACAAAAGACTTGGTCATGCCATCTAAATCAATTGAACAAATTAGTCTCCAAAGACTTGGTGATAGGGTTACCTAATATCAAGTTTAAGGAAGACAAAGTTTGTGAGGAATGTAATGGTGCTGGTTCATATGGATCTGTGTGGTCCAATGAGAACCATGAGCAGAGGTGGAAAAAGATATGTAATGGTGCTTGTTGATGATTATTCTAGATTTACCTGGGTGATGTTTCTAACCTCTAATGATGAAGCATTTGAAATGCTCACTGCTGTTGTTAGAAAAACCCAAAAACAGTTAGGAAATCAACTTGCCTCCATTAGGTCTGATCATAGAAATAAATTTGAAAATGAAATGTTTGGTAAATTCTATGATGAAACTGAAATAGATCATAACTTCTCTGCTCTTACGGCCCCTCAACAAAATGGGGTAGTTGAAAGGAAGAACATGACCCTTGAGGATATGTCAAGGACCGTGCTTCTTTCTAGTAAACTACCTCATAGCTTCTGGGCAGAGGCTATACACATTGCATGCTACATAATCAATAGATGCATGACTAGACCTCTCACAGAGAAAACTCCCTATGAGATACTTAAAGGGAAAAAACCAAACATATCTGATATTAGGGCTTTTGGTTGCAAATGCTATGTGCAAAATAATGGCAACAACTCCCTAGGTAAGTTTGATCCCAGAAGTGATGATGGAGTATTCTTGGAATATTCTTCACATAGCAAAGCATATAAATTGTTTAATAAAAAAACTCTGTGTGTAGAAGAAAGTGTACATATTGTATTTGATGAATCTAACATTCTTTCTGAGAGACAGAAACATGAAGATGAAGCCATTGGATTGGTGAAACAATTGACTTAAGCCACATCACAAGTCAAAGTGGCATCAAAGGAAGGAACAGGTGATGGAATAGGCCCTTCCACTCAGGCAACCTGACAGGGGGAACCAATATGAGAGAAATTGAACAAAACTCTCTAAAGGAGCCTGTACCTGAACCTGTTCCTCGGCAACATAACAATGAAGAAGCATCTAGCAGGGACCAGCTAGTGGGGAAATCTTACAAGTACCTGAGTTCTCATCCTATTGAGAACATCATCAATGATCTAACATCTAGAGTCAGAACTAGATCTCAACTGAAGAATATGTGTGCATTTGATACCTTTCTATCCATCATTTAACCCAAAAATGTTGTTGAGGCCTTACAGGATGCAGATTGGGTCAATGCTATACAGGATGAACAAAATTGATTTGAGAGAATTCAAGTCTGGCATTTGGTTCCAAGACCCAAGGATAGATCAGTCATTGGGACAAAACGGGCCTTCATGAACAAACTAGATGAAGATGGAACAGTTACAAGAAACAAGGCATGACTGGTAGTTCAAGGTTACAGTCAAGAGGAAGGTATTGACTATGATGAGACTTTTGCTCCAGTTTCTAGACTTGAAGCAATTATACTCCTCATAGGTTTTGCAGCACATATGGAATTCACTCTTCATCAGATAGATGTCAAAAGGGCCTTCATAAATGGCTACCTCAAGGAAGAAGTGTTTGTAAAACAACCTCCAGGATTTGAAAGCAAGGAGTGTCCTGGACATGTATACAAGCTAGATAAAGATCTATGTGGTCTCAAGCAGGCCCCAAGAGCTTGGTATGAAAGATTTTCAAAATTTCTACTGGAGCTTGGGTACAGAAGAGGTAAAATTGAAAGCACTTTGTTCCTAAGAGAAAAAGGTAATATCTTTTTGTTGTACAAATATATGTTGATGACATAGTATTTGGGGCAACGACAGATAGGTTGAGCAATGACTTTGCAAAACTAATGGAAATTGAGTTTGAAATTAGTATGATGATGAACTCAACTTCTTCCTAGGATTGCAAATCAAACAAAGTCCAAATAGAACTATGATGCATCAGCAGAAGTACACAAAAGAACTAATCAAAAAAGTATAAAATGGAAGAATCCAAAGAAATAGATACTCCTATTGCCACTGTCACTAAATTAGAAATTGATGAGCCTGGTTCATCAGTTGATCAGAAGTTGTATAGGGGTATGGTTGGTTCACTTTTGTATCTTACTTCCAGCAAACCTGCCATTATCTTCGTTGTAGGGCTTTGTGCTCATTTTTGGGCGAATCTAAAGGAGTCACACTTGATAGCTGTTTTAAGGATATTGAGATATTTGAAAGGCACCACTGATTTGTGTCTTTGGTATCTCAAAGGTAGTAATTTTGATTTAATTGGATACGATGATGCTGAATATGCATATTTTCTAGTGGATAACAAGAGCACCTCAGGTATGGCACACTTCCTGGGTTCTTGTCTTGTATCATGGGCTACCAAAAAGCAGAATTCAGTAGCTCTCTCTACTGCTGAAGCTGAATATGTTGTTGCTGCTTCATGTTGTGCTCAATTATAATGGATTAAGCAACAACTTGTAGATTTTGGAATTGAAGTAGGATGCATACCAATATTCTGTGATAACACTAGTTCTATAATTATGTCAAAGAACCATGTTCATCATGAAAGGATTATGCACATAGATGTTAGACACCACTTCTTAAGAGATAACTACGAGAAAGGGTTAATCTCCATAGAATTTTATGCTACTGACAAGCAAATAGTTGATATATTCACTAAGGCACTAAGTACAGAAAACTTTGAAAGGAACATGTTGGAATTGGGATGATTAAGATCACCTAAAAGGTCCAGTTCAGATTGCACAATGAAAAAAACATTTTTTTTGTTAGGAGTTCTTAATTCATGTAAATATCTAGACTAATTCTTACTTAGTCTCATACTTTAACTAGTATAATCTAGTGACATGTGTTTATATGACTCATTGATCTCTTACAAAGTTTTCTATTCTGACATTTGAGGCATATCAAGAGAAGTTTTACTTGAAGAACCTGGTTCATCAATATATACTCATGAGAAAGTATAGGTATGTTTCTATACTTTGCACAATTAGAAAGATAAAATTATCAATCATGAGCAGAAGTCCTAGAAAGACCAAACGTCCAGATAATTTTATCCGTTGAACAAATTGAACCAGTTTCATTAAAACTAGGAGTCTAAGTATAACGGGTCTCTTCCCTAAATATTAGAAATTCTCATTAATCACCAAGGAGACCGAAATTCTCAAATGATATAATCATGACCCCTATTTAAAAACCCCAAATCACTCATTACCGTCACTCTATTCTCAAACCTCTGATCATCTATTTTCTTCTCCGAAAATCCCCAAAATTTCAAGAAATTCTCCACCATGACTAATCCCCAAAATAATCCTGGAACTCCACCATCAGTTTCCTCCAACACCTCATCATCATATCCTCCTAGTGAACCCCCAAAACGCAGATTTTGTCACCAGAAAATGTTAGCCAGAAAAATATTTGCATTTGGTCCATTGAGGAAAGACTTGAACGAAAAATTGAAGGCCAGTCAAAAAAACAAGTTACACCTAAAGAAAGTGACTCAAGCTCTGAATCAGAAAAGTTCATCTCTGCAAGTGAAGGAGAAGAACTTGGTTCTTCTAACACTGACAAGAGTCAAGAAACCCTAGGAGAGGTAAATACTTTTTATTGTTTTCTGATGTAGAAAAAAAGGAGAATAATACGTTTGTTCTGGTAGGGTCTGTCAAAAATGTTGAAGGGGCTGAATCTAGTAAAAGGAGAAAGAAAAATAAGGGGAAGGTTTTCGCTATCGGTGGTAGTGGAGAAGAAGGAGGCTTGAAGTCAGGGGGAAGTGGGTCAGGGGAAGCTGCTGAGGAAATGGTGAATTTGAGTGAACAACCACCTGGTTCATCTGTGGAGGATACTTTCGCATATATGCTGAAAAAAGTTGACGCAAGTTATGATCTTAAGAAATGCAAGGCTTCCTCACAAAGGATCCTTGTTGTGTCCAAACCAGCAAATAAGAGCAGAGTTTCATCACCTAAGATTGTTGCACCTAGGGGTAGAACCACAAGAAGTAGGGTGAGGCAAAGTGAGGCTGAACTACAAAAGGCACTAGAGGAGATTAAGAAAGAAGAAAGAAAAGGGAAAAGCAAAAATGGTTGAAAATTTGGAGGCTATTGTAGAAGAGGAAGAGGAAGAGGAAGATATGGAACTGGTCCATCAAGAGAGAGGTACGACTGTGGAAATTCCCACTGCTAAACCAAAGGGAACAAGTCTTCTTAAAAGAAGCCCTCCAAGTCTGTACCTACTGAAGCCTCTCTAGCTAAAAGAACTAGGTCAACTGCAAAGGGAAAACAACTACAAGTTGAGGAAGAAGAGGATGAAGAGTGGAGTGGAGAAGAAGGAGAAGGAGAATCAGTACAGGAACATGATAGGTTTCCTTATTTAGCAAAAGAAAAATTCTGAAAGGTAGATTGCTTAAATACCTGGAGGAACCGGGCATGGTGAGATTGTTGACTTCACTGAAGGCACAAGGATGGAAGGACGTGGTCCTTCAGACGGATGGGAGATTGGCAAGAAAAGAACTTGTTGAGTTCATAGCTAATGGAACAGTGAAGAATGGGCTGGTAACCAGTATAGTGAAGGAGGTAAAGGTGACATTTGATGCACCTAAGCTGGGCAGAATCCTGAATATTCCAAGTGAGGGCTATGATTGACTACACAAGGCAAAGGTGGCCTTGTCCGGACGGTCTACATTCTGAAGTTCAAATCACAAGGAATTTTTGTGATACTGTAGATGCTGAGGAGGTGTCTGGACCAAGGGCGGTTCAAAAGAGTTAGAGCTAGAGCATAAAGTGCTCTTTGAATTTGTGAACAAATGTCTGCTTCCTAGACATGAGAGGAGGCATACAACAAACTATATGGACTTGGTCCTTATGCAGTGCTTATTGGAGGGAAAGAAGATTAACTGGTCTGCTTTCACTGTAAGCTGCTAGACAGAGTGCTCAATGGTTCAAAGGCTCATGCCATTCCTTATGGATTTATTCTGACTGATGTGTTGGACAAGCTGAAAGTTCCCTTGAAGAAATAGGAAAATGCTTCCAGCAAAGAGCACTTTAGCATCAAGACCCTCCAAGCATGTGATTATCCCCTTAGTGTAGGCCCAGTTGAACCTGGTTCTTTAGTGAAGACTCCTGTGAATAGCAAGGTCAGAGCCTTGGTTCAGGAGGTTGGGACAAAAGATGCTGAGATTGCAAGGCTTCAAGCTTGAATTGTTGAATTGGAGGAAGAAAGGAATGGGTTGAGATCTGAACTTGCAAAAGAAAAAGAGAAGAATGAAGGAATGCTCCAACAAATTCTTAATCTGCTACAAACCCAACCCTCCAGCTCCTCAAAGCCTTAGGTTTCTTGTCCTGTTGGGAACCAGTCTAAAAATCACCAGTTACCTAGATTAGGGACTTTATCTGTTCTGTTACTTTTTATCTTTGCTCATGGTTAATAGTTTTTGTCTTTCTTTTTGTGAACTGCTATGTAGAAGCATCGCTTATCAATGAAAATATGAAGTTCTCTTGCTGTATGTTAATTCTGATCTTAATAGTTCTTCTTGTCAAGTTGATTTTTGATTAACTAAATCATGCTTTCACTTGCAGTTGCCCCAGTGACCATGAGTAATAATTGATTTCTGGGATTCACATTATTTATGCAACTTTTCAATGATTCCAAAAGGGGAAAGATGTTGTGCTTGAACTGTATAATCTGAATAGTTATGTTTATGACCTAATTAAATCTGGCCTTAATGATAAGTTAAAATTTTAAGTGTTTCAGCTGAGTTCCGCAGGTTATCTAATTAGTAAAAGCATAGAGTTTGTCATCATCAAAAAGGGGTAATTTGTTGGCCCAAGTTCAGTTGAAGTTTTGAAGATTGACAAATGAACTCAGTAATGGACTTGGTCCATCTTGGGAGACACAACTGTTATGGACCATACACATGCGACACACGTGAAGAAGATAAATCCTTGGGGATAAAGTAGCAATCGAAAACATTGCATATGAGATAAGGAGAAGATGTCTCCTTATTAGAAGAGAACACATCCGGATAAGGGTTGGAGTTTAGATTGGTCTAGGACTCAAACTCAATAGAGGATCAGAAATTAAGTTACAATAAAACTCTAATTGCTAATCTAATAAATAACAGAGTTGTTCTCTTTTACAGGTACTGCACATATGCAGAAGTAAAACATAATTGAGAACAAAAGAGCAAGTCTGTTTTGCAAGCAATATATGTGAGATATAAGTCTGCACGCCTGAAGCTACTTGACCGAGATAGAAGAACCAGATTCATTGTGTTTATTCTTATTCCAGTTCAACTGTAGTAGGTGTTTCATGTTGTACCTTACATCTTCTTTAGAAGCAATTGTATTAGGTACTTTGAGTATTCAAGTTAGAGTTAACTTAAAGGTGTCGCAACAGTTGAGGTTGTGTGCCACACTGGGATTAGATTTAATCCTTAGGTTTACAAAGAGTTTTTGTAAATGATGTTTTGGCTCAGTGATTTTAGTGAAAGTTTGAGAAAATTCTACTGAGTAGTAGTCATGGTTTTTTCACCTTTTGAGCCAGGCGTTTTCCACGTAAAAATCTCTATGCACTTTACTTTAAGAATTTTTTATTCCGCAAACTGCAGTAGTTAGAACATTTAGAAGAACATGGTTCTTCTAAAGCTAAAATTATGTACCATATAAATCACCCCCCTCTTGTGTGGTATTGATGTTTATAATATCAAGTGGCCTTATTTTGGCCTTTTGTTTTAATACCTTTCAACCTGCTATTTTTGAGTCATCATTTTTATGTGGGCCATGTCCCTTCGTTCTTCGGCCTCGACGAGGTATTGAAGTCTATTCATGTAGTTATCTGCTCCGCTGGTATGTGAATACCTAAGGCTTGGTTCTCCGATCTCGACGGGTATGATCGCGTCGGTTTTGTATATTAGTGAGCATGGTATTTCTCCCGTGCTGGATTTTGGTGTGGTCCGATGCACCCATAACACTTCTGGTAGTAGTTCGGGCCACAACCCTTTGGCTTCTTCGAGTTTCTTTCTCAGTATGTTCAGTATCGTTCTGTTGGAAGATTCTGCTTGGTCGTTAGCGACAGGGTGATATGGCATGGAGAGTATTCGCTTAATGTGTCATTTCTCGAAGAACTAAGTTGTCTTTGACAATGAATAGGGGGCATTGTTGCGGCTGATTTCCTTGGGGATGCCAAAATGGCATATGATGTTCTTCCATGTAAAGGCGATGACTTCTTGTTCGCGTATCTAGACATACGCACCTGCTTCCACCCACTTAGAGAAATAGTCAGTTAAACTAACAGAAATTGTACCTTTCCTCATCTTGCTAGTAGGGGACCGATTTTTTCCATTCCCAACTTGATGAAGGGCCAAGATGAGGTTACTGAGTGGAGAGGCTCTCCTAGTTGATGTATCACGGGGTCATACTTTTGGCATTGTTCGCACCTGCGCATGTACTATGCTGCTTCTTTTTTCATAGTGGGCCAGTAATAATCGGCTCAGATGATGCAACGGACGAGGGCGTGGTTACCTGTATGGGAACCACAGTGACCCTCGTGCACCTCTTCGAGTACCTGCATCGTTTGGTGCGGCCCTAGGCACTTAGCGAGGGGTCCGCCATACGTCCTTTTGTAGAGATCGGGGTTTATCGGGCAGTATCGGGCAACTTGTACACGGAGCTTCTTGGCTTCTTTTTTTTGAGTGGGAGTGTCCCGTCCTGCAGATAGGATACAAACTGGTTGTACCAGACCCAAGTCAAATTTAAAGAGAGACCTTAGCGTGATCGACGGCTGACTAGATGAGGATGACTACATTCTCCCTGTTGGTGGCTGCAGCCAGTTTTTCTAAGTCGTCTGCTTTGACATTTTGTGCTAGAGGGATTTGGTCAAAGAGGCACTCGTCCAACTCAGGCATCAACTTGTGCATTTATTATTGGTATTTTTGTAGTCTCTGCTTCTTGATTTGGTAAGTCCCAGTGAATTGGTTCACTACGAGTTGGGAATCACAATGGAGGATAAGTCATCGAGCTCCTATTTGATGGCTAACTTCATACCTGCAATCACAGCCTCATACTCGCCCTCATTGTTAGTCATCTCGGGGCATCGTATGGACTGACAAATTATTTTGCCCGTGGGGACTTTGAGAACGAGTCCCAGTCCTGATTATGAGGCATTAGCAGCCGTCAATGTAGAGTGTCCAAAGGTCGGTACTAGGGGAGGCACGAATGGCCTCCAGTTCCGCCTCTAGCAATATCTTTGTGCTAAAGTCGGCGGCAAAGTTAGCAAGTACCTGCGACTTGATGGTATTTCTTGGGTGATAGGATATGTCGTGCTCGCTGAGCTCTATGGCCCATATGGTGAGCCTACCTGACAGTTCAGGCTTGTGTAGGTTGCTTCTTAGGGGGAAGGTCGTTATTACCTTTATGGGGTGGCACTGAAAATAGGGTTTAAGCTTTCTTGAAGCTACGACCAGTGATAGGGCCAACTTCTCGAGGTATGGGTACCGTGTTTCGGCATCCACTAGGGTTTTGCTAACATAATAAATAGGAGATTGCATACCTTTGTTTTCGCGGACCAAGACTACGCTGACGGCAACTATAGATACGGCCAGATATACCTGCAAAGGTTCACCTAGGTCCGCTTTGACTAGCAACGGTGGCGTAGATAAATATGCTTTTAATTTTCTCAAGGCCTTGATTCATTCCTAATTCCGTTGCAATTAGTGATCTTTTCTCAACACGTTGAAAAATTTGGGGGCCCTATTGGAGGATTACGAGATGAACTTGGATAGGGCGGCTATTCGTCCTGTTGGCTTTTGTACCTGCTTTTTGTTGTTCAAAGTTTCGGTTATTGCATCCATTGCCTTGATCTGGTCCAGATTGACCTCGATACCTCGGTTATTGCATCCATTATATGATATGTTACCCCTGCATTTTTGAGTCCGAAGGGCATTACCTTGTAGCAATACGTCCCTTGGTGGGTGATTAAAGTTGTCTTTTTTTGGTCCTCATCGGCCATCATGATTTTGTTGTAGTTGGCGTAGGTATCTAAGAAGCTTAGTAGTTCATGTCCTACGGTGGCATCGATCAACTAATCGATGTGGGGTAATAGGAATGAATCTTTCGGGTATGCCTTGTTAAGGTCGGTGAAATCCACACACATTCTCTATTTCTCGTTTTTCTTTTTGACCATGACGACATTGGCAACCCACTGGGGGTACTTTGATTCTCTGACGGACCTGTTGGCTAGTAACTTATCTACTTCTTCACTGACCGTGTTGTTGATTACGGCATCGAACTTCCTTCTAATTTGCCGCACAGGCGGATATAGTGGGTCGTGAGTGGCGATGTCTTTCAGGATTCCCGGCATATTCGAATGAGAAAAAGCAAATAAATTTGCGTGGTTCGTTAGAAATTCGCGGTACTTACTTAGGTCGCAAAGGTTGTGCTCAATGTAGGCTTTCTTTGTGTGGTCGGTGCTATCCAGTTGGACTGGTTGAGATCCTCGACTGTCGCTTTGCAGACCTCTACGAAGTATGGATCTTTGATTGCTTACACCGTCGGGTCGACCTTACTCCCCGACCTGGCTGATTTCTATCCCTCTGCACTTGATCCTTTCAATTTTTTGGTGTGGGCACAGTCTTGAGCGATTTGGTAGCATTCTTATGCGGTGCGCGGCTCGCCCCAAATGCTAAATATTCCCCATGGGGTGGGGAATTTGATCACTTGCTAGAAGCTTGAGGGGACTGCTCGCATGGCATGTATCCAAGGGCGTCCTATGATGGCGTTGTAGGCTTTCTCCTAGTTTATGACGTGGAAAGAGGTCTCTAGCATGACTCCCCCCGCTAAAACCGGCAATGACATCTCCTCGAAGGTCCGTTCCACTGCATTGTTAAAACCTGTTAGTGTTATGCAACGCGATATTATCTTATCTTGGAGTCTCATTTTCACGAGGACTCTTGGATGGATAATACAAGCGCCACTTTCGTCATCAAGCATGATTTCTTTACATCAGTATCGGCAATACGTAAAGTTATGACCAAAGCATCATAATGAGGAAAAGACAAACAATCGGCATTGGACTTATCAAAGGTGATACTATCTTTGAAGTCATCATACTGTTCGTAGGCGATTGTTCGTTTTAATTTGTGCGTGGTGGTGAACTTTACGTGGTTAATTGCTGAATCATCGCCGCCTCCAATGATCATGTTTATGGTGTGTGCTGGCGAAGGTGGTTTCGGCGGTCCTTGGGGTTGTTACCTCCCTCGTGCGAAGTTGGACTTTCCCTTATCGCTAAGCAGCTCCCTCAGGTAACCTTAGTTTAGCATCCTGACTACCTCTTATTGTAGACTTATGCAGTCTTCGATTTTGTGTCCTCTTTCCTGAAGGAACTCGCACAGGATGTTCGATCTCCTCGTGGTAGGATCTGATTTCATTTTCTGCGGCCATTGCACCTTGGTGGCCATCTTCTCCAGTACGTACACTATTTCTGAAGGAGACATGCAAAATTTATGAGCAGATAATAAAGGGGCATACCTTTTTCATTTCGAAGTGGAACTACATGTCGTTGCAATTCCTTTGTGTGCCTCGGTGGTGGTGGATGGGATGATCTATCGTAGGGCTGATGCCTTTGTTTTTTGAAGCACAGTTTGTTCCCGTTGCCCTTCGTTATGTCGATACCTTCTTGTTTCTGATTGTATCGTTTTTAGCTATTAGGTCGGCCCATTGAGGTCGTCCTCATCCGCTGGTACTTCAGTGCAGTCAGCGTTGTGGATCTTTTCCCATGTGGTGGGGGTATTTTATGAGTCGGTTGATAGATTTTTGGTCGCCCTTGAACCATCTCTGTTCATTCCATTTTGGAAAGCTACGACTGCCATGCCTTCTGATACATTTGGTAGACTCATTCTTACACCGTTGAACCTGGCCAGGATGTCCCTGAGTCCCTCTCCTACGGTTTGCCTGACAGCGAAGATATCCTTGACCCTAGCCTCTACTTTCTTTGCTCCTGCATGGGCGGTAGCAAAATCTGCCATTTCTTTGAATGTTGATATTGTCCTAGCTGGCAGTTGAGAGTATCGTGTCAGGGCCCCTCCTGTCAACGTTTCTCCAAATTATTTCAGGAGCACAAATGGTACTTGCTCTTTTGACAAATCGTTACCCTTTACAACGATCACATGGTGAATTAGATGGTCCTCGGGATCCATAGTCCCGTCATATATCCTTAGGTAGGGTGGCATTTTGAAGGTTTTCGGGATTGGGAAAGGGGAATCCTCCTCATTGTACGACTGTTCGACAAACATTCCTACGTCACGTTTTGGCAGTAACTTAGGAGCACCTTTTGTCTACTCTTTCCTGATTCTCCTTCATTTGATCTCAAAGTGCCTTGTTCTCGTTCTCGATTTCTTCCATCTTCTTGAGGATAGCCGTGAGTGCACTATCATTGGCCTAGAAGTCGATTTGAGTGTTACTTGTTCGTACAATATTGGGTTCACTGGTGGTAGCGATGACGTCTTCCACTAATGGATTTCTGGTGTTGCTTTGTGGTTACTTTTCAAGAAAACTACCTAATGTGTTCAACAACCACTCCTCCAGTAGTTTCTTGACCACTGGAGGAGGTGTTTCTTTGATTGCAGATGTAGAGGCTCCTTTTTTGTGCAAGATTGTCAGATCTTCAGATGGAGAAGGTGAGATCTCTCCATCCGGTGCACTATCAGGTGTCGTACTCAAGATGTTTCTCTACGGCCTCGTTGAGAGGGCCTATGAGATTAGCTGTGACGCCTACTATTGCTTTTATTCTTGCGTCATTTTCTGCCATCTTCGGCATCTGTATGGTGCGAAGAACAGTGGTTTATTATTTTTTTTATATTCTAGGTGCAAACTATGATTTCGATTGTTGAAATTACACATACGGTGACAAATTATTTGACTCAAAAGATACTAAATACTTTGTAAGTGAAAACAATCAAAGTAAATCAAAGGTAAATTGTAATCGAAAAAAATAAGACCTAGAAATATGTATTATGTTTCTTGTTGCTTCCAACAGATCGAATCAAGAGAGAAGAGAAAAGAGAGAGAGAGAGAGAGAGAGAGAGAGAGAGAGAGAGAGAGAGAGATTTGTTCAATAAAATATCAGATACCCTACAATATTGGGATCCTCCTTTATATAATAGGAGACCTTCCTCGAAATAATAAAATAATACAGAGGTTGGCCGCGTTCCTTCGAGAAGACAACGAGGCCGATGATACGCTTCACTCCCACACTCTTAGATCGCGCCCTTACTTCGGTTATCGTGTATTTGTTGGTCGTGCCTACCAACGTGGAGACGTATTGGACAGAATTTGACCTTATACACATACTAATTATAGAGTACGTATTTCGCACGTATAGCCTGACAATTATTATAAAATTTAAATGTGATAACCTTTAAATATAATGCACAAATTAAAATTATTTTTTTACCTTATAAATAAATATCAAAGCACATAGAAGGTGCAATTTTTAATTCTGGAAGATTGTTATTATAGTTAATATTATAAAAGGCATTTCGTTCCTCCTTTGTTGAACTTCCTTGGAGAAGGAAGGGAAGCTACCCTGCCAAAATTCAAAGGAAATTTTTTTTTATAAAAAAAATATATATTTAAAATCCAATTCGCTTATACTCATAATGAAGACTCCTAAACATAATAGAGTTTTCGGTGCACGATATTTAATTTCCTACTTTGATTTCTCCAATTAGGTCAACTTGAGAATTTTTTTTTTGGTGTTAATTACTTTTTCAAATAAATACCAAATTCTTAAATATTAGAAAAATAAAATTAAATTATAATTTTGTCTAGTATGAAATTATTTTTTCAAGGGTAAAAAAAACGATAATATTTTGGTAAGGGATTTCGTGCTTTTATATAATATTAGTCATAGAATATGCGCTTTGTGCATGTACCCATATTAATAAGTAAATAAGTTTAAAATTACTTTACATATTATCATATAATGTGTTTGAGTTATAAATTAAAAAAAAAGTACCTAAAAGTGATGAATGCTGACTCCGTTTAGCTAGCTCAATAAAAGAAATAATCATGTCCCACTAACATCAGCAAATTCTTATTGTGATTTTTTTTTAGAAGAAATTTCTTGTTTTATTTCAACTATTTGAAAAATTTACATCATCTGTTCTTTTGGACAATCTTTATTGTGATTTTGAGGACTTCTATGGGAATATTTAATGAAAATTGTTGATAGTTTATTGACCTAATAGGTTAATACTGAAAATAAATAACACAAATATTTTTATCGTTATTCTTTGAAGATTTGACAAATAAAATAAATTAAAAATTTTAACTTTTTGACGTTTTAGAGATTCAGGAATGAAAAGTTTAGCTTATAACTCTTAAAATTTTGATATGTGATAATCTAAAGTCTAAAAATGAGTAATGTTTAGTTAATATTTTACAATAAATAATTATGTGTTATAAACTAAAGCAAAAGACAAGAACAATAGAACAAGAACAATAGCAATAGAGAGAAGAGTAGAGAGAGTTCTTCTTATTGAGAGTTAGGAGTGAATTACAATGGTAGAGAGCACCTCTATTTATAGGGAGGAGGAAGATCTTGCTACCAATAATAGGACTCTAAAATCTCTCTAATTAAATACATTAAAGACATTCACCTTAAATAGAAGTGTAAGAATCTTCTATTTCATAACACTCCCCCTTGAATGTCTATTCAATGATGTGCCTCGTTAAAACCTTAAAACAAAACCCAATGGGAAAAATTAAAGTAAGGAAAGAGTACACATGTTTGAATATGCGCCTATTGGTTGCCTCGTTAAAAACCTTGCAAGGAAAACCCAGTGGGAAAAAACCTTGTAAGGGAAAAAGAGTGCAACGCGCATTGACTCCCTCTAATGAGTACATCAATTTATATCCTTGAGCATTTGCATTCCAATCTTGTGCATCATCTTCAAAACGATCTTTGGTAGAGATTTGACAAATCAACCATATTGACTTGAATAAATATTCCGTACCTTGAAATCATCATTCTTGATAGATATGAACATCTTCATATATTGTCGTGGAATAACTCTTCAATATCTCCATAGATGCATTCTCAATGCCATCATGCTTATAGTTATAGCAAGATACATATGTACACAAATTGCACTTAGGATGTGGTACTTCAGGACCACGAATTGCATATGCTTCAAGCAACTTAAATCTTTCAAGTTAAGTCATGTAAGTCACATAATAGACTTTAGCTGCATATCAAAGTTTCATGTCATGCTAAACAAATAAGATATCGAAAACTGATTATACATACCTTTGACTTTATACTTTCAAGCATATGAACTATAGGTTCAAAGCTACATGTCTTTCATATGGAATCAATTCTTCTTGAATTGTATCTCTTCCATTTAGTTGCTTTCTTTGAGTCAGCAAATGCGTATAGCATGCTTTGCAATATGTTGCAATTGCATTTCCCTTTTTATGAACTACAGGTTCATATCATGATATTCGGGGATATACATATACAAATGAAAATTCATCCCATGTAACACTTTCTCAAATGTTTATCATGTCTCCCCCTCATGTTAGTAAAGCTAACATGTTTCCTCAACTTTGGGAAATCATCTTTGTGCATTATGTCAATATACACAGCACCTTAATAATAAGATGAAATTATTTGGTTCCTGACCTTGAACCACTTGTGAGGGGAGAATATACTCTCGTATACAACTTATATCAAACTGATATATATATAACTTAGTTCTCATAAGAAACAGTTTAGCTATTAAGTGGAAGCACTCAATAATTATCTTGCTAAACCAACTTTAATATAAACCAACTTATCAAGATGAACTGTCTTGAGTAGAGAATCTGGAAACTATGCTCGAAGTTAGATTACTGAGCGATTTACCTCGCAAGCACTGCCAGGCTGCGGGTTAATAACAATGGCGCATGTAACCATATCATAGATGCATCATATGTGGTATACATGGCAGGTGAATGGGCCCATATTCACCTTTGATATTTCCAAAATCAAGGGGCTTCAACCCGAACTCTTTAGTTGGTCAGTTCATTACTGAGAACAAGAACTTCTAGTTCTTTGATATTCACCTATGTGAATTTGCACATCATACTTCAAATGAGATGGCTAACACGAATGTCAACTGAATAAATTATCAATATTGGTAAATTTCAAATTTACACCATGACATGTGCACTTATCAATAAACTTCGGGTTTATTATGACATGGGTTTTATACCAATAGATATCCACTTTATTGTGGCATTCTTTCGTTTGTGTAGTACAAACTGGAGAACAAAGCGGGTAGCTTTTCATATACAAATTACCCCGCTACAAGTTGTAGTAATAGGAGAATCAAAGCCTTCCTTTATTTATAGTCTCAATATCATCAATCGCCTTCGCGTGTACTTTTGGAAACTGAATAAGTTTCTTTGAGACTTACTACAGCACAATACTCAATTGTGTTTCTCCAACATAGTAATAATTGGCTCTTCGAGAGCTCTCAATTAATTTTGTACTACCACAGACTGAGGTTCGAGATCCTCACATTCTTGCATTCCGTATTTTCAAGAGTCTCAGGCTCAATAGATTCTTCGTGAATCTCGGAATTAATCAAATCATGAGCGTCCTCATGTGATTCTTTCATAGTGTCATTTAGATCGTTCTTTTTTCCCTTTCTAGGATTTCGATCTTTGGAACCTAATGGTCTGCCACGCTTCTGGCGTGCATTTGACTCATTGGATATGACACTAGATAATTGTCCAATAGGGACTTCAATACGGATCGGAACATTTTCCGCAGGAATGTGGGATTTCGTTATCCTCTTCAAGTCCGTAAATGCGTCAGGCATTTGATTTGCTATTCTTTGCAAATGGATAGTCTTTTGTACCTCTTTCTTTCAAATAGAGGTATGTGGATCAAGATGAGATAATGATACATTTTTCCACAAAATTTCCCGTTTGGTTTCACCAACTTCTCCCCCTAATTTTGGGAAAAGTGTCTCATCAAATTGACAGTCTGCAAATAGTGCAGTGAACAAATCTCCTGTCAATGTTTCGAGGTAGCGAATAATGGAGGACGATTCATACTCAACATATATTCCTAACCTTCTTTGCAAACCCATTTTGGTGCGGGATGGCGGTGCTACAGGCACCTATACTGCGCATCCAAAGCTTCTTAAATTGGATATATTGGGTTCATGACCCAAAACCAATTGCAATAGGGAATATTTGTGATAATTCGTCAGTCAGAGACGAACTAGCATTGCTGCATGCGAAATGGCGTGACCCTAAGCCGAAGCGGGCAGCCGACAAAGTAGCATTGCTGCATGCAAAATGGCGTGAACCCAAACCGAAATGGGCAGCCTCGTTTTCATGAAGAATTCAAGATTATTCTCATCTATTATCCATTAACTTTGCAAACGCAAGGTTGCGTGATGGCAACAAGCACACATTAGACCATCTACAGGATGCGTCTATCAAGACCATGAAATACCTAAACTACCCACTAGGTGGGTGAATAGGTCCACAAATGTCCCCTTGTATACGTTCCAGAAACTGGGGTGACTCAGTCCCAACCTTTGTTGGGGATGGTCTGATAATCAGCTTGCCTTGATAACACGAAGTGCAAGGATATTCATTACTTGAAAGAATTTTGAAATTCTTTAACGGATGCCCATATGAGCTTTCTATAATCCGTCTCATCATGGTTGATCCTGGGTGACCCAGTCGATCATGCCAAAGTACAAATGTATTGGACTCAGTATTCTTTAGATTTACTATTGAATGTGCCTCAATTGCACTAATTCTTGTCCAATACAGGCCACAAGATAAAGACGGGAATTTCTCAATAACCCTCTTTTGGCCGGAGACATTCTTTGAAGTGAGGACGAGATATTCGAGATTATCTTCATCCATTGTCTCAATATTGTAGCCATTCCGGCGTACATCTTTAAAACTCAACAAGTTTCTCATAGACTTGGAGGAGAACATAGCATTCTCTATGATTAACGTCGTGCCCTTGGGTAGAGTTACAATGGCTCTTCCGGAGCCTTCGATCAATTTACTTTCCATGGTATGACATACAAAAGAAATACAGGAACATAAGAATAAGCAAGTTCAATTCTTTTGTGTCACATAATATTTTCAAAATCTGCTACTAACAGTTGGCTAACAAAATCAGATATGTTATCCATAATCAATTCCTTTGCAGTTTTAAAATTTCAGCGTTTTTCATAAGACAATCGATTATTAAACACACACAATCGATTGTTGGAACATAGACAATCGATTGTTAGACATACACAATCGATTATTTGTTATTTTTGAAAAACTTCAGATCACACTGTTTAAGACAATCGATTGTTGGCTATTTTTGAAAAATTTCAGACCTCACTGTTTCAAGACAATCGATTGTTAGACAAAGACAATCGATTGTTGGCTATTTTTGAAAAATTCCAGAACACACTGTTTCAAGACAATCGATTGTTAGACAAAGACAATCGATTGTTGGCTATTTTTGAAAAATTCCAGAACACACTGTTTCAAGACAATCGATTGTTAGACAAAGACAATCGATTGTTGGCTATTTTTGAAAAATTCCAGAACACACTGTTTCAAGACAATCGATTGTTAGCCAAAGACAATCGATTGTTGATCAATTGTTTTTCAACTTTAATGCGAAAATAGTTGATAATCGGCTAGTTTTTCAGGCTAGTCGATTACCCCCACTGGAAAATAAAAGTTTTATTGATATTTGAACATATTGAAGATATTCTAAAGAACTACTGCTAACATTGCTTTATGAACTAGCTAATACGAGCTAATACTAATGACCATTAGATTATTCACTAACTAATACAAATAAGTAGAACAAAATCAAATAACTCCATCTTCTTTCATCATGGTCCCATCGCCGATTAGGTGGTCTATTTTCCCCTCGGGTTGCTCAAAGAAGTCTGCCACATCCAGGTGGGTGATGTCCTCATTGTCGTCATAGACAAAGTTTGTTTCAGGGCCTTTTCTCTTTCGAGATGCTTGATAAAGGTCAACCAAGTGTCTTGGTATACGGCAAATCTTTGACCAGTGCCCTTTCCCACCGCAACGATAACATATAGTTTCTGAACTATTTGCCTTAGGATCTTCGGGATCCCGTTTCTGCTTTCGGTGGTTATCTCTCTTTGGGGGGTGACGGGCTTCTTTGGAATTTCTTCCTTGTCCACGTCCTTGGCTTTGACCCCGTTTATGACCGTGATCATGGTCCCTTTTATGTTTGGCATAATGCGAGTGCACCATATCTGCTTCAGGCAGTGGTGTAGACCCAGTTGGTCTATTTTCGTGATTTCTCATGAGCAGATCATTATTACGCTCAGCCACTAGTAAGAGAGAAATCAATTCAGAGTACTTCGTAAAGCCTTTCTCTCGGTACTGTTGCTGCAGTACCATATTGGAGGCATGAAACGTTGTAAACGTTTTCTCAAGCATATCGTAATCGGAGATGTTATCTCCACATAGCTTCAGTTTAGAAGTAATTCTGAACATAGCAGAATTATATTCAGAAACGGACTTAAAGTCCTGTAGCCTCAGATGGGTCCAATCATATCGTGCTTGTGGCAGAGTGACCAACTTCAGGTTGTCATATCTCTCCTTTAAGCTGTTCCACAAAACGAGTGGATCCTTGACGGTGAGATATTCAATCTTCAAACCTTCGTCAAGGTGGTGGCGCAAGAAAATCAAGGCCTTCGCACAATCTTGGGTGGATGCTTTTTCTTTATCTTTGAGGGTGTCTCCGAGACCCATAGCATCTAGGTGGATTTCAGCATCCAACACCCATGTCATATAGTTCTTGCCCGAAATTTCAAGGGCAACGAACTTTCTTTTCATAATGTCAGACATACTCGAAAATTAAATTAGGAAGAGGGAAAATACCTTGGATTTTCGAGAATGATACTTGAGACGGTAGAGTCTCGTGCTGATAACGTGTTATAAACTAAAGCAAAAGACAAGAACAATAGAACAAGAACAATAGCAATAGAGAGAAGAGTAGAGAGAGTTCTTCTTATTGAGAGTTAGGAGTGAATTACAATGGTAGAGAGCACCTCTATTTATAGGGAGGAGGAAGATCTTGCTACCAATAATAGGACTCTAAAATCTCTCTAATTAAATACATTAAAGACATTCACCTTAAATAGAAGTGTAAGAATCTTCTATTTCATAACATTATGAACTTAATATAGAGACCTATCATTTGCTGGAACAAATATGAAAAAAGTGAAAATTAATTTATGGCAACTCAAATAGAATATATCGTGTCATTTGTTATTTCATCTTTATTGCTTCAAGTTTATATTTTATCAACTAGACTCTTAATATTATAAATGGGTTTGCTTTATTTTTTGATTGGTTTGAGGACCAATGTTCTTTCTATAAAAATAACTTTAGGTACCCTAAATAAGAGTTTGTCAACTTAGAAAATTTATTCATGAATTTAGAAAAGAATTGAATAGGATTTGTTTGCTAATTAGTTATTGACTCTTGCCAACTACTTTTCTGATCTCTCTTTTTCCCTATCTCTTTATATCTTATATATTTTTAAATATATAGTTGTGTGTTCTAATTGGTAAATTTAGTTTTCAAAAATTATGTTAAAAAATATTATTTGGGTGAAAGGTAGCCCGAATTTGATATGCAAATGTATTATGGTTCATATATATGGTTTGAAGTTAATGTGTAAAGAATTATAATTATATTACATTTTTTAAATAAATAAATAATTTATATGAGATAATTAATACACTAAATGATTTTAAAAACCTACATGAAGATCTTTTATATAATTCAAATAAAGAATAATTTAGTAGATAAACTTTAAGTAATTTTGAAAAAGGGATCAGTTTCTTAAGTATATTAACCATTTTTATTATAAAATTAGCACATTACAATTTGTTACTATAATTTTTCTAAATAAATAAATAATTTATATTTATATACTTCAAATATTTCTTACATGGCTCAAAGTAATAATTAGATAAACAAACTTTAGTTGATTTGCGAAAGAAAAAAGATAACTTTTTAAAGTATTTGCCATTATTCTACGTTAAAATTTTACACCTTACAAGTTTGTTTGGTATTATATTTTTTCGTCCTACATATTTATACAACTTCCACAAATAATAAACATGGAAAAATAATATTACTCATTATAAATTTTAATTAGTAGGACTTATTACCTAATCCAAATAAGAAAAATTTTAATAACTAAAATTATGTTATAAATAGAATTCTATTTATGGTGAATGTCCATATTTAGAGAGATTCTAGGTTTTGTTACTTGATGGCTAAGTCAGACTCTCCCTATAAATAGAGGGTTATACTCCATTGTAATTCATTCTATATCAATAAGAATTTTCTTCTCTCTACTTTTCTCTGCGATTCTCCTTCTTCTTCTTTTATTATTTCATAACACGTTTCAGCACGAGACTAACCAATTGAGTAGAAGTTTTGGGATTGACAATAATGATCGTCAATTGTTCTACGATCTTCCTTCATGATTAAGTTCTGGATTTAAGGTAAGTATTTTACTTTTCTCTTTCAAATTCTTATCATTCTATAATTTGATTTTAAATACAAGCAAAGACGATAAATTTTGATTGCAACTCTAATTAAGTTTGAAGATATTATAACCATCGAACATGGTAAATTTTTGATGACTTGCCATGATCAAATTCATATATGATTATGGGCAAAGAATTGAAAATCTGTCATATTGAATTTACTCCATTCTCATTCCCTTTAGAGAATGTGATAGCAGTATGTGATAAGTCTACAAGAAAACAAAATTATTACTGTGAAGATATCAACGAATGTGGACGTGACAATAAACGAAATTATAATCGTCATCATTGTGATAATGAGAATAATAAGGATTCTCAAAATAATCTTTCACTCTGGAAATTAATATTTATCATCAATTTGAAAATATGAGATTATATAAAGCGCATATAGATGATTATGGTCCATTCATGATGTGAGTGGGATAACATCTAATTTATATGAACGTGCTAGTGGTAGTGAATATACCACACGCACCTCTAGAAGGAGGTTTGAGATGATGTAAGAAAATACTGTCATTATTATGGCATGAATGGTCATTGGTCACATACTTGTAACGACCCGACCCGTCGTCTCAGGTATCTCCGCCCCGTTTTCCCCATTTTATGTTTCTATATGTTTCATTATATGTGTTTGGAGAACTTGAAATAATTCGGATGTAGTCCGGTTAGAAATGTGACAAGTAGTCTCTTTATGAGATGGTTAGTTTGAAAAAGTCAACCGAATATTAACTTATGAGTTAGAGGGCTCGGAATGGATTTCCGATGATTCGACTAGTTTCAGGCGATGATTTGTGACTTAGGAGCGCAACCGAAACTGAATTTGGAGGTCTGGTGTAGAATTTGGCTTAAATTGGCTAAGTTTGAAGTTCGACGGATTCCGGTTGATAGGTGAGATTTTGATCCGAGGGTCGGAATGGAATTCCGACAGTTGCAACAGCTCTGTTAGGTGATTTTGGATATGCGTGCAGAATTTAAGTTGATTCGGAGGTTCCTAGGTCGGGTTTTTGATCGGATGCAAGTTTTGAAAGTTCTTGTTAAACTTAGGCTTTGATTTGATGAAATTTGATGATTTTGATGTTAATGGTAGAGTTTTGATGGTTCGAGCAAGTTTGAATAAGGTAATAGAACTTATTTATGCATTTGGTTGAGGTCCCGGAGGCCTCGGGTGAGTTTCGAGGTGATTTCGGACCATTTCTAGGCTATTTTTAACTGCTGGATTTTGGCTGAAGTAGTTTTTATGCGATCGCGGACAATGGGTCGCGATCGCAGTGAGTAAAATGTGAGAAACCTGCCAGTGAATCGCGATCGCGGAGAAGAAATTTTCTATTGCATTGATCCCACTTCAAAAGCTTATATCTCACAATCTATAAGAAATTTTGAGATAATATAAAAATGAAAGTTGTAGCCCTTTATGTCTATTTTCTAGAAATGTAAATCATACATGATTTGGAATTGTGTACAAAGATATATTGTTGTTACACTACAGGGTGTCCGGGAAGATGAAGAAGAAAGTTGTGTAGCGCATGGGCTGACTTTGACAGATTATATCTAGAAATATATAAGGAATTGGGAAATAACCAACACATGAAAGTTGTAAATCTTTCGGTCTAGTTTTCAGAACATCAAACCAATTTCCATTTGGAGTTGTGCAAAACGTTATGGCTATTATACTAGAGACTGTTTGGAAGAGCTGGACATTTGTTCTCCGCGATCGCGAAGCCTTTTCCGCGATCGCGAAGAGTAAAACTGGGGGCTGGAAAATTGTTTTCCACGATCATGAAGAATTATCCACGATCGCGAAGAGTAAATACCTAGACAGAATATTTTAAAATGATCTTGTTCGCGATTTTGGGTCTATTTTCACTCATGGCTGCACGTTTTTGGATATGTTTGGAGGAAAAGAAGGATGGATTCAAAGGGTAACGACTTGAGGTAAGAATCTTGGTCTCAATACTCATTTTTATTGTGAAATCCATCTAGAAATTTATGAAAATTAGCAAAAAGGGAAGAACTAGGGCTTGAGTTTTGAGATTTTATATTGAGGATTCGAGGGGTCATTTGAACTCCGATTTTGGCATTATTGATATGTATGAACTAGTTGGAAGACAAGGAATATAAATATGTAAAAATTTCTGAGTTTCAAGAAGTGGTCCCGGGGCTCGGATTTTACTAACTTCGTAAATTTTAGAACTTTTCAAATATTTTTGATTGGGTTATGTTTCTTTAGCCCATATTTATGTATTCATTGTGAATTTGACTAGATTCGACGCGCGAGGAGGTCGATATGAAAGGAAAAGGCATTGTGGACCAGTCTACGGTCGGTTAGAGGTGAGTAGTTTGTATAGATGATGGCCTGAGGGTTTGAAACCCTGGTTCATCATATTATGACGCTATATTAGGGCGTGACTCGCACCCCATGGCAGGTGTGGGATCGTATATGATTGGGGATTATGACTTGGTCCATCTCGAGTGCTAACTATAATATATTTGCGGCTGATACGCACGTTGTATTGTTGAAAATTGGGCTTATTGCCATATTTGGGGCCTCGAGCCGATTTGTAGCATCCGTCTAGGATGAATATCATTTGTGATAGCATGATTTGTATAATCATTGATCTCAGTCCCGTGTTTAATCACAGTTATTAAATGCTAAGTCATTTTTCCTGAAGTTAAATAACTAAATTATATTCTTCTTAATAATTGGAAACTTGGAAACTAATTGAATCTGTTATGTGACTCATATGCATATTGTGGACTGAGTATGGATCGGGCTGCACGTCGCAGTGATGATATGATGATATGGCGCTTGGGCTGTATGAGCCCCTCCGGAGTCTGTACACACCCCAGTGAGCACTGTCGACGTTATATGGATCGGGCTGTAAGTCGTAGTGGGTCATGTGCATTGCATTGCATTGTTGCATTATACTTGTCTGATACACTTGATATTATTTATTGTTGGTTCATAGTTAAGGTGTCGGATTGTTAGTTTTAGATTTACTTTGTGGAATTTCAAGGATTCTTATCTTCAAACATTTTATATACTTATTACTCACTGAGTTGGTAGTACTCACCCCTACTCCTTGCACCTTGTGTGCAGATTCAGGTGCACCGGAGGCTTAATTGAGCAGTCACTGTCTCCAAAGCTTATCAGAGTTGTAGTGGTAGCTGATTGACGTTCACATGACCTGACTACTCTTCCTATTTCAGTTACATATATTTATATATTTTCCAGACTTGGTATTTTCGTTAAGATATTTTTATCCAGTTGGTTTAGAGGCTCTAGACTCGTGACCCAAGATCTTATGAGAGTGTATTTATCAGATTTCGTATCTCTCCGTATTATTTTCCATAAATATTGGATTACTATTTTAATACTATTACATTATTCTTAAATTTTCGGTTTTGAGACCTATTGTCGAATTGAGAGCGATTGTCCATAAGGAATGCCTAGCTTTAGGGTTGGGCGCCATCACGACCGGGTTTGGGTCGTGACAAGTTGGTATCAGAGCGTAGGTTACTAGGACTCGCGAGTCATGAGACGGTTTAGTAGAGTCTTGCGGATCGGTACGTAGACATTCGTATCTATCCTTGGGAGGCTACAAAACCTTTAGGAAACACTCCACTTTCTTGAAATCTTATCGTGCGTTCTTGATTCAGCTTGAAAGAGTAACTCTTGAAATTCCTTCCACGTGTTGCATGCGCGCATGAGCGCTCGATGTTATATGTGCTTCAATGGCTTGCAATTCCCCGATCGAGGGGCGAGATGTAATCTTCATGAGGTTGATGTTGGGCAAGTCTGGAGGACTTGAGGCCGGATCTTGCCTAGGGCTTGAGCACTGAGGTGCTGATCATGTGAGCAAGTGTTTAAACTTAGATGTTTGGTATTGTCGTTATTAGCCGGAATGGCAGTTTAGTATCCGTGCGATGAATGTGTTAGTACTACGTGATGCAATTATATGTTTTGGTAGTGACAAAGAAGTCTGTTGGATAATAGATGAACTGTCAAGTGATTCATTTCCTAATGTGGTCCGATGAGTAGCCCGAGTTATGGGCGCGTGAAGAATCTTTCAAGCCTCCTAGTGGAGTTAAGTAAATTGCATGATGCGATATGAGTTTAGACTCAGTGACTAAGTAGCTGTGTAATGTGTATGACGGTGGAAGGTATACAAAAATGTTATATTGAGGCGAAGTAGGTGGGTTATCTCCTCCGGAGTGATCTGAAGTGATGTGATTCTTATATGTGTATGTTAGAAGATATCATGTGTAATTGAAAGGTATTTTCTATGTGTTTATGATTCAAATAGGTGCTACACATGTCCATGTATTAATTTTGATAATAGAATACATGTATTATTGAGATTAATATTGTTGATATACATCGTGATGCTTTGTCAAGTTTTAGACGTGTTGTTAGGATGGTTTTGGTGATTCTTTGGCAGGTGGATAGACTCAATTACAAAGGAACCTCTGCCAAAATTTTTGAAAAATTTGGGACTTAGTAAAGAATTTTGTTGCCGAAAGAGTGTGCTCAGCTGTTGTGTGAATGAATGAAAGAATTGTAGAAGAGTTAAATTTTCTGATGATTCGTGTTTTCACAAGATTATGAAAGAGTGAGTTTAATCTCACCATGATATTACGACAACAAAAGAGTATATGTATTGTGGTATATATGGCTTCGAGCTAAGTTGGGGAGGTTGCTGTTGATTAGCTGATTGTACGATTATGTAATATATTAGTTCCGATTTGATGTATGTGGGTGAATCAGTTCTGGTTGCAGAAATTGAGCCGAGGACGGCACGAGTGAAGCAAAATTTTGAAAAAGGTTGTATGATGCTTCGTAGATGTGGAGAAATAATAGGATGTCTTGAGTTGTAGGTAAGAAATCCTTAGTGTAAAGAGAAGGAAGTTTTTTGGTTGTATCAGAATGAGATCATGTCATGCGGTGTCAGAGTGTTGATAAGGCACGAGTGGTTCGATTCATTAAGTCGAGTAATTTGCAGTGTGTATAAGAGTGGATGACTCTTGGAAATCGTTTTGATGTATTCAAGATTATATGTGTAGCACTCAGGTGTTTTAAGGTTGAGTAGGTGACCAAGTCAGTGTTTTCATTAGAACATGCCAAGACTTGTGATATTTTTACGTTAATTACGGGATTCTATGTATCAGTATGTGGAAAGTAAAGGTAGCGGACGTAGATTCGCAGGAAGTTCTTCAAAGTAGGGTATTTTAGAAGGTGCTATTTCTGGGAACATTTGAGAGAGTATTCAGCGGCCTATGGGTCTTAGACATGTGTGTCTTATGTTCGATTCTCGTGTGCTAAGCCTGGGTTGAGGCATTGTGGTGCTACAGCAAGAGGGAATATCAAGTTGATCATGAATCAGGAGGAAATGTTTAATAGGTGGAATGGATTGATAGCATACTAAGTTGGTATGGTTAAGGCATGATTAATTATTTATATGTGTTTTGAGGTAATGAGCCTTACAAGCATTTTGCAGCAACGCTCATGAGTACTAACATTCTGCTTGGCTTGGTTCAGGTAGAAGGATTTAGTCCTGGCAGTTTAGCTAGCGCAAATGGAATTGGGAGAGAATTCTTGTTAGGTTTCATCATGGTTTGGAGATGTATATTTCTATGGATATGCGGAACATGGAATGCGTGATGATTTTTCTTCTAAGTGGGATCAATGGAAGTTCAGGACTAGTTGAGTGCATCGAAGTCTGCTGCGCGTAAGGGAGACAAAAGTTCTCGTGTTATATCGGGAAGTATGGTAGGTGCGGTATGTTGTAGAGGGCCGAGACGGGCTTGTGTGAGGTTTCGGTTCAGTTCTGAGAGGAAGTTCATAAAGTTCTTAGGCAACGAGTGGTCTCAGGTAATCAAGGAAATGGTACTGGTAATTAGAAGTGATTTGATGACAATATATGTCTTGGAAGTAGGGTAAGTTATCTGGATCGTGTTACGCGCCGCAACAGTGTGATGTTGAGGATAGTTTTCGTATTAGTTTGTATGCATTGCCTCCTAGTTTCTGAGGAAAGCCCGTATTTGGAGTTGCTCGGCGAATAGCGTGTCGGTTGTGTCCTTTCGGGATTGAATGGTGTATATAACTTGATTCACCGTGGGTGTGATGGATTGCTTGGTTACAGACAACAATCTATGTATGGCTGTCTATTTTGAGCATGGTGACTCGAGGTGCTTCAGGTGTAACGGTGTTTGTATAGGATCGCGTGTTGTGGCGAGGCCACGTGGAGTTATGACCTTCGATGCGGATTCAAGTACTCTATTTCTATGAGGTGAGACGGGGTCTCAGCTTCGTGTTGTAATGGTATTGAGGAGCTTAGGGTACAACTCTTTCATTTCAATAAATTGCCATGATGCAAGTATATTCGGGTCGTCTCTTATTGGTGCATATATGATGCAAGTTGTGGATTAGGCTTGTGTTGAGATGTATTATCACCATAGTAGTATGTTGGATTCAAAGGGACTGTTGGATTCATAAATAGGTATGAACGTATTTGGTTTCATCTTGTTAGTCTGTTAGTATCGAGGTTCGGCTCGTAAATCTGTTGTGATAGTAGCCAAAAAGGGGAGTGACTTCATGAATGATGGGTCCGTGAAGTAGTCACAATTTGTTGCGTGTTTCATCATCGTTGGCGGTATATGAAAGTGCTGGAATAAGATCTTAGCTAATAAGAGGTTCCTATTGATAATTGAGTATTTTGGGCAACTATTGTGATGGAGACTATCGTTTCGAGTGTTGGATTGTGTGGTTTGTTGCATGGGTTCACCTGAGGTTGCAGGTATGGGTTATTACAGCTGGTTCGGGCTTATTATGAGTACAGATATGAGGTTCTGACCTTGTGTATGTTTCGGAGAGTGCAATGCGGCCCTACGGTATATGGGTTAGATGGATTGTGAAATTTCAGCTAAATTATGTTATCGGACCTATGCGAGGTAGGGTGACAAGGGATCACCCCGGGTATGGGCTTGGTAGGGTAATTCAGCTATTGGTTGACTCCTAATACAACTCTGGGCACGCTCGAGGACGAGTGTTTGTTTAAGTTGGGAAGGATGAAACGACCCGACCCGTCGTCTCAGGTATCTCCGTCTCGTTTTCCCTGTTTTATGCTTCTATATATATCATTATATGTGTTTGGATAATTTGAAGTAATTCGGATGTAGTCCAATTAGAAATGTGACAATTAGTCTCTTTATGAGAAGGTTAGTTGGGAAAAGTCAACTGAATGTTGACTTATGAGTTAGAGGGCTCGGAATGGATTTTCGATGATTCGACTAGTTTTGGGGAATGATTTGTGACTTAGGAGCACAATCGGAACTAAATTTGGAGATTCGGTGTAGAATTAGGATTGAATTGGCTAAGTTTGAATTTCGGAGTATTCATATTGATAGGTGAGATTTTGATGCAGGAGTCGAAATGGAATTCCGACAGTTGCAGCAGCTCCGTTAGGTGATTTTGGATATGCGTGCAAAATTTTAGTTGATTCGAAGGTGTTTAGGTCGAGTTTTTGATCGGATGCGAGTTTGAAAGTTCTAGTTAAACTTAGGCTTTATGACAAATTTTGATGATTTTAATGTTAATGGTAGTGTTTTGATCGTTCGAGCAAGTATGTATAAGGTAATAGAACTTATCTATGCTTTTGGTTGAGGTCCTGGGGGGCCCGGGTGAGTTTCGAGGTGGTTTCAGACCATTTGTAGGCCATTTTTAACTGCTGAAATTTGTTTGAAGTAGTGTTCTATGCGATCGCGGACAATGGGTCGCGATCGCGGTGAGTAAAATGTAAGAAACTTGTCGCGATCGCGTATGGCCTTTCACGATCGTGGAGAAGAAATTTTCTGTTGCATTGATCCCACTCTGGAGGCTTATATCTCACGATCTATAACGAAATTTGAGATGATATAAAAGGAAAGTTGTAGCCCATTATGTCTCGTTTCTAGAAATGTAAACCATTTATGATTTGGACTTGTGGAAAAAGATATATTGCTGTTGCATCACAGGATATCCGGGAAGATGAAGAAGAAAGTTGTGTAGCGTATGGGCTGAATTTGACGGATTATATCTAGAAATATATAAGGAACTAGGAAATGACCAACTCATCAAAGTTGTAAATCTTTAAGTCTAGTTTTCAAAATATCAAAATAATCGCCATTTGGAGTTGTGTGCAAAACGTTATGGCCATTATACTAGAGAGTGTCCGGAAGAGTTGGACATTTGTTCTCCGCGATTGCGAAGAGTAAATACCTGGACAGAATGTTTTAAAATCATCTTGTTCGTGATTTTGGGTCTATTTTCACCCATGGATGCTCGATTTTGGAGATTTTTGGAGGAAAAGAATGAGAGATTCAAAGGGAAACGACTTGAGGTAAGAATCTTGGTCTCAGTACTCGTTTTTATTGTGAATCCATCTAGAAATTTATGGAAATTGAGCAAAAAGGGGAAAAACTAGGGCTTGAGTTTTGAGATTTTATATTGAGGATTTGAGGGGTTATTTGAACTCCAATTTTGGAATTCTTGATGTGTATGAACTCGTGGGAATACGAGGAATCTAAATATGTAAAAAATTATGAATTTTGAGAAGTGGGCCCCGGGCTAAGATTTTACCAACTTCGTGAATTTTAGTACTTTTCGGGTATTTTGATTGGGTTATGTTTCTTTAGCCCATATTTATGTATTCGTTGTGACTTTGACTAGATTCGACGTGTGAGGAGGTCGATACGAAAGGAAAAGTTATTGCGGACCAGTCTACAGCCGGTTAGAGGTGAGTAGTTTGAATAGATGATGGTCTAAGAGTTTAAAACCCCGTTTTATCACATTGTGATGCTATATTAGGGCGTGAATCACATCCCATGGCAAGTTCAGGGTCGTATATAATTGGGGATTGTGACTTGGTCCATTCCGAGTGCTAACTATAATATATTGGCGGCTGATACGTGCATTGTATTGGTTATAATTGGTCTTATTGCCATATTTGGGGCCTCGCGCCGATTTGTAACATCCGCCTAGGATGAATATCATTTGTGATAGCATGATTTGTATAATCATTGATCTCAGTCCTGTGTTTAATTATTATTACTAAATACTAAGTCACCTTTCCTGAAGTTAAATAACTAAATTATATTCTTCTTAATAATTGGAAACTGGGAAGTTAATTGAATCTATTTTGCGACTTATATGCATACTGTGTACTAAGTAGGGATCGGGATGCACGCCGCAGTGATGATACGATGATATTTCGCTTGGGCTGTAGGAGCCCCTCCGGAGTCTTTACACACCCCCAGTGAGCGTCGTCGACGTTAAATGGATCGGGTTGTACGCCACAGTGGGTCATGTGCATTGCATTGCATTATTGCATTGTACTTGTCTGATACACTTGATATTGTTTGTTGTTGGTTCGTAGTTAAGGTGTCAGACTGTTAGTTTTAGCTTTACTTTGTGGTATTTCGTGGATTCTTATCTTCACATATTTTATATACTTATTACTCACTGAGTTAGTAGTACTCACCCCTACTCTCTGCACCTTGTGTGCAGATTCAGGTGCACCGGAGGCTTAGCTGAGCAGTCGCTCTCTCCAGAACTTATTAGAATTGTTGTGGTAGCTGCTTGAATAGGACCTGACTACTCTTCCTATTTCAGTTACGTATATTTATACATTTTCCAGACTTGTGTATTTTCGTTCAAATATTTTTATCCCGTTGGTTTAGAGTCTCTAGACTCATGACCCGAGATCTTATAGGATAGTGTTTATCAGATTTCGTATCTCTGTGTATTATTTTCTATAAATATTGGATTACTATTCTAAAACTATTACATTATTCTTAAATTGTCAGTTTTGAGACCTATTGTCGAATTGAGAGCGATTGTTGGTCAAGCTTGCCTCGCTTTAGGGTTGGGAGCCATCAGGACCGGGTTTGGGTCATGATAGTTCTTATTGTACGCCGAAATATTTCGGCGATGTGATTATTAAAGGACAACAATAATGCAAGAAACATATCTTGCATATAATTTGACCATGACCATAATGGTATAACTTTCTCCTTGAAAGAGATATATAACCATATGGGTGTTGATGAATATGTGGTAGTACAAAATTAATTGAGAGCTCTGGAAGAGCCAATTATACTATTTTGGAGAAACACAATTGATTACGAATAAGGTATTGTGTTGTAGTAAGTCTCAAAGAAACTTAAGTTTCCAAAGTACACGCGAAAGCAGTTGATTATATTAAGACTATAGATGAAAGAAAGATTTAATATCTTCTATTACTACAATTTGTAGCGGGATAATATATGTGTGAAAAGCTACCCGATTTATTCTCCAATTTTAAACTACAAAAATAAAAGAATACCACAATAAAGTAGATGTTTATTGATATAAAAACTCATACCATAATAAATATGGAGTTTATTGATAATTGCACATGTCATGGTGTAAACATGGACTTATTAATATTGATAATTTATTCAGTTGGCATAATCAGTTTAGCCATATCAATTTAAGTATGATATGCAAAAATAATAGAGAATTCACATGGATAAATATTAAAGAACTAGAAAGTTCTATATGAATTCTCTTATCTTGCCTTTTCTCATTAATTAATAGACCAACTAAAATTGGGATTGAATCCCACGAATGCTGGAAATATCGAATGTGAATATGGGCTCATTCACCTGCCATGTATACCACATAAGATGCATCTATGAGATGGTTACATATGCGATTATTATTAACTCGCAACCTGCTATTTGCGAGGTCAGTTGCTCAAGAATTTAATTTAGAGCATAATTTTCAGATTTTCTATTCAAGAAGTTCATCTTGATAAGTTGGTTTACATCACAGTTGGTTTAGCAAAATGATTTGTTGAATGCCTCCACTTAATAGCTAAATAATTACTTATGAGAACAAAGTTTTTTTATATCAGTTTGATATACGTTATATACGAAAATATATTATTTTCTCCTCTCACAAGTGGTTCGGGGTCAGGAACCAAATAATTCCACCTTATTATTATTGATGTGCGGTGTATAATTTATTAACGCCATAATACACAAAGATGGATTCTCAACGTTGAGGAAACAAGTTAGCTTTTCTAACATGAGAAGATATGATAAACAAACTAAAAACTTTACGTGGAACGGATTATCATTTGTATATCTAGATCCTTGACATATATCATAGCGCTAAGTATAGATGAGGATCTTAAAGCTGTCGAAATATCTAGATCCTCGAATAGGATAATATTAACTTGAAGTTCCTAAAAAAATAATTCATTTGCAACATATTGCAAAGCATGTCATATGCATTTGCTGACCCAGAGAAAGTAACTATATCCTCATTGAAAAATGCTCATATTAATTCTTAGAAGGATAAAGTCTATTGTACACTTAAAGCGTATAGATAAATCGATTTCAAATAGAACTTCTTAATAAAGAAGATGAGCAAATGATCAAAGCGATCATAATAAGGAGGCAAGTGATCTAAAAGATCACATGTCATAACACTTCATAAAATCACATGAGAGATTCAGGTACCTAAGTATATGAATGAAGATATCTCTATGGTATGTCTTTATAAAAAAAATATTGGAACATATATAAAATGTTTGTTAACGACATCTATCATAGAGCTAAGTATAGATGAGGATCTTAAGGCTTCTAGATCCTCGAATAGGATAATATGAACTTGAAGTTCATAAAAAGATAATTCATTTGCAACATATTGCAAAGCATGCCATACGCATTTACTAACCCAAAGAAAGTAACTATATCCGCATTGCAAAAGCTCATATTAAGTCTTAGAAGGACAAAGTCTATGGACGCTTAAAGTGTATAGACAAATCGGTTTCAAATAGAACTTCTTGATAAAGAAGATGAGCAAATGATCAAAGTGATCATAATAAGAAGGCAAGTGATCTAGAAGATCACATGACATAACACTTCATAAAATCTCATGAGAGATTCAGGTACCTGAATATATGAATGAAGAGATCTTTATAGTATGTCTTCATGAAAAAATATTGGAACCGATATAAAATGTTTGTCAACGACAACTATCATAGAGGTAAGTATAGAGGAGGATCTTAAGGTTGTCGAAACAGACATAAAATATTGGCAAAATAGACGCTACAAAATTCAGATAGAATTGGTTTAATATGGAAGACATGTAGTTTTGGACAGGTAGTTCAAACACTTGAAAGTATAAAGTCAATGGTATGTGTAATCAATTTTCGATATCTTATTTATCTAGCATGACATGAAAACTTGATATGCATCTAAAGTCTATTATATGGCTTATATGACTTAGCTTATATGATAATCCATGAAGGATTTAAGTTGCTTGAAGCATATACAATTCTTGATCTTGAAGTATCACTTCCTCTGTGCAATTTGTGTACAAATGTATCTTGCTATTGTTGGAAATCATGTATATCTATGATGTGTGCGCTTTGGTTGTATGAGCATGATTTTCAGGTATAGGTTTTGATGAATGACAAACAATGAAGTCAAGCGTCAAACAACGATATAATATGACAAACTATCAAATGGCGAGAAGCATATTGATGACGGGATTTCATAGACAAGTCAAGTCGAGCCAAAGAGTTCAAGACCGAAGACCCAAGATGAAGGTCGTTAGGTAGAACCAATGTAAGAACAACGTTTAAGTTATCTTATCTTTTGGCTCAACATTAGGTCATCATAAATATGCATAAAATCATTTAATTAAAGTAAATCATTTTATTAAATCATATATATCATAAATATTTTTAATATACTTCAAACAAAATGATTTTAACGTTTTCATTTTTAACCAAAATGGGTTTTGAAGTAAGTTTTCAATTCTGGTATACACAGTGTATATCAAGTGTATATCAATGGTATATAATAGATCCGTTGCCAGTTTTGAACACTGGAACAACATAATCGATTATATGAAGTACACAATCGATTATATGAAGTCAACAATCGATTGTCTACTTTTAACAATCGATTATTTTGAGACTGTGCAACCGAAGTTTTTAAACATCAAAACTATCGATTGTCTTGTCAAACAATCGATTATCAACAATCGATTCTCACCTTCATACAATCGATTATATTTTGACCGTTCCCACAGAATCCTAAATTGATTTTTGAACGTTGAAGACAATCGATTATTCAGGTTTAACAATCGATTGTTTAGCCTAAAATCAGGGATTTGATTTGTCAATTAAGCAACGGTCAGCACTACTTTTTCACCTATAAAAAGAGGTCTTTTGAGCTGATTTTAAACACACAACTCCTGCATATATTGATATACATATTGATCATTTTCAAGCATCATTTTAGAGCTTTTGTTGAGCCATTTGATAGACAACTTTGTGTTGTTCATAGAGCTTATTTTGTTTCTCTTTATCCACTCTATTGAGAGAGTGTTTGTTGTAAAAGAGAGTTGTTTTGAGAAGAACATATCTTCTCATTTGTCGGGTTTGCTAAGTACCCAAAGTCTTAGTGGTTGAAGTCTTGGGGTGAGGTATCCTCAAGCAAGTGAAGTCTTAAGGTGTGGTATCCTTGAGCAATTGTAACGGTTTGTTAAGCACCCGTAAGCTTGACGAAGATAGTGGAAATCTCGAGAGAGTCTCTCGGGGACTGGACTAGCCACGGGTTGTGGTGAACCAGGATATATCGGTGCGTTCGTTCTTATTTATTTACTTATCGCACTCATTTATTTCCTGTAATTTTTAAATTCCGCAAGTTTACGCTATTTTTATTATAACGCTATTCACCCCCCCCCCCCCTCTAGCGTTAAGCGTATTATCTAACAATTGGTATCAGAGCCTAACTCTCTGAAAGACTTAACAGTTTGAGAGAATCCTTCTATGGCTTCTACTAGTAGTGCTTTTGCAGGAATAGGTGAAGGTCACTCTACCTTTTTGCCTCCAATATTTGATGGAAGCAATTACACACATTGGAAAGATCAGATGACAATCTTCATCAAATCAAACAACTTTCGTCTATGGCAAATCATCAAGTATGGTGAACAAATGACGAAACAAGTTGGAAAAGCCATGGTAAGTGAATACAATACCAAGGCTATCAATATGTTGTATAATTCCTTGAAACAGGAGGACTATCGGAAAGTTTCCCAATACAAAACTGCTAAAGAGATGTGGGATAAGCTTGAGGACACTTATGAAAATGCGCCTCAAGAAGCAGACAGTTCATGTGATGAACCAACTTCCAAATGCCTCATGGCCGACGAAGGAGAAGAGGTAAGTACATCTAACTCTCACTCTTTTGAAGAATTACAAAGTGCCTATGATGAATTGTATGGTGAATTTGTTGATGCTTCCAAAATGATAAAAGATTTGAAGAAAACACTTTCTTTGCAAGAAACAGATTTTCATAAAACACTTTCTTTACAAGAAAAAGATTTTAAAAAATTGACTAATGAAAATGGCGTTCTTAAAAATAAAATTGATGTTTTAGAAAAAGAAAATAATTTTTTGAAAAATGACATTTTTGATCTTAGAAATAAGACTAAAGCAGTGAATGAATCTTCTTCAATTGATAAAAGTTCTATTTGTTTATCTTGTGATTCCTTAAAACTAGAAAACATAGAACTTAGGAACACACTAGAAAAACAGAGTGTAGATGCTCCTAAAACTATTGAAGAGATCAAGAAGAAAAAGAAAAACAGAAGGCGTAAAAAGAATAAGAATCATGCTAGAAATCGTGATGCACCACCTAGAAATAATCCTAGGTTTTTTAATGAGTCTAGAATTAATAATTTTAGACCACCTAGAAACGATTCTAGGAATTATACAAATGAGCCTAGAAATAATTACTCTAGACCGCCTAGAAATAACTCTAGGAATTTCAACGCTCTTAGGAATGATGATTTTAGAACGTATTTGGCACAACCTAGGCATATGCACAACCCGAATGTTGTATGTCACTACTGCAATCGGGTAGGACACATAGCACCCATATGTTTTGCAAAACCTAGGAATTTATCTTGTGGCTATAATTATTATTTGCCTAACCCCCAAGGACCCAAAAGTGTTTGGGTACCAAAAACCTATGTTTAGGTACTTTTGCAGGTGTGCTTGAAGACTACAATATTGTAGTAGATGCACCAAACACGAAACCTTAATGCATTAAGGGGGAACGTCGGTTAGTTATCGTATTTTGAATAAAATCGCAATAAGTTGATATGTGCTAATAATCAATATTGTTTTGATGAGTTCTTTTTTGAATAACAATTAGTATCATTTAGTTTTAAAATAAATGATTGATTCATGTTTTGATGAATATTTTTAGGTTAAAGTAACAATTGGCATTGTTGAGAAAAATGACCGTTATCATTAGTATGCCATTTTCTAATATTTGATATGATCTTGTTTATAACGATTGGTATCGTCAATGGTTTAAAATTCTTTGGTATAGTCTTTTTGCTAATGCCAAAAGGGGGAAGAATATGGGCGATATGCTTATCTTAATTGAGGGGGAATATTCAATTAATGGGGAATTATATTGAATTGATTATATTGAATTGGTTGCATAAATTGTATGTTGAGATATAACATGAATTTAGGGGGAATTCAATTTGAATTGATTATATTGAATTGGTTGCATAAATTGTATGTTGAGATATAGCATGAATTTAGGGGGAATTCAATATGCATATCTTCCATTGTTTGTCATTATCAAAAAGGGGGAAATTGTTGGAAATCATGTATATCTATGATGTGTGCGCTTTGGTTGTATGAGCATGATTTTCAGGTATAGGTTTTGATGAATGACAAACAATGAAGTCAAGCGTCAAACAACGATATAATATGACAAACTATCAAATGGCGAGAAGCATATTGATGACGGGATTGCATAGACAAGCCAAGTCGAGCGAAAGAGTTCAAGACCGAAGACCCAAGACGAAGGTCGTTAGGTAGAACCAATGTAAGAACAACGTTTAAGTTATCTTATCTTTTGGCTCAACATTAGGTCATCATAAATATGCATAAAATTATTTTATTAAAGTAAATCATTTTATTAAATCATATATATCATAAATATTTTTAATATACTTCAAACAAAATGATTTTAACGTTTTCATTTTTAACCAAAATGGGTTTTGAAGTAAGTTTTCAATTCTGATATACACAGTGTATATCAAGTGTATATCAATGGTATATAATAGATCCGTTGCCAAAGTTTTGAACACTGGAACAACATAATCGATTATATGAAGTACACAATCGATTATATGAAGTCAACAATCGATTGTCTACTTTTAACAATCGATTATTTTGAGACAGTGCAACGTTTTTAAACATCAAAACAATCGATTGTCTTGTCAAACAATCGACTATCAACAATCGATTGTCACCTTCATACAATCGATTATATTTTGACCGTTCCCACAATCCTAAATTGATTTTTGAACGTTGAAGACAATCGATTATTCAGATTTAACAATCGATTGTTTAGCCTAAAATCAGGAATCTGTTTTTGGAACGTTGGTCAGACAATCGATTGTCACCTCCAAACAATCGATTGTTTGAGCACAGAATCAGGGATTTGATTTGTCAATTAAGCAACGGTCAGCACTACTTTTTCACCTATAAAAAGAGGTCTTTTGAGCTGATTTTAAACACACAATTCCTGCATATATTGATATACATATTGATCATTTTCAAGCATCATTTTAGAGCTTTTGTTGAGCCATTTGATAGACAACTTTGTGTTGTTCATAGAGCTTATTTTGTTTCTCTTTATCCACTCTATTGAGAGAGTATTTGTTGTAAAAGAGAGTTGCTTTGAGAAGAACATATCTTCTCATTTGTCGGGTTTGCTAAATACCCAAAGTCTTAGTGGTTGAAGTCTTGGGGTGAGGTATCCTCGAGCAAGTGAAGTCTTAAGGTGTGGTATCCTTGAGCAATTGTAACGGTTTGTTAAGCACCCTTAAGCTTGACGAAGATAGTGGAAATCTCGAGAGAGTCTCTCGGGGATTGGACTAGCCACGGGTTGTGGTGAACCAGGATATATCGGTGCGTTCGTTCTTATTTATTTACTTATCGCACTCATTTATTTCCTGCAATTTTTAAATTCCGCAAGTTTACGCTATTTTTATTATAACGCTATTCACCCCCCCCCCCTCCCAGCGTTAAGCGTATTATCTAACAGCTATGACTATAAGCGTGATAATATGATAGCGAGAATACCTCTATCGAGATATTGAAAAGGTCATTCAGCGGCATTTTATGAAGATTTCAAGGTGCAACATATTCATTCAAGTTAATATGACTGATTTATTTATCAAATCTCTATAAACCATCTCTTAAAGATGGTTCAGAAGATTGGAATATGAAGGCTCATGGATGTGAATTGATGCTCTCATCAAGGGGAGTTAATACGCGTTGTACTCTTTTTTCCTTACAAGATTTTATCCCAATGGATTTTCCTTGCAAGGTTTTTAACGAGGCAGCCAAAAGACGTATTATTGGATACGTGTACTTTTTTTCTTTTCTAGAATTTTTTTCCCATTGGGTTTTCTTTTAGTTAAGGTTTTAACGAGACACATTATTTGTTGAATAGACATTCAGGGGAAGTGTTATAAATAGAATTCTATTTGTGGTGAATGTCCATATTTAGAGAGATTTTAGTATTTGTTACTTGGCGGCTAAGTCAGCCTCTCCCTACAAATAGAGGGTTATACTCCATTATAATTCATTCCATATCAATAAGAATTCTACTTTTCTCAGCAATTCTCCTTCTTCTTCTTTTATTATTTCATAACAAGTTATATGATTTAAAAGTCCTAAATATTAGAAAAATAATTAAATTATAATTTTATCCAATGTAAATTTATTTTTAAAAGAGACAAATGATATTTCTACAGGGGACTTCATACTTTTAATTTTAGTATAGATAGATATCTTATGTAAAGATTTCTAGGAGCCTGTTTGGAAATCCACTAGGAATTGAATTTTGGGTGTAACTGGGTATAATTACACAATTTGGCATGTTTGTTTGGCTAAGTAATTACTTGGTCAGCATGGAATTGGGTGTAATTGGAGGGGTGTAATTACACTCTCCAATTTTCAAGGAGAGGTGAGAATTGGTGGTAATTACACTGTGTAATTACAAGGTTACCTTTTATTTTCTTTCCTTTTTATTACTATTTTAATTTATTTTCTTTATAACTTTTTATTTCTATTATTTTAAATTTTTTATTTATTTTTTCCTTTTAATTTCTTTTAAAATTTTAAAATATAATTTTCTTTGTACATTATTTATTTTGTATTTCTCTTCATTTACTTCTTGTTGTTTCATGTAGTTGCTTATATTTTATTTTTTATTTATTTTAATATTCTATTTTGTAAAACTATACCTCCTAATATTATAAATAATGAGTCATACACAAACCTGCCATATGATGAGTGATGTAATTAAAGTGAAATTTCATTGTTGAATGTGGTTATAAACTTATTATGTTTCCTAATTTAAAGTTATAGTGGAACTTACTATTATTATGTTGAAATTTGACATATGCTAAATAATTTTTTTTTTTGAATTTTGAAATTATGTTATATTCATGATTCCAATTTACTTGTTTTAGTAGTATTGACTCACGTCGCATGCTGTTTAGTTTTTAGTTAGAATTGATAGATCAATATTTTTCAAATATTTGAATAATGTTATGACATTATATTTGTAAATATTAATTTATTTTATCAAATATGAATTCCATGACGTTCTTACAAAAAAAAGTATATTTTAAATTTTTTCTAAGTATCTAAATTAAATATTATTAATGTAAATATATAAATAAATAAATAAATATATATATATATATATATATATATTATTTTTACAATATTAGTTATAAATATATGATTACTTATTAATGTATATTCACGTAAAATATACATCATATATATCAAATATAATATCATTTATACTTATAAAAAATTATAAGCATATATTTATTATACTAACTTTTAAATTTTGATAATTACTTAATTTAAAATTTAATATAAATATGTAATTACACTTGTGCAACAAAACAGTAAACTTGTAATTACAGTGTGACAAACAAACAGATCGTTGTAATTACACAACTTAGTAATTATTAGACTGTGCAATTATGACCCTAGTAATTACACCAATTCCAATTACAGGGTGGCTTTCCAAACAAATTCTTAAAAGATATGGATTTGTTTCCTATCTATACCATATACCAAACCTTATTACCAAAAATATTCATAATTTGGTATTTACCCGCCTAGTCTACAGTTTCACAACAAAATATATACCAAACCAAAATAGGTAGATTCTTCCCTAAAAACGCGCGAAATTGTAGGAATCAGATCTGCGTGTGATCCTATCACCATTAAATTCAAAATTTGAAACGGAAGGAAATTCCATTGCTGTGTAATTCTCTCATTCTACATATATTTTCCACCATTAATAGCCATTAAAAGCTTAAAAGTTTTGAACTCAAATTTGGGTTTTCAAAAATTATTATTTATTTGGATTGGGTGTTATTGTAAATAATTCGGAATATGTTTAGGAGTTTATATCTCAATTTTGAGGGGTTTTGGTGAAGATTAGACTTGGTTTTGACCGAATTTCATATTGAAACTCAAAGAAGAAGAAGAAGAAGACATATTTCCAGAAATTGTAGATAAATTGTAGTTAAATTGTAGAATTGTAGAAATATTGTAGATAAATTGTAGATGAATTGTAGATTGGGAAGACTAAAACTTCTACAAATCTTCTACAATTATGTCGAAAATGCAATTATTTACAATTGAAATGAAAATTTGGATATTAAAATTCAATGCATTTGTTTTGTAGATATCTTGTAGATAAATTGTAGATTATTTGTATTCTGATTGTAGATGCATTATTTTATGCTTTCACAATCCAAAACGACTAAAACTTCTACAAAATCTTCAACAAAAAACAGTCTACAATTTATCTACAATTTTTCTAATTTGACTACAAAATATATACAAATTCTGGAAATATTTCTTCTTCTTCTTCTTCGAGTTACAATCGATTGTGTTAGCCAGTAACCTTCAACCATTGCCCAAAAAAAAGAGGTCATAGAATTTTGAACTCTCTGCCATTATTTTTTCTAGTGGGAATTCAAGCGGTTCGATCAAAGAATTTAATATTTTCTTGTAAATCTGAAAATATGATATTCTTCGACGGTGGTGGGCAGTTGGGGATGATCAACGAGAGGAAGCATAGGAGTATCGTAAGTTTTGTGTGTGTTGTGAACAATTGAGATGAAAGGAAAGAAAGTGGGAAGATACAGTCCTTTAACTTAAACCAGCATGTTCATTAGTTTGTACGCAAAAATGGTTTCTTTCTGGAAAAAAGCATGCCTTTTAGTTTAATGTCTTTGTCAATCTAAAATCAAGAAAAACAATCTCGTTGGGATCGACTTCTTTTGTCATATTCCTTCTAATTATAAAACTGTTCCTAATTGAATTAATTAATTTCCTTAAAATATCACGAAGAAAATCAAGTTGGTTCTTTGTGAAAAGATTTTTAGTCGACCATTGGTATTAATGGATAGAGAAAGTGGGAAGATACAGTTCTATAATTATGCATAATATAAATGAACCCTTAATTATATCCATACTTTGAATTATGGTATATAAATGGTAATTTGATATGCTTAAATATAATAAACATAAACCTTAAACATTAAGGGTAATAAAGTTACATATATGATATAGGTAGGTAAAAATCCCGAGGAAGCTTCTGGGCGATACCTGTACAACTAGGGATTGGGGGACGTTGTTCGGACATACGGTTCCCGCGGAAGATCAGGTTGGTGAGCCATGTGATGGGGAACCTTCCCGCACGATTCGGAGAGCACTGAATTAGAATGAGAGGTACCACATCATTGCATGCAAGGGCAGCTCGCTCGATTCGCAGATTGGTCCGACTCATAATTCACTTCTGACCCCGTGTTCGATAGACTAAAAAAACAATTTAAGGTGGCATTATCCACGAAGAACCCACCCCAAAGACAAGTCACTATAGTATCTCCTGCTACAGGTATTGTAAACGAAAAGAAATTATAACATACCACAAAACCAACTGACCACAATAATTGGGATGTCCAGCAATTTTCAGAAACTCTTTCCAGATATTTATTGACTAAGCTAACTTATCTCCCCCCCCCCCCCCCCCCCCCCCCGTTTTCAAATATATAAATTTTTTATCTAAAAAGAACTAGAAATACCTATGAACAAATTCGCAACAAAAATTAGCTGATTTAACCTTCGTATTATGTATCGTTTCAAAGGAAGTCCATCTTTCGATAACGACAGCACGGCAAGCTATACATCTCTACAGAGCAACCAATTCAGGCGTTCCCATTTCAGCATAACATAATTGACCAACATCACTCCCAACTTAATAATAAACCATGCAAAAAAAAGGTAAAATTTAGGCCAAATACATAAGTAAACCCTTGCTCGTCACTTTTTTTCATTTAGACTCTTAAACTAAGCTTTGTTCCTATTGAATTCCTGAACTCAAGTAAAAATGTTCATATCAGACACGTTTGACACAATCTCAGAAACGCGCTGTCAAACTTCTCCTACTGGCAAAATAGAAACGTGACAAGTGAAAGAGTATTTTCTGTGTTGCTTTTGTGGCTCTACGGTCGTTCCCTTATCCCTAATAGATGGGAGAGGAAGGGTGATGGATGGTGGTAGAAGCTGGTGGAAGGGAAAGAGTTGTTCAAAGATATTGACTTGACACGCTCAAAATGCGCATTGCACACATACTTTGCCATTTGCCATGTTAGCAAGATGTGTCTAATTGGCACAACTAAACTCTAGTTCAGGGTTTCAATAGGAACAAAGCTTAGTTCAAGTGTCTAAATGAAAAAAAAAATTGACAAGTTTAAGGGGCCACTTATATATTTGGCCTAAGATTTAGCCTTGTCAGTTATCTGAGTCCTGTAAAAAGGAGGAAAACAGGCAAACGGCTCTTGGGTGATGAAACGGGGACATGAAGGCTGTGCTACATTACTTAAATGAATCCCACATTTAGCGTCGGGAGGACCCTACGCTTTGGTCCTAATCATTGGCCCCAAATGCGGTCAGGTCATAAAAGAAAAAATAGTTGGTGCAGCAGTACCAGGAACACAGCGAAGACAAATTCTAAGCAACACCAAAGCAATCAGCAGCAGTTCAAAGATGATAAGGATCACGTCTCTTCAGCACTTAATTAGATCATCACTACTCCGTGAAGTGCTTGTCCTTGAAAATATAGCATAACTCATATTCAACATACAGAACATATGAGAAGCAAACAACTACAGTATTTATATCAAACCAACAGAAATTGGACACTAGCAAGTTCCAGTAGAACGAAGTTTGGATAGCATCTCTGGCACTGACATAACAAGTACGATAACTGCACAGCAAGGTTGATGATAACAATCAGAAACCGTGAATTTTGATGTGCTCTTTCTTCACGATTCCAGCCTGCTTCAGCAAATCCAAAATGAACATATTAGCAATTTTATTTATAATAGAAAAAATACAACCTGAACAAAGGAAGTCACACAACATGTCCATTCGGTCAAGCAACAGATTAGCAACTGCGGTTAATTTTCTCGTTTCCTATTCTGTGATTCCACCCTTTTTTTGATAATGTATTCTGTGATTCCACCATTGATCAGTAAATCTTCATGAAGTAATCTCGGTACACAAAGACCCAAGACCAAGAGAGACTCAGAAGTTAGAACCAAATAATTAGAGGCTGACACAAACCACTTTTGTTGTTAACGAGCAGAATAGCCAATTACTTACACATTTCAGTTCAAAAGACATGGTGCAGCGGAAGGTGACAGAAAGTTAGGTAAAAAGTGAAATTCGCAAATGACAGTTAATGCACGACAAAAGTATCTTATCTTAACATTTTTGTCCCGTGGCAAGATATCTTAATATTAAATGAGCAAAATGACATGCTCAATGCGAGGTCAATCACCTGGACAAGAAATGCAGAAACATTCTTACGCTGGTCACCCTGAAGTTGAATAACCTTCGTACACAACAAAATCCATACATCAGTCACGGCACTTATAGTTTAAGAGATAACACTAGAATGCAAAGTTGCGAACCTGGCCTAATTCAGGATCCTGGACAACAGTACCATTGCAGCAAAAGTCTTTCTTGAGATCCTTCAGTATCTTGTTGTAGCTGAATTCTTTCTTCAACCCCTGCACAGTTGTCAGGCTTTTCCTACCATTCCTTTGTTGTATACGGATGTGCACGTAATCTTTTGACCCAGCCCCAGAATTATCAGCATTTGCCTCGGCAAAGGGATCTGACATAAAAGCACCCAGAATGATCAGAGCATGACTAGAATATACTTCACCTTGTCTGAACTAGCATGTCTTTCTCATCATTTTTCTTTTTTCGCATCTAGTCTGTTAAAAACTTAAAATCTACAAATCATTAGTTATCATTCAACTGGAACTGATCTATGATTCTTATAGACACAGGAAATATAACAAATTGCAAAAACAAAAACAAAAGAAAGAATGTGAATTCAGGAGCTCCATACCAAAAGCAGTAGGAATTTGGGCGTCGAGATCAGACATGAAACTTGGTTGAGTAGTAGAAGACAATAAGCGCACACAAATCTCGAAACTTGGATGCTCAGACCTTGGCAAATGAAAAAGCTTACAGCAGCTATTAAAACAGGAATAATACACAGGAAATAAATTCCACGACTCAAATAATATGTTATCTCCATGCATACATTACAATAACAAGAAGTGATCTACATATGCTTAACTACAAGAAGTAGTAAAAACAATAATCAATGTGTACAAAAACATCCAACTTAAAAGAGATAAAATCAAAAGCTAAATTAGGAAGCGCAGAAACTTATACAGACAAAAGATGAAGCCTTAATCGCTAACAGGGCTGGAAAAGAAAAAACCCAAGACAGAAGATTCAGTAAGCATCAGATACTGACAACTCTTGCAGTGAATTTACCAAAATAGTCCCAAGTCCTGGAGAAATCTGATATTTATCACCAAAACAACACGTAGAGACAGAAAGATTCTGTTATCAACTCATTGTCTATTTTTCGATCAGGTAATTACACTTTCAGTTATCATCTTGAATGCCTTACAGTAACAAGAAGCGGTCTACAACAGGAAGTTCTTATTCAAGTAGAAGTAAGACCCAATCAGACAAAGTAAATCCAACCAAAAACAGAAGGAAAATGCAAAAGCTAAAGTAGAATGGGTGTGTGTATATTTTACATGAACCAACAACCAGAACAGGTAAATAAAGCACACCAGATTTACTATAAGCATCAGAAATTGACAACTCTAGCTTACTAACTTCCGAAATGTTACAAAATCCTTCAACAAAAATATACGGTCAGACCTCTCAATAACATTGTCCCTATATAACAACACTTCCCTATAAAGCCAAGCTTTACCAAAACCAATTTTCATTTTAAGTTATAATATATATTCTCTGTAGCAACACCGCGCTATAACATCCAAAAATATTCGGAACAGCACCAGAACTATGCATCACAAGCAAAGCCAAAGTGAAAGATCGCAAGCACCAGAAACTGACAAATCCATTATAAAATCCGGAAGTGGTACCAGTTCTTGGAGAAAAATTTATGCCACAGAAAACAATATATTTTGCTAAGCATCAGAGTGTAAGATTTCCTAAAATGGTACTAGTTGCTGGAGAGAAATATCATCAGAATCAGGCAAAAGACACAACCAAAATACAACCAGAATTAGACAAAGCCGAAAAAAAAATCAAAAGATTCACTAAGCATCAGAAATCCGCACGTCCTAGTATTAAAATTCCCAAATAATACCAATTCTTGGAGAAAGATCCGATCTTTATGGCCAAAAACAAGTACTACAGCAAAGACACAAGGCTAATTCATTGGATCTGAAGATATTAAGCAGAAAACACAAGTACATTATTGGAGATTTTACCTGATCCGAAGGTTAGGGTTGGGAGAGATGAAGACGATGGTGATAGAGAAAACCCCAAATTCCGGATAAGTCCGAGCAAATACAGTGAACGTCAGTGCACACAGAAAAAAAGAAAGTTTTAATGTGAAACCTTCTTTAAAGATGCTCCTTTCGTTAGGTCGGTCTGAAACGTAAGGGGAGAGCCAAGATACCCTGTGTGACGGACCATCATATTGCTTTGTGTGGCTGCATCTCATCAAATGACACTCTAATCCCTGAACTTACCGCTTGCCCAACTTTTCCCTTTTAAGTTTGATTGATATCAGTAGTCCTCAAATTCCTAACTCAGCTGGAGATGTAATTTAATTCTAGAGAAATTTGCACAATAGTATAGCTCAACACACTACATCATACTTACGTAATCCAACAACAACAATAACCCAGTACAATCTCACATAGTGAGATAGTATGTACGCAAACCTTACCTCTCCCCTGGGTTGAGAGGCTGTTTCCAAATAGAAACACACTACATCATACTTACGTAATCCCATTTTTAAATTTACAGTCGCATAGCTTATTATTTTCTTGCAATAGTGTTTATATACAACATTACACAATGTTATACAGTTGTTATAATGTTCTATACAAAAATTAAATTTCATTTCCTATGAACTTTTAACTCACCGAAAAATATCATCAAATAGATCAAATCTTCAATATATAACTTTAAAATTTTTATCATAACATCAGAATGACATCCAAACTACCTCAATCCTCTATCCGCGAACAATTTCAATAAATCACAAAGCCTATTTGTGATTTTTTAATGTTTTTACTTCAATTTACCCAACAAAATAGACTAATTTGGGTTAGAAAAAATATTATCTAAATTTAGTCCATAGTTCTCTTAACTCTATATGAGTATACCCTTTTGGATAACAAATAAAGAAAATACTTTAATAAATTATAAAAACTATGTACAGTTCTAACATAAAGTACAAAACTAGCCATTATGCTATCTCAACAGCTTGGGTCATCTTCTACTGAAGTTCTTATGTTTAGATTAGTGTTTACGTTATTTTCCAAGAATCTTAGTGTTTGTTATTCATTGATTCTTTGAACCGCGCATTATATAAACTTCCTTTGAACTCAGTCAAACACAATATCATGTAATGAAGCGTATTTTCACTTAATACTTCCTTACACGATTTTTAATTATATGTTCCTTCTTTCGATTTGAATTACTTTAACATTATTAAAAGCAAATGCGGATCCAGAATTTAAGCGTTTTCGAGGCACCATTATTTTTAATATGCTAGTCACCAACAATAAAATTCTGGTGTAACTCTTAGAAATGATTATGATAATTTATCATCAAAATAAAAACTTTTTGTCAAATACCATTAACTTGATACTAATATAACAAAAGTATATTGTCCACTCATAGTTGAACTCGACGCGTTTCATATTTTGAAAACGATCTATAATAGTATCATTGCTTATATTTACAAACACTTCCTTCTCAAAGTACCAAACTAAACAATCATTTAAAAATGCATCACCAATACGACTACGCAATTCATCGTTGATGTACTTCATAGATGAGAATACTCTTTCCACCGTTGCAGTTGCGACGTGTAAAATTAAAGTCAACTTCACAAGCAAATAAACAAGTGAATAAGTCTCCACAAGATTTGTTTCAACCAATACTTTCGCCAAATCGCCAATTCCTTTCAAATCAGAGAACCTAGGGTCACCATGTTGCATATGCCATATGAAAGTGTTAAGTTGGTGACTAAGATTTCGAAGCTTCAATTCACCAAACTCATCGGGATAATGCTTGGGCAATGTTATTATTATTTCCTTATCAAGATTAGCAAATGAGTTAGCCGGATTCAAGCTAACCATACCAAGAAAAAGGTTACTACTCACAACATCAAAACGACTATTAAGCTCCAGAGTTTCCAATTAATCACGGCATAAAAAATCTCAACACTTAAGTGATGTGAATAAGTAACACTAGAAGGCCTACGCTTTGACTTTCCAGGAATATATAATTCTTCCATCTTGGACACCAAAATATCATATTTTGCACAAAATAAATATACTTCGTCCATCAATGGTTCCCATCCTTTATCTCTCATTTCTTGCAACCTTTTCTTTGTGATATCAAAAAATACCATGGCATTAACAATATCTTGATCTTTCTTCTGTAATGCTTTGCTCAACTTGTTTGACATTATCAACACTTTCAACATTAAGTGAAGCAAGAAGACAAATTCAAATGCTTTAATTGTACTGGAAAAAACTTCTACTTGCAACCTATCATTAACATCACCTTCACATTCAATCACCCCAAGCACATGAACAATAGAAGAAAATAAAATAACAAAGTTATCCAATATTTTACAATGTGATCCCTAACAAGTGTCACCAGGCCTTTGAAGCCCCCGCCCTTGATTTAATCTTTTTCCACTTTGAACTTCACCACTCTCTAATAATTGCTCCAACAATTCTGCTTGATGATCCAGAAGTTGATCTCTATGCTTAAAAGAAGCTCCAATTATATTCAACATGTTAGTAACAATAGCAAAGAAAGTCTCAACGTCCTTGTGTTTTTAGCAACAACTACAAGCGCCAATTGTAATTACTATGCAAAACAATGAAAGAATATGGCCATGAAGTTTCTTGCAAAATTAATGCTTTAAAGCCATTCATCTAACCATCTAGAATGCGAACCTTTAAATCAATCCGAACTAAATTGGCACATTTTCTTCCCAAATAAAGTTTTAGGAAATTTGTGATCTGGTTGGCAGGGCCCTCTTTGGATGTAGTGTCTTCTCACTTCATTCTGTATTCTAGGGCTATATCTATCAATGGGTATTCTCTCTCCGGGGTCGGTATTAAGTGATTTCACATCAAACTCTTCTACCAAATGAGACCCAATCAAAAAAATTATTTTAATTGTTGGACCTGAGATTCAAACCTAGGTCTTGAAGAAGCCAACTACTCCCACAAACCAACTCTTCTATCCAGTCTTTGTGATTGAGGGTGCCAGATAATATATTTATAGGGGTCCTTCTTGTATTAGCTTATATATATATATATATATATATATATATATACAATACTTTTACCGAGGCCAATAGGAGCTCGTGCCCCTCACCACCAAGCATAGGCCCGCCCCTGATTAGAAATAAGTAAGCATTCAAAGAATCAATAAGTCAATGTACATATACTAAATAAAACAAAGACTTTGAGATGTGAAATTGACTTTCCTTAATGAGATATTGCATGTATATTGTTTTGAAAAAATTTAAGTAAGTCGTTTCAGAATACAAAAAAGCCATTGTATACCTCGTAAGGTGTCGTGTTATAGTATTCAAATTTGGGTTGTGATAAATTTAGTATCAGAGCCTAGGTTTAAAATCATTAGAGTCATAGAACCCTCGAAACAAACTAGGTTCTTCTAGTGTTGAGGACATAGAGTGTGTGTTTGGTATGAAGAAAAATATTTTTTATGAAAAATGTTTTCCTCGAAAATAATTAATCTATCACTAATTTTCCTTTGTTTGATTGGAGAATTAAAAAATTTTGCCGAAAAATATTTTATAGTGTCTCGTTAGTTATATTACTTTCCTCAACCCACCTATTCCATAATCCTCATGTGTTTCCTGTACTTCTTTCCCCTCCCCCCTCCCTTCCGCCCCGAACTCTATTTTCTTCAAAATTTTAATTATTTTTTTCAAAATTTACACAAACTCAAAGAAACTAATGTGCTACTTTACTTTTTCATACCAGAACAATGGTATAATTTGAGCTCGATAACTCAAAAAAGAAAATACGTTATTTTGGTGTAAAAGAAAGTATCTTTTCTAATCATGTGTGATGATCTGATCGATCGTTTTGCGAATTTGCACTTCGCTCGAGTGCTTGGGGGCACAAGTAGCTTTGTATGATGTATTAGGACTTGTGTGAAAAATTTGAGTTCATTCCAAGTTGATTTGATATGTTTCGGCGTGAGTTTTTGGAAGTCAATGATTCAAAAGTTCATTAAGTTTGATTTGAGGTGATTTTCATCATTTCGATGTTGTTGTGCGTGATTCAAGGCCTCGAGTAGGCCCTGTTTTGTTATGGGACTTATTGGTATGTTTGTACGGGGTCCCGAGGGGCTCGGGTGAGTTTCCGATAGGTTTGAGTTGTGTTGCGCTCATTTTTCTTATGTTTCGACGTTGTTTCTTCAAGCATAAATAGTACCAAGTTAAACAAATGAGCTCCGATTTATATTTTGATTGAATCATTAGATTTGTATCGTAATTAAGGATCCATAGAAAAAAGAATCGTAATATTTAGGCCTTGTATGAGGATTTTTATGGTCATTTTACTGAGAAATGGACTGCCAGATTTTTCAGATTAATTACGAAATTGCGACAAACTTCGTATTTAAAAATCTGCACTATTTCAAATATTGAAACCAACATATCTTCTTCAGTTTAAGGTCAAATGAAGTAATTCAAAAGCCTAACTTGAATGAAATTTCACAAGTAACCCATTGGAGGCATCAAAAGTGAGTTTCGGGATCATTTAGCATGCAAAACGAGGTAAAACAATTGGACAAAAATACTTAATATTGAAAGTTTGTTCATTTGGTCATATTTTGAGTTGGGGAGCTTGGATTTGGACAATTTTTTGAGATGATTTTTATTATATGGATTGAGGTAAGTGTCCTATACTCGATTTTGGTTATATTTCATAATTTCTTCTTCGTTTTAGGCATTTGATTGATGAATTCATAGTGGAATTTGGGGGTTTTGTCTAAAATTTTATAAAGTGAATTTTGAGTTTTGAATATAAATTCAGAGTCAAATTTGAGTGAAACTAGTATCGCTAGACTTGTAATTGAATGGGTGTTCAAGTTTTATAAATTTTATCGGGTTTCGAGGTGCAAGCCTGGGATTTGACTTTTTTGCAAATTGGATAAGGATTATAGATTTGTAAATTAAAATTATTTTCTCTTGCATTGTTTGATGTATTTAAGTCATCTTTGGATAGATTGAGCCGAGCAATGGTGAATTGGTAAAGGAAAAGCAAAATTGAGTATTGAATTGGCTGAATTGAGGTAAGTATCTTGTCTAACCTTGTGTGAGAGAAACCACCCCTTAGGAATTTAGTCAATTGTGCTATCTTGATATTTGAAAGCCGTGTACTAAAGGTGACGATTGGGTACACAGTTTATATATGGGTTGACCTGTTGGATTGTCAAGTCTTTTTTCATGCCTTTAATCAAATTGTCATTATATGTGGTGTCTTGTTGTTAGGATACACTAACATGCTCTATATGATGTTGTTAGCATTTATTAACCTTTTGCTCTTTGTTTGGCCGTATTTGACGTAGTTGAAGTTATTGCCTTCCTTGTTCTTTTGTTACTTCTTAATTGTGAGTTCTTCTATGACTTTGTGCATCTGTGCTACATGTTCAAATTGTTGTGATTGCCTGCATAGTTATCATTTGCCATACTTTGTGTTGTTATTTTGTAAAGGTCGTTGTATTCCTTTGATTTTTCGTGTTTCTCTTGTTCCGTCTACTCAAACCCTTTATTGTAAAGATTTTGGTAAATTTAATTATTGAATTGTAGTTGTTTATTTAAGTTATTGTGCGGGGATCGAATTGCACGCCGCAATTGGAGGATATATATATATATATATATATATATACCAAATTAAAGAGAGATAAGAAAATAATAAACTAAAGAGAAATAATTATTAAACAGAAATAAGAAAAATAACCGTCTTAGATTTATTATTGTCTTAGATAGTAATATTTATATATAAACTTATTGTCTTGAATAAGAATAGTGAGAGAGGCTAGATAAATATATTTGTAGTATTCTAATTATAAGATATAACTGCTTATTAAATAAATCTACACAAAATCTACTATTTTCTGTTATATAAATAAAATGTATAGCGTAGTCTACGATAGAATAGAATCATGTGTCTACGTCCCAAATAGTGCATTTTTATAATTGTATTTTATATTTTTAAAGTTAATTTGCATATACTTATAATATTAGCCCTACTAATATATAATTACATTTATATGCATAATATTGATCTTTTATATTTTTAAAATATTAAATATCTATTTAAAATTATTTTAGTACACGAAATTATTTTTCAAAAATGATTTATTGTTTATTATAAATTATATGGGATTAAATTGGCTATTTAAAATCAAATCATGGCCATTGATCTAAAAGATCAACGACCCTCGTTGTCTTGCCTTTTTAAACTCTAAATGACCCCTAACCCAAACTCATTCTCCCAAACCTGCCGCATCGGTATTCTCTCATCTCCTCTCCTCACCCTCAAACCCTAGCCCTTCAACTGTTGATCTCTCTTCTCCGATCTTCTACGGTGATTGTTAGATAATACGCTTAGCGCTAGAGGGGGGGGTGAATAGCGTTATTATAAAAATTAGCGTAAACTTGCGGAATTTAAAAATTGCAGGAAATAAATAAGTGCGATAAGTAAATAAATTAGAACAAACGCACCGATATATCCTGGTTCACCACAACCCGTGGCTAGTCCAATCCCCGAGAGACTCTCTCGAGATTTCCACTAACTTGTTAAGCTTACGGGTGCTCAACAAACCGTTACAACTTGAGGACACAAGCCTCAACAACCTTTGCTGGGAGATACAACACTCCAAGACTTCAACCAAGGAAACACAAGTTCCTTCTTACAACACAAGGGACTAACACTTCCCTTCAAGTGTACAAAAACACTTAGCACTCAAACAAGACACTCATTTAAGAGTAGATATGAGTAAAAAGAATACGCTCAAGATCGCAACAACTTTCGACAAGAATTTGGCTCTCAAAAGCTTATGTAATGAATATAAAATGATAAGCAATAAAGTATGCAAGCTTTAGCAATTGTATGATCAGTTGTTGTGTATTGTTGTACTTAAAAGACTGAATTGAAGCAGTATTTATAATTGAAAAACCTTGTATTACCGTTGCCTAATTGCCAATTAAGAATTGCTGATTTTACTCTGTGACAATCGATTGTCAAATTACCACAATCGATTGTTTGCCAGTTCTTCCAAAAATCAATCCCAGATTTTACGCATAACAATCGATTATCAAAGATCAATAATCGATTACTGGCAATGTTCAAAAAATCATTTCCAGATTTTACGTAAAACAATCGATTGTCAGAAATCTACAATCGATTACTCAGCAACGTTCAAAAAATCCTTTCCAGATTTTAATTAAAACAATCGATTTTAAGAAATCAATAATCGATTACTCAGCAACGTTCAAAAAATCCTTTCCAGATTTTAATTAAAACAATCGATTATAGGAAATCAATAATCGATTACCTGACGGTATTTGAAAACATATTGGCAACGGTCAGTTATACAATCGATTATACTAAGTTAACAATCGATTATATATCAGTCTTGAAAAATCAATTTAGACACTGCCTCTTGACAATCGATTGTTATAGGTTCACAATCGATTATTTAATAACTTTGAAAAAGTCAGGAAGACACTGCCTCAACACAATCGATTGTCATAAGTTCACAATCGATTATTTTGTGACTTTGAAAAATCTGATGGACACTGTCTCTTCACAATCGATTGTCATTAGCTTCACAATCGATTGTCATAAGGTTCACAATCGATTGTCATGCAGATTTGAAAAATCTGATGCTCACTGCCTTAACACAATCGATTGTCATAAGTTCACAATCGATTGTCAAGCAGCTGACTTAAACATAATCGATTATCATAAGTACATAATCGATTATCTTAGTCCAGATTTTAGAGGCATGTTTAAAAATCATTTCGACTAAAGTAAATATGCATTATTTAAAATCATTTTGCTCTAAATTAAATATGCATGATTTGTTAGAAATATTTTTACGAGAGAAGCCAAGTCTTGAGTTTAAGTTGTCGGATCAAGATCACAATTAAATACCGACTCATATAAAACTTAATCTCGATCTTTGTCTTGTGCTTGAATCTCGTTATATATCAATTTTGCGCTTGTGCTTGGACCTTGTCATATGTCAATTTGCGCATAGTTTGTCATTCGTCAAAACCTACAAATATGAACACACGTTTAGTATAATGCCTTGAGAACGTGTTTCCAACAATTTCCCCCTTTTTGATAATGGCAAACTTTAAGCGGGATATGCATATTAGGCAATTAATAATGACGATTCAAGACAAGTAAAGATATGCAACAAGTATATAGATATGCAATTTGTTCCCCCTCAATATATGAATTCCCCCTCAATTTATGCCGATAAGTATTGAGAGTGCATACCCGTTATCTTCCCCCTTTTGCCATTAGCAAAAAAATATAGAATAATTAAAAAAAGTTTATTTATTAATAAAAAACGGTTACATAACGGGAACAATAAAAACATAGAACAATAAAATAGAAAAACAAATAAAGAAATTATTCATCATCATTTCCCGCCTCATCATCCGGCACTGCTTCATAGGGAACAAGACCGGCATATGGATAATGAACATGGTCAAAATATCCATGGATCTCATGTGTCAATTGACCGACAGAGGTGGTCAATGAAGCAATTTGGTCGGAAATGGATTGAAGAGTAGGTTCTTGAGGCTGACGCGATCGACGAGTTGGAGGAGGAGCAGGAGCTACATGATCGCCGTCATGGGGAAAGGAGGATTCAGAAATTTCCCACTTCTTGGTGCTCTTTTTGAGAGGACCGATGGAAGTGTTGAACCCGGAAGCTTCAAGAAAATTCATAATAAGTAGGGCATAAGGAAGAGGTCTATCATCTCCGATGGCATCACGCATGTGAATTTTGACGAACTTACACCAATTGATGTGAGCTCCGGTTATAATGGCATGCATGAGCTTAGCGTCCTCTTGGGAAAGAGTGGTATGATTGTGCTTCCGAGGCTTGAGGACTCGGGTGATGAAATAGAAAATCAAATGATACTCGGGGAGCATTCCCGTGATAGTAGGACGCCGAGTGGATAGATTAGGATCATAAGATGTAAGACCTATTTGGTTTAGGAGAATTTTCTCATCAAATAAGGCGCCGGCCTCTCTAGTGTAGCGAGTAATGTTTTCGCCACTTCGAGGAAGATGGGCAATGGAATGCAAGTTTTCATTGGACAAAAGAATTTGAACACCATTAGTATTTGACACAAGCTCACCATCGTCATCCTCATGAAGGTTTGAGTAAAACGCTTGAATCAATGGAGGATTAATATAAGGATAGGTAAGATATAAGAAGTCAAGAAGTTGACATTCCTTAAGCATGTTTGCAGCGGGGGCATATGATTCAAGATACTTGCTTGCTGAAAAGCGAGGAGGAAGAATGTCGCGCTTTTCGAATTTTGTCAAAAATCTAGTAAGCTCGGTTTCAGTATTGAATTGTAAAATAGACCTATCTTGATAAGGGAAATTTGGAGGTGGAGGAGCAGAAGAAGATGCACCTGGTCTACCTGAACGGGAACGTTTAGAGTGTCTGCCCGATATTTTCAAAGAGTAGTAATGAACTTTGTAAGAAACTTGGAAGATTTTTGAAGGTTTGGTAGCAAAGATTGATGCTTGAGTGAATAAAATTGAAGACTTGTGATGCCTATTTATAATGGGAAGAATGGCATTTCATTTATGATGAAAATCTGCAGAAATTTATGAGCCAAAACAGTCAGAAACGGTAAAAATAAATTGCACTGACCGTTAGACAATCGATTGTTGAAACGAAATAATCGATTGTTGAGCAGATTTTGACTTGAACTCAGAACTGACACCAAAATCAATTGCAGGACCCAAACGGTAACAAATATTTGAATTACTGACAAAAAATAATCGATTGTTGAATTAGGATAATCGATTGTTGTGATACAGTGAGCACGGTGATTTTCTGACTCGGAAAATAATCGATTATATTTATGAAACAATCGATTGTTTTAGGAAAGCAGTACTGAATGGCTGAGACGGTAATCGATTATACAGTTAAACAATCGATTATGAAACACAAATGCATAATAAGCATCAAACATAAATAATCGATTAGTGATACTTGCTAATCGATTGTCCGCACAGTAAAATAATCGATTATTTGCTGTAACAATCGATTGTTCTATGCCATTTCTTTATAATTCCCCCTGCCTTTAGGGCGATACCTGCAAAAGAGAATTAGACGTCTCCGACGCTCAAGTTAGTAATTTGTAACGAAATAATGCAATGAGAACGTGATCTCTTAAGAAGTGTGTCCTAAGGTGTTCTTAAGAGAGTTTCGGGTACTTACCTTTTCTCCGACGTCGCCAATTACCTGTTCGAGAGGGTGATCTTTGATTGTCCTCCACTCGTTAGGCATTTTCGTTTCTTTCTCCAATTGTGGCGTTTCTTCCGTTGATTGTTCCAAGATTTCATCTTGAATTTCCTTAGGAGTTTCCTCTTGTACTTTGTCTTTTAAACTATTTAAAATGCCTGCAAGATCAGAACAAGAATCCTTTCTCGCCAAGCGAGCATTATTTTCGGAAAACACAATATGAGAGGATTCCTCCACAGTTTGGGTTCTATTATTAAATACCCTATATGCTTTGCTACGTGAAGAATACCCAATAAAAATTCCCTCATCGGATTTGGCATCAAATTTTCCCAATTGATCTTTTCCATTGTTATGAATAAAACATTTACAACCGAATACTCTAAAATGGAAGATATTTGGTTTCCTTCCCTTGTAGAGTTCATAAGGGGTTTTCATGAGTATTGGCCTTATGACTACTCTATTTAAAACGTAGCATGCGGTACTCACGGCATCCGCCCAAAAATGTTTGGGAATCTTAGCCTCTTCGAGCATGGTTCTAGCCATCTCTTCGAGACACCTATTTTTCCTTTCCACCACCTCATTTTGTTGTGGTGTTCGTGGAGTGGAAAAGGTATGCTCGATACCGAGTTCGTCACAAAAGTCCGCAAGGAGATTGTGATCAAACTCTCCCTCATGATCACTTCTAATTGAAGTGACGGTTGTTTCCTTTTCGTTTGAACACGTTTAAGAAAGTATTTAAAATTCTGAAAAGCATCACTTTTATGGGCAAGAAATAAAGGCCAAGTAAATCTGGAATAATCATCAACAATAACAAAAGCATAACGATTTCTACCTAGACTTTCAATGCGAGATGGTCCAAATAAATCAATGTGAAGCAATTGCAATGGTCTAGTAGTTGAAACAATATTTTTTGATTTAAAAGATGCTTTTGTTTGCTTCCCTTTTTGACAAGAATCACAAATAGAGTCATTTTCAAATTTCAAATTTGGAAGACCAACAACGAAATTTTGTGAAACCAATTTGTTCAAAAGATGCATGTTGATGTGAGCTACTCTAGGATGCCATAACCAAGAATCATCCTCTTTGCTCATTAAACAATTCACATATTCGGGTGAAGAATTTGCAAGATCAACCATATAAATGTTATCCATTCTAAAACCACGAAGGATAATTTTAAAAACGCTACGTCTAAAAACTAAGCATTCATCCGAATCAAATAAAACAAGATTTCCCTTGTCACATAATTGACTTATGCTCAAGAGATTATGTTTTACACCTTTCACAAGTAATATATGCTTAATGGAAGAAATTTCATCCTTACCGACCGATCCGATGCCGATAATCTTTCCTTTATTGTTATCACCAAAAACGACACTTCCCCCTTCCTTGTGTTCTAGTTGAAGGAATTTGGATTCGTCTCCACTCATGTGCTTGGAGCATCCACTATCAAGGTACCATAGTACACTTGATCCCTTCAAACATACCTACAAAACAGATTAATGAGTTTTAGGTACCCATGCCATTTTGGGTCCTTGAGGGTTAGGCAAATCATAGTGATGTGATTGAGTGTTATGTCTATGTCGTGTAAAACAAGCAGGAGCAATATGTTCAATTCGTCTACAATAATGACAAGTCACGTTAGGATTATGCATCCTTCTAGGTTGATAGTAATTGGACGGACGAAATTCATTTACTCTATTCTTGACAATATAACCATTTCTAGGTTTGTTGTATCTAGGATGAACATTTGTTTTATTTATCCTAGGTTGAGCCTTAGGTGGTTGAGGGTTGGCTTCAACTTTCTCTTTAGGCTCGTTTCTAAAACCTATGCCATGCTTGGTCGACTTCAAATTAACAAGCACTTCATTCAAATTTTTATGAGAAGAATTAAACTTATCTAAGGTGCCCTTAAGCCTTTCTACTTCATTTTTGAGATGCATGCAAGAAGTATAATTTCTAGAACTCTCGGGCTTGTCGGCGCTTCTCTTGCCAAAAAATTTATTTTCCTCTTTCAACTTCTCATTTTCTAAAATCAGTTTTTCCAATTCCTTTTCTTTAAAAGAGAGTTGTTTTTGAAAATCTTTTTCTTTTAAAGAAGCATTTTCTTTTACACTCTTAACAGTTTTTGAAGCTTTACTAAATTCGCTATACAACTCATCAAAAGCATTTTGCATTTCTTCAAGGGAAAAGAAATTTTTGGAAGAAATTTGACATACCTCTTCTTTGTTGTCTTCTTGTGCCATAAGACAAAGATTTGCGGCTTCGTCTTCTTCTTCCTCACTTGACTCGTCACCGGAGTCGCCTCCCCAAGATATGTATGCTCGTTGCTTCTTGAAGGGTTTCTTCTCCTTTTTAGTATTTGGGCAATTTGATTTAATGTGCCCAGTTTCTCCGCACTCATAGCACTTTATTTGATCTCCTTGCTTTTTGCCCTTTCGTTCATACTCTTTTCGCATGAACTTTTGAAATCTCTTGATAACGAGTCCGAACTCGTTGTCTCCGTCCTCATCATTTTGAGGTTGGCTTGTGCTTGCCTTGAGAGCGATTCTTTGCTTCCTTTGATCATCAACAAGAGGGTTAAGTATAGTAGATTCATAAGTTTTAAAATTACCTCTTAATGCGTCGATGGTGACATTTGAAATGCCAATGGATTCTTGAATCGCGTCGGCCTTGGATCGCCATCCCGGAGTGAGACTTCGGAGAATTTTTCAGACAAGTTCCTTATCCGTGAAGGTCTTCTTAAGAGCATGTAAATCATTTACGATTTTTGAAAATCGTTCAAACATCTCATCGATTTTTCGCCTTCCTTCATGTGAAACAATTCATATGCATGGGTTAGGAAGTCAATTTTGGCTTCCCTTACCTGGTCCGTACCTTCGTACGTAATTTCCAACTTGTCCCACATTTGCTTCGCCGTTGTGCAACAAGATATCTTCCTGTAATCATCAGCATTTACAGCATAATATAATAAATTAATAGCTTTAGCATTATTTTGCACCTTTCGGATATCATCCGCATCGTATTCATCTTCGGACTTTGGGACCCATTCATTTTCAACCTTCTTGGTTGGAATTTGTTCTCCATTCATTATGACCTTCCAAAGATGAAAACTATTTGATTGTACAAATATTCTCATCCTCTCCTTCCAGTATGTATAATTTGTACCATCGAATAGCGGTGGTCGGGAGGAGCTTTGTCCTTCACCTATTCCTGCAAAAGAATCACGAGTAAAAGCCATGGATGTTTCTCTCAAACGGTTAAGTCTTCAGTGAGTTGGGCTCTAATACCAATTGTTAGATAATACGCTTAACGCTAGAGGGGGGGTGAATAGCATTATAATAAAAATTAGCGTAAACTTGCGAAATTTAAAAATTGCAGGAAATAAATAAGTGCGATAAGTAAATAAATTAGAACAAACGCACCGATATATCCTGGTTCACCACAACCCGTGGCTAGTCCAGTCCCCGAGAGACTCTCTCGAGATTTCCACTAACTTGTTAAGCTTACGGGTGCTCAACAAACCGTTACAACTTGAGGACACAAGCCTCAACAACCTTTGCTTGAAGATACAACACTCCAAGACTTCAACCAAGGAAACACAAGTTCCTTCTTACAACACAAGGGACTAACACTTCCCTTCAAGTGTACAAAAACACTTAGCACTCAAACAAGACACTCCTTTAAGAGTAGATATGAGTAAAAAGAATACGCTCAAGATCGCAACAACTTTCGACAAGAATTTGGCTCTCAAAAGCTTATGTAATGAATATAAAATGATAAGCAATAAAGTATGCAAGCTTTAGCAATTGTATGATCAGTTGTTGTGTATTGTTGTACTTAAAAGACTGAGTTGAAGCAGTATTTATAGTTGAAAAACCTTGTATTACCGTTTCCTAATTGCCAATTAAGAATTGCTGATTTTACTCTGTGACAATCGATTGTCAAATTACAACAATCGATTGTTTGCCAGTTCTTCCAAAAATCAATCCCAGATTTTACGCATAACAATCGATTATCAAAGATCAATAATCGATTACTGGCAACGTTCAAAAAATCATTTCCAGATTTTACGTAAAACAATCGATTGTCAGAAATCTACAATCGATTACTCAGCAACGTTCAAAAAATCCTTTCCAGATTTTAATTAAAACAATCGATTTTAAGAAATCAATAATCGATTACTCAGCAACGTTCAAAAAATCCTTTCCAGATTTTAATGAAAACAATCGATTATAGGAAATCAATAATCGATTACCTGACGGTATTTGAAAACATATTGGCAACGGTCAGTTATACAATCGATTATACTAAGTTAACAATCGATTATATATCAGTCTTGAAAAATCAATTTAGACACTGCCTCTTGACAATCGATTGTTATAGGTTCACAATCGATTATTTAATAACTTTGAAAAAGTCTGGAAGACACTGCCTCAACACAATCGATTGTCATAAGTTCACAATCGATTATTTTGTGACTTTGAAAAATCTGATGGACATTGTCTCTTCACAATCAATTGTCATTAGCTTCACAATCGATTGTCATAAGGTTCACAATCGATTGTCATGCAGATTTGAAAAATCTGATGCTCACTGCCTTAACACAATCGATTGTCATAAGTTCACAATCGATTGTCAAGCAGCTGACTTAAACATAATCGATTATCATAAGTACATAATCGATTATCTTAGTCCAGATTTTAGAGGCATGTTTAAAAATCATTTTGACTAAAGTAAATATGCATTATTTAAAATCATTTTGCTCTAAATTAAATATGCATGATTTGTTAAAAATGTTTTTACGAGAGAAGCCAAGTCTTGAGTTTAAGTTGTCGGATCAAGATCACAATTAAATACCGACTCATATAAAACTTAATCTCGATCTTTGTCTTGTGCTTGAATCTCGTTATATATCAATTTTGAGCTTGTGCTTGGACCTCGTCATATGTCAATTTGCGCATAGTTTGTCATTCATCAAAACCTACAAATATGAACACACGTTTAGTATAATGCCTTGAGAACGTGTTTCCAACAGTGATCTCTCATCGACTCCTAAGCCTCCAATGGCTTCTCTTACACCTATGCATGCCTTCTCTAAGGTCTTCAAGGGCCTAGGGCCATGCTTACTTGCATCTAGGGTTCGTCACTTGCCTGATCTTGTCTACTTCAGTGTGATTTCGAGCAAAATCGTGATGTAATGTTACGATCCTTGGGATTCTAAACAGGTTCTTTCATATCTATATGGATTTCTTCTGAAACCCTAACTTATTCCTATATCTCTTTGATATGTAAAGATCTAGGACGATTTGAGTTTGTTTCTTTAATGTTTTACAATTTCCTCGGAACTCATTTGCAAGAATCATTGATTTCAAGTGTTTTTTACCTTTTTCTAAAAATTAGGGTTTCGGATCTTCTTTTACGATTTTTTAACTGATTCTTTGTGTTTAAACTTCTACTTCTTGCATTATTTTATCTGATTCTATGAGTTTATCACATCTTTTACTTGTCTGTGTTGAAAGCCCTAATTTTTCTAGGCTTCTTCGTTTGATTTTGTGACTGGCATGTTCTTGTTTGAGTTTGTATGACTATATCGCCTCGAATATGTTTCTACTGAGTTTTTATGCCTAACTTACATCAGCTCTATGTGCTAGGGTTCATCTTGACTGGTCAGTACTTGCCTCTTTGCTTGCTATGTTTGGTTACCCCTATCTCACTCTATTTATATGCTCAAATATTACCCATAACTCTCTCTTTGATTGACTCCGAGCTTGGCTTGGCTTGATTTGAAAACTCCTCTTTAGACATTCGATTCTCTTGTTTAAACTTGGTTTATTTGCTTATTCATGGGAACCATGTTACTCTCCTTAAATCAGTAATTTCGAGTCCTTGATTCACTGATTTACTATATGCTGATTTTTGATTATTTTCATATTCTGCAACTTTATTTTGTTTTCTTACCTTATTTGGTTAACCGAGTATTTTACTGATTCTTCACTAGTTGTTTCCTTAATTAAACCCTTATGTACTTACCCCTAATTGTCTATTTTGTACCTGATGCCCTACTTGATTTCTTTCCTTGAACATTTTTTGCCTATTACCGTTGGTTGGTTACCCTTTAATTAAAGGAGTACTTGCATTGATTTTATTCTAATTAGTACTTGGTTCCATAATTACTATACTACTGTGATTCTTGCCTATTTTTGAACTACTATGTATTCACACACTCTCATTCATAAGCCCACGAACACTAGTTCAAAAACTCTCTCTTTCACACTAAAAAGCTTTCATGCTCTCTTTTGTGTCACTTACTACTGTCTAAAGTCAAATGGCTGCAAGCCAAGGCTGATTATTGGGTTCTCTTTCACTTTGTGTTTACTATCCCGTTACTGGTATGTTCCAATTTTAATTCAAGTCCCAAAAACAATATATTTCTCCTATTACTTCAATTTGTCATGTTCTGATATGCTTCTATCTATGGTTTTGTTGTTCAACCTATAATTAGCATGTCTACTTCACTATCTTCTTTACTGCATGCTATATACCCCCCTCCCCTTAGGATCCCCTTCTTGTATGACCCAATGTGACTATGTTTCTCTGATCCCTCGCATGCACCTTCCTGTATGAAGTAATTGGCTATCCTAGGCTTATTGGTTATGCATTAAATCTACGGTTCATGCTATACATTAAAAGCCTTGTATCATGACCCAAACTAGAGGGCCATGACTAGCAGCAGACCATACTTGCCGAGTGTCGATGCCCCCATTTTTCTAAGGGCGAAAAGAGGATTTCGACATTATGGGTGAAATAACTCTTTTATCCCCTTTCTGGGAATTTGGGTTATGGATTTTGAAAAGCCGCCACCTAATGATTATAGTGCATTAGGACACTTTAAAAGAAAAGAAGAAGATTTTGAAAGAAAACCAGAGTTCGGGTAAGGGCTTGAGATTATCTCGAGGTAACGGTGTTAGGCACCCCTCAAGATCCACAATTGTGGTTCCCGGCCAGTGCTTAATTATGACTTTAAGAAGGGTAAGAGTAAACAAGCAAAGTTTGCACATAGAAAACGTAAGCAAGTTGAAAATTTTGGAAGAAGAAAGACACGAATTGTTTTGAAAAGAGGAATTTTAGTTGAAAACATTAATCTAACGCAAAATATTAATAAAGAAGGAGAAAGGGTTCCTAGGGCTAAATATAATATGGATGACTTTGGTGCAATACCCAGCAATCATTCTCACACGAGATATTAGCGCACTAGTCATCATATCCATATTCTACCCTTCCCACCCCGCTAAGGTATTTAAACGCGATTAGCCTCGTTTTACTTATTGCATGCTAGTACCGGCCACAACCTATTAGTCCTGGGGTATTAGGACTTCTAATCCTAAAAGGGGAAGAACGGGATGGGAGCTTTTCATGCATATACTGGTTTGGTCTTAAACTAAAACTAGGTGGCGGACGGATCAGTTTAACACATAGAATTAGAGGCAACTTGGATCCAATTGTTAGGATCTGGAGTGTTTCACCAAATTGTTAATCAAAGACTAACATAGACAAGTTTTGAAAGAAGCAGAAGTTGCAGAAAAAAGGTTTTGGAAAATCGCTGGTTCAGAAGTAAAGTGTTCATAAAAAGAGGCGAGAGTTTGAAAGTTGTTTGAAAGTAACTTCATGAATAAAAGTTCAGACAAAGAGTTGGAAAACGATTTTAGCGACAGAAATACATGTTCTCAGAGTTGCAGACAGGTTTGGACGAATTATATTGAAAACATTGAAATAATTGCCAGATTACCGATTATACGGCTTAAGCGAGTTTTGAGATCCTGTAGGCAGGATATCTATTCCAACTTTATAAACTATTTTAAACGTTTCAAGTAGGCGATAATTGTGTTACCCTATTGTTTTCCTATTATTATTGCATTTCTATATGCATGATTTCTATATGCTTTCTGAAGAAAAATGCAAGCCTATGGACATGATCTCTAGGTGATTCAAACGTTAAAATCCTATAAACATGATATCTAAGTAATTCAAAGTATTAAAAGTCCTATCGGCATGATATCTAGGCGATTCAAAGTAGTAAATCCTATAGACATGATTTCTATGTGATTTAAAGTAGTAAAAGTCATATAGGCATGATTTCTACCCTTTAACATACAAACAACTAAAAAAAACCCTCCCATACCCTTTACTACTATATTCCCCAAGTTTTATTACAAAGTTATTATTACAGAGCCAAAAGTAAAAATAAAGTACATCATAGCCCACAGCTAGATCCAAACGGCCTAATGCAATCTTGATATCCAATACATGTGTTTTACCAAATCCGAGTTCCAGATTCCAAGGCCTTTTCTAAGAGTGTTTCAAAGTTCCAAGGAGCTTCGAGAGCCCAGGCAATGCTTAAACCCTAAAGAGTGAATGTGGTAACAGAGTAGTGCAATGTGTGTAATTACCAACTCTTAGGCATCCAAGTTCAGATGGAGCTCTAGGGTCCCTAAGCATGGCTTACCAGAGGGGAGTAAAACTTAATAGCTAGGAGGAGGTGTAAAGTGAGAGAGGAACCTTAGCAGGAGGTGGTCATACCCATCCATGGCATAATCTGGCACACCCCTAACCTCCTGCTCAGATTCAAACAAATAAGAGCAGACTCTTATAGAGTCAAACTCAGGTCAGAATGGTAATCAGGACGCCATCCGACCCAAATTAGAGCTCAGCACATTGAGGGGAAAGGGAATGGGAAAGAAATCGAGTAAAGACCCAGAAAAGTCTAGTTCTGGATCATAGACAGCAATTCATGGTGCTGCTATAATACTCACATACAAAGGGAACAGAGGGAAAGGGATTTGTTGACATGTGATTTTTGACCCTCCCGAAATTTTACCCATTTAAGCATATAAATATTTAGTTTAGACCTAATATCGCCATTTCAACTAATTTATACTATTTTTACTTTTTATTATATAATTTCAAAATTACAAAAAAATACAGTTTCATTAACATTTTGTAGTCATTTTAATCTTCAAAAGTATAAAATATATATATATATAGTACTTTATATTTTATCTTTATATTAAAACAAAAATACAAAAATTGTTTCATTAATATTTTGTAGTTATTTCTATCTTGAAAATATATAAAAAGTATCTTTATTTTAATTTTTAGCCCTATTTTAATAGTTATTTTGCTTACGTGGGATTAATTAAATAACATCATGTTTTTATTCTCGGTTGCGGGAAAAGAATAACATTTGGGTTCAAACGACCCATTTTTAGGCCTAAAATTCGGATAACCCAATACCCGAGCCTATATACCCAAGCTCATTACTCTAAAAACCTAAAACTAAACTAGACATATATATATACTAGCCATAATGTTCAGCCAAAGAGGACACATCTTGGAGAGCTAAAAAAACCTAAGAAGATTATTTATCTTCTTCTCCATGAAAAAAACGAAAACCCTCACCTAAAACCTCCTTCAACCACCTATCCTCACCTCTACTGCCACCGACCACCCTCAACGCCCGCTAACACCAGCAACCCGTCACACACAGCCCATCTCCCACCAAAACCACCAGCCTTCGCACAACAACGACCAGCGTCTCTAACCAAACAGACCTAAACGACAACCAACCTTCCGTCATCGCTGCTCAACACAGTCGTCGAACTGGCCAGCGCCAAGCTCGTCGACAACAAGCTGCTGTGTCACGGCCCGGATGTTTTCACCATCGGGAATCCTGATGGCGCCTACTGTCAAAGCTAGGCAAGCCAACCTTTATAACCATTTGCACAAAACTTAAATGCAGAACAAGTTAAATACTAAAATAAATAATTAATACATATGGAATCTTTAAACAGCAATAGAGAAACAAAATGCTGAGACTAACAACATATCTCTACCCAGTATCTGGTGTCACTACTCACGGACGTCTAAGTGTACTAAAGCAATAGTCTGAAAGAAATACATCATATATCTGTTTTGATACAATAAAAACAAACGAGATAATATAGAAGAGACTCGGGGCCCGCGAATGCAAGCGAACTACCTCAGAATCTTTGGATTGAAGGATCGTCTACTAACTACTGCTACGGTCCGTAGGCTGCTTCCTGACATGTGCACAAAAGGCATAGAAGTGTAGTATCGGCAGAAGCGACCCCATGTGCTGGTAAGTGCCTGGCCTAACCCCGGCGAAGTAGTGACGATGCTAGACAGGACTATCATATAAACATGTACATTTCAACATATATGTGCAATAGAAGTGGATACATGAATTTAAAAAATAAAAGGGAGGGGAGCATGATGGGGGTATAACAGTTCAATTATCTAATCAACAACAACAAAGGAATGGAAATGGTATAATAAACATCAATAAGAGGAAACCAATAAATCAAATGTGGCACGGCACCACCCATCGCGCTTTTACTCTCGTCTTCACCAAGATAATCAATTAAAGTGTACGGCGTCACCATCGTACTTTATCACTCTTACTCACCAATCAATAGCATAAAGTAGTTAGACGGCATCACCCATCGTGCTTTATCACTCAACCTCACCCAAGCAATTACCCGACATCCTGATCGTGCTTTATCGCTCATCCCCCCCAAACAATTACACGGCAACACCTATCGTGCTTTATCGCTCATCCTCGCTCAAACAACATTCATAAATAATAGGTAGAAGGTATGAACGAAATTGCAATAGTAATAACCCCAGCAAGGGGAATACAGCTCAACAATGAGTCCCGGTAAGGGAAAAATGGCTCAACAATAAGTCCCGGCAAAGGAAAACAGTACCAAAATTTCCTTCTTTAATTCATTGCTTCTCAACTATCTCTTTATAGTTCATTTAACAATTAATAGCACAATGATTCACTTCTTTCGAAATTTAATAGCAATTATGACTCACGGTCATGCTAGACTCGGGTGCATAGGTAACCGTCACCATACCTATACACCGACTCCACATAGCACATAGCAAATATTAACCTAATCCTATTCCCTCAAGCCAAAGTTAGATCAAACACTTACCTCGAATCCGAAAATAGCAACTCAAAGCTCAACAATCGCCTTCCTCTAGAATGCAACCCCGAACCAACAATATCCAAAGAGTTGGGAAGAAGGTAGAGCTTGAATCTCGTTAATGGCGGATTTTTGGAGAGAGTTAGACTGAAAAATGGGTGAATCCGGAGGGAACACTGTTTTGGAGTTCAAATATTTTCGCTGGGCAATTACCCTTCGCGTTCGCGTGAACAGGGTCGCGTTCGCGAAAGGTTGGGCAGGTTGAGCATCGCGTTCATGTGTGAAGAATCGCGAACGCGTAGAATAGAAGTTGGGCTTCACAGTTAGCCTATGCGAACGAGGGGGACCATACGCGAACACGTAGAATGAACAGGCCAGGCTCCGCGAACGCGGGAGCCTTCACGCGGACGCGTAGAGGAAACGACAATGGTCCAATTTTTGTTATATGCGAACGCGATGGGCTAATCGCAAATGCGAAGGAGGGAAAAAAAGAGGGCATCGCGAACGCGACCAGAGGGAGTCGAACGCGATGAAGGAATACCTGCTGCAATTTTTTGCAATTTCCTAAGTGCAAAAACCTCCCGAACCACCCTTGAAAACACTCCCGAGCCGTCGGGGCTCCCAACCAACCACACACACTAACTCAATATCATCCCATGAACTTGCTCGAGCGATCAAATCGCCAAAATAACATCAAAATCAAAGAATCAACCCCCAAAACTCATGATTTTCATTTACAAGTTCAAAACTTTCAAATTTTCCATTTTTAGTCCGAAACACGTCAAACGATGTCGTTTTCAACCAAATTTTTCAAATAGCTCTTAACGACCATTTAAGACTTGTACCGGTCTTTGGAACCAAAATACGAGCCTGATCCATTATTTTTTATCAATTTTCGTTTCCATTTTTCCTTAAGTACTTTCAAAAACAATTTCACAGAAAAGCTCTATACTCGGGCTTGGGACCTCGGATTTCGATTCCGGGAATACGCCCGGGTCCCAAATTTCATTACGGACCCTCTGGGATCGTCACATCACGGGTCCGGGTCCGTTTACCCAAAACGTTGACCAAAGTCAACTATAGCAATATTAGTATCAAAATTCGTAGTTTTTCACACATAATTCAAATATTTCCACATAAAAATTTTCCGACTTCACGCCCGGACTGCGTACGCAAATAGAGGAAACCAAATAAGAGGTTTTCAAGGCCTCATAAGCGCAAGGAAAGGGAGAATTACAGTGATGAACCTTTGGGTCGTTACATCCTCCACCTTTAAACAACCGTTCGTCCTCGAACTAACAAAAGAAAGGAGTACCTGAGTCGGGGAATAGATGGGGATAACAGCTCCGCATATCAGACTCGAACTCCCAGATCTATGCGTCACGAAGCTGACCTCTCCATTGAACACGCACTGAAGGAAAACACCGCGACCTCAACTGTCGAACCTGCCGGTCAAAAATAGCCACCGGCTCCTCCTCATATGACAGATCTTTGTCCAACTAGACAGTGCTGAAATCTAACACGTGGGTGGGATCACCGTGATACTTCCGAAGCATGGATATATGGAAAACCGGATGTACGGCTGACAATCTAGGCGGCAATTCAAGTCTATAAGCCACATTCGCCACACGATCCAGAATCTCAAACGGGCCAATATACCTAGGGCTAAGCTTGCCCTTCTTCCCAAACCTCATCACGCCCTTCAAAGGCGATACACGGAGCAATACTCGCTCACCAACCATAAAAGCAACATCCCTGACCTTACGATCTGCAACACTCTTCTGCCTGGACTGGGCTGACCGAAGTCTGTCCTGAATGATCTTGACCTTATCCAAGGCCTCCTGCACCAAGTTTGGACCTAATAACCGAGCCTCTCCCGGCTCAAATCAACCAACTTGGGACTGACACCGCCTACCATACAACTCCTCATACGAGGCCATCTGAATACTAGACTAGCAGCTGTTGTTGTAGGCAAACTCCTCTAAAGGCAAGAACTGGTCCCACGAGCCTCCAAAATCAATAACGCATGTTCGGAGAATATCCTCAAGAATTTGAATAGTCCTCTCGGACTGATCGTCTGTCTGGGGGTGAAATGTTGTACTCAACTAAACCTGGGTACCAACTCATGCTGCACCGCTCTCTAAAAATGCGAGGTAAACTGCAGACCCTGATCTGAAATAATAGATATGGGCACCCCATAAAAGCGAACGATCTCCCTGATATAAATCTTTGCATACCTCTCGGAGGAATAGGTTGTGGCAACTGGGATGAAATGCGCTGAATTAGTCAGCCTATCAATAATAACCCATATAGCATCAAACTTCTTCCGAGTCATCAGAAGGCCAGTAACAAAAATCCATGGTGATCCTCTCCCACTTCCACTCTGGAAGACAAATCGTCTGAAATAACCCACCGGGCCTCTAATGTTCGTACTTAACCTGCTGACATTTCAAACAATGAAATACATATTCAACAATTTCTTTCTTCATTATGCGCCACCAATAATGCTGTCTCAAATCCCTATATATCTCCACGGCGCCCGAGTAAACAGAATACCGAGAACTGTGGGCCTCCGCTAAGATCGACTCTCGAATACCATCAACATTGGGCACACAAAACTCGCCCCTGCAACCTCAATATGCCATCATCTCCCAAAGTCATCTCCTTGGCACCTCCCCTCTGCACCATGTCTCTCAGGACACACAAATGGGGGTCATCAAAATACCGCTCCCGGATCGCTCCATCAATGACGAGCGAGCAATCGTGCAAGCTAAGACCCTGCTGGGCTCAGAAATATCCAATCTCACAAATCTATTGGCCAAGGCCTGAACATCCAAGACAAGTGGTCTCTGGATGACCGGAATATATGCAAGACTACCCATGCTGGCGGACTTTCTACTCAATCCATCGGCCACTACATTGGCCTTCCCTAGGTGGTAACATCATAATCTTTCAACAACTCCAACCACCTCCACTGTCTCAAATTCAAATCTTTCTGCTTGAACAAGTACTGAAGGCTCTTGTGATCCATGTACACCTCACACGTCACACCATACAAATAATGCCTCCAAATCGTCAAGGCATGAACAATGGATGCCAACTCTAGGTCATGAACTTGATAATTCTTCTCGTGGATCTTCAACTGGCTCGAAGCATATGTTATGACCTTGCCGTTCTGCATCAACATTGTGCCAAGTCCGATGCGGGAAGCATCACAATATACATCATAAGGCTTGGATCCCATGGGCAAAAGCAAACCCGGTGCGGAAAACTATCTTAGGGAAAAACCAAACCCGGTGCGGAAAACTATCTTAGTGACATCGAATGCTCTAATCCTCAACTGGTGGTAACTAGATCCCGAATCTATCCTGTAGAAAACACACTGGTGCTCTAAAGCTGATTGAAACTTATCCTCATCGAACCGTCCTTCCTTTTCGCAATAACGTTGGGTACTCCCCAAGGCAAAACTCTGGCCTAATGAAACCCTTATCAAGCAAATCCTGAAACTCTTCCTTTAACTCTCTCAACTCTGGCGGGGCCATGCGATACGATGAAACAAAAATAGGCTGAGTGCCCGGCGCCATATCAACGCGAAGATCGATATCCCTGTCAGGCAGTATGCCCGACAGGTCTGATGGAAAAACATCGGGGAAGCCCTCGAGCAATAGGAACAGAACCAACGGAAGGAACCTCTGCGCTGGAGTCGCAATCATACGCCAATCAAGCTAAGAACTCATCTCTTACCCATGGGTCAAGCCTACACATACAATATCACACTGCGGGTCGGATAATCTAAAATCTCTCTCCACTCTATGTGGAGCAAATCGGATAAAGCCAAGATCACAGTTTTTGGTGCGACAATCCCAAAATAGCATGGCACGGGGACAACTAATCCATCCCCAATATAACTTCAAAGTCCACCATATCTAAAGCAATAAGTTGACATGGGTCTCCAAACCCTCAAATACTACCACACATGAACAATGCACTCGGTCGACCATTATAGAATCCCTCACCAGTTCAGATACATATACAGAAAACACAAGGCCACACTAGGCATAACCAAATGGAGTGCAAAATAGGACGAAACATATGAATGCGTAGATTCAGGGTCAAATAGCACTGAAGCATCTCTGATACAAATCAGAACGATACCTGGAATGTCCGCATCTCAAGTCTCAACCTCGAAACTGGCCGCTGGCTAATCCCTACTGCTGGCGATCTGAACTCCAGCTCTAAGACCTCTACCTCTGCCTCTAGCCGGCTGGGTGGGTTGTGTAACCTCCGGTGCCCAGAGTCAAGCACGATAACACTGATACTAAGAGCAGCTCACAGATCTAGAGCAAGATCTGACCATGAGTCTCGGATCACCACAAGAATGGCAGAACCTCAGTTGCTGCGAATGAGAACCCCTGAGCCTTGGGCAGGCCCCCCTGAGGTGTCCATACTCGCCACACTCGTAACATCTACACAGACGCCGCAACTGAGGAAACTGGGGCTGGCCCGATCGGCCACCTAAAGTACCATGAGCGACAGGGGAAACTGGCGGAAAGGGCCTGGAAGGATGGCCTCTACCATAAGAACCTCTACCTCCAGAAGAGGTACCACTGAATCGGCCTGCATGACGGGGCCTCTTATGCGGTCGATGACCGCCTCCCTGTGGCAATACCACCTCAACTCCACGGCCCTCATTGATCGTCTCCTGAAAAGGGACCTCACTCCTAGTCTGAGCCACTGCACCCGACTGACCTACTATCGCTGGTTGGGCGGCCAGAGGATCGTCTACTTCCTGAATCATGGGACGAGGACCCTGTTGCTGTGAACTGGTGGAAGCTCGAGGGATGTACTTGGCAATGTGCCTCAGGTCGTCGCAAGTGAGGCAAGCCCTAGGCTGCATAGAATATCAAAGTGGTTGTTGGGCGGAAGACTGCGACCGCCGAAAGTAGTGAAAAGCTTGGAAAACCGATCAAGCCTCCACAAAGCATCCGAAGACATGGCCGTCCCATCTCCGGCCTGGGCTGTAAAGCCTGTCTGAGTTGTCACTTCGGGCTGCACCAACGGAACCTGATTCTGGGGAGCTACCTGCTCCAGAGTACGTGTAGTAGGAGTCTGAACCCCTCCTCCAGCCTAAGAAGTGGCTGGTGCTACTGGCAGCAAACCCGTTCTAGTGACACTATCCATAAAGCTTGCTATACGGATGAGAGCATCCTGGAGATCCGGGGAAAACATAACCGCTCTTGTGACCAGGGTTGAGCCCACTGGAGTTGGTTGGGCTAGAGCCTCCTCATCAAAGTCAATATGAGGCTCCACCTCTAGGACTGCGGCTCGGGGCTGAGCTATTCCCTTTCCACGGCCTCGGCCTCTTCCCCTCGCGGCAGCTGCTGATGGGGGCTCAGGCTGTTGCGCGAAAGAAGAAGGCGCACGTGTTCTCGCCATCTACAAAAGAACAGAGTAGAACGACAATCAATATTTGAGAAACAGCATCGCACTACAAGAATGAATAAAGTGAAACTTTTCCTAACTCTATAGCCTCTGGGGGATAAATACAGACATCTCCATACCGATCCCTCAGACTCTAACAAGCTCGTCCGTGAGTTGTGAGACCCATGTAACCTAGTGTTGAACCAACGGAACCTGAGTCTGGGGAGCTAGCTGCTCCAGAGTACGTGTAGCAGGAGTATGAACCCCTCCTCCAACCTGAGAAGTGGCTGGTGCTACTGGCAGCAAACCCGCTCTAGTGAGACTATCCATAAAGCCTGCTATACAGACGAGAGAATCCTGGAGATCCGGGGAAAACATAACCCCTCCTGACACTTGAGCTGGGCCCACTGGAGTTGGTAGGGCTGGAGCCTCCTCATCAAAGTCAATATGAGGCTCCACCTCTAGGACTGCGGCTCGGGGTTGAGCTCTTCCCCTACCACGGCCTCGGTCCCTGCCCCTCGTCGCAGCTGCTGATGGGGGCTCGGGCTGCTGCGCGGAAGAAGAAGGCGTACGTGTTCTCGCCATCTGCAAAAGAACAGAGTAGAACGACAATCAATATTTGAGAAACAGCATCTCACGACAAGAATGAACAAAGTGAAACTTTTCCTAACTCTATAGCCTCTGGGGATAAATACAGACATCTCCGTACAGATCCATCAGACTCTACCGAGCTTGTCCGTGAGTTGTTGAGAGCACATAACCTAGTGCTCTGATACCAACTTGTCACGACCCGGATTTTTTCGACCATCGGGAGTCGTGATGGCGCCTACTGTCGAAGCTAGGCAAGCCAACCTTTATAATCATTTTCACAAAACTTAAATGCAGAACAAGTTAATTACTAAAATAATTAATTAAAACATGCGGAAGTCTTCAAACAACAATAGCGAAACAAAATGCGGAGACTAACAACATATTTCTACCCAGTATCTGGTGTCACTACTCACGGATGTCTAAGAGTACTAAAGCAATAGTCTGAAAGAAATACATCATATGTCTGTTTTGTTACAATAAAAACAAACTAGATAAGATAGAAGAGATTCGGGGCCCGCGAGCGCCAGCGAACTGCCTCAGAATCTCTAGACTGAAGAATCGCCCACTAACTACTGCTGCGGTCCGTAGGGTGCATCCTGACCTGTGCACAAAAGGCATAGAATTATAATATCAATACAAACGACCCCTTGTGCTGGTAAGTGCCTGGCCTAACCCCGGCGAAGTAGTGACGAGGCTAGACAGGACTATCATATAAACCTGTACATTTCAACATATATGGGCAATAGAAGGGGATACATGAATTGAAACAAATAAAAGCGAGGGGAACCTGCTGGGGGGGGTATAACAGCTCAATTATCTAATCGACAATAACAAAGGAATGGAAACGGTATAATAAACATCAATAAGAGGAAACCAGTAAATCATATGTTGCACAACACCACCCATCGTGCTTTTACTCTCGTCCTCACCAAGTTAATCAATTAAAGTGTACGGCATCACCCATCATACTTTCTCACTCTTCCCCACCAATCAATAGCATAAAGCAATTACACTGCATGACCCATCGTGCTTTATCGGTCATCCTCCGCCAAACAATTATACGACATCACCCATAATGCTTTATCGCTCATCCTCAGCCAAACAACATTCACAAATAATAGGGAGAAGGTATGAACGAAATTGTAATAGTAATAACCCCGGCAAGGGGAATACAACTCAACAATGAGTCCCGACAAGGGAAAAACGGCTCAACAATAAGTCCCGGCAAGGGAAAGCAATACCAAAATTTCCTTCTTTAATTCATTGCCTCTCAACTATCTCTTTATAGTTCATTAAACAAGTAATTAGCACAATTGCTCACTTCTTTCGAAATTTAATAGCAATTATGACTCACGATCATGCTATACTCGGGCGCATAGGTAACCGTCACCATACCTATACACCGACTCCACATAGCACATAGCAAATGTAAACCTAATCCTGTTCCCTCAAACCAAAGTTAGATCAAACACTTACCTCGAATCCGAAAATAGCAACTCAAAGCTCAACTATCGCCTTTCCTCCAGAATTCAACCTCGAACCAACAATATCCAAAGAGTTGGGAAGAAGGTAGAGCTTCAATCTCGTCAATAGAGGATTTTTGGAGAGAGTTCGAGTGAAAAATGGGTGAATCCAGAGTGAACACAGTTTTGGAGTTTAAATATTTTCGCTGGGCAATTACCCTTCGCGTTCGCGTGAACAGGGCCGCGTTCGCGAAGAGATGTGCAGGTTGAGCATCGCATTTGCGTGGGAAGAATCGCGAACGCGTAGAATAGAAGTTGGGCTTCACAGTTGGCCTACGCGAACGCGGGGGACCATACGCGAACGCATAGAATGGACAGGCCAGGCTCCACGAATGCGGGAGCCTTCACGCGGACACGTAGAGGAAAAGACAATGGTCCAATTTTTGTTATATGCGAACGCGATGGGCTAACCGTGAACGCGAAGGAGGGATAAAAAGAGGGCATCGCGAACGCAACCAGAGGGACGCGAACGCGATGAAGGAATACCTGCTGCAATTTCCTAAGTGCAAAAATCTCCCGAACCACCCACGAAAACACTCCCGAGCCCTCGGGGCTCTTAACCAACCACGCACACTAACTCAATATCATCCTACGAATTTTCTTGAGCGATATAATCGCCAAAATAACATAGAAATCAAAAAATCAACCCCAAAACTTATGATTTTCATTTCTATGTTCAAAACTTTTAAATTTTCCACTTTTAGTCTGAAACACGTCAAACGACGTCCGTTTTCAACCAAATTTTACAAATAGCGCTTAACGCCCATTTAAAACTTGTACCGGGTGTCGGAACCAAAATACGAGTCTGATACCATTACTTTTGATCAATTTCTGTTTTCATTTTTTCTTAAGCATTTTCAAAATTAATTTCACATAAAAGCTCCGTACTCGTGCCTGAGACCTCGGATTTCGATTCCGGGAATATTCCAGGTCCCAATTTTCATTACTGACCCTCCGGAACCATCACATCACTGGTCCGGGTCCGTTTACCAAAAAAATTGACCAAAATTAACTATAGCAATATTAGTATCAAAATTCATAGTTTTTAAAACACAATTCAAATATTTCCACATAAAAATTTTCCGCCTTCGCGTCCGTACTGCGCACGTAAATTGAGGCAACCAAATAAGAGGTTTTCAATGCCTCAGAAACGCAAGGAAAGGGAGAATTACAGTGATGACCCTTTGGGTCGTCACATGCTGTCACGTCTAAACGACCCCTTCGTCTTCCCCCACACACCAGCTACTATAACTGGTTGTTTACACTGCTGTCCAGCAGCTCGTTCCCAGCTTGTCGCATTCCTGTCCATCAGGTTGAGTCTATTTTTGGAGCTCGTTCGTGAGATCTGTTCGGAGGAAAGTATCGAAGTTTCAAGATTTTTCTTTCTAAATCCCGACCAAAAAACCGAGGATTTCCCTGGCATAACCCAAGGAGCTTTTTCTTTCTAAACCCCTGCCAAAAACTGAGGATCTCCGTGGCATAACCCAAGGAGCTTGTTCTTTTCAAATCCCGGCCAAAAAACCGAGGATCTCCCTAGCATAACCCAAGGAGCCTTTCTTTTTCAAATCCCGGCCAAAAAACCGAGGATCTCCTTGGAATAACCCAAAGAGCTTTTTCTTTCCAAATCCCGACCAAAAAAATGAGGATCTCCCTGGCGTAACCCAAGGAGCTTTTGCTATCCATGTCCCGGCCAAAAAATTGAGGATCTCCTGGCTAGAAAACTACGGAGCTTTTTCTTTCCAAATCCCGGCCAAAAAATCCGAGGATTTCCCTGGCATAACCAAAGGAGCTTTTATTATCCAAATTCCGGCATAACCCGTGGACCTTTTCCGGCATAACCCGATGATTCTTCACGGCATAACCCGTGGACCTTTTCCGGCATAACCGGTGGACCTTTTCCGATATAACCCGATGATCTTCCTGGCATAACCCGTGGACCTTTCGGGCATAACCCGATGACTTTCCCGGCATAACCCATGTAGCTTTTTCGGCATAACCCGATGATTCTCCCGGCATAACCCGTGGACCTTTCCGGCATAATTCAATGACTTTCCCGTCATAACCCGTGGACCATTTCTGGCATAACCCGATGATTCTCTAAGGCATAACCCGTGGACCTTTTCCGGCATAACCTGATGACTTTCTCGGCATAACCCGTGGACCCTTTCTGGCATAACCCGTGGACCTTTTCCGGCAAAACCCGATGATTTTCCCAGCATAATCCGTGGACCTTTTTCGGCATAACTCAATGATTCTCTCGGCATAACCCGTGGACCTTTTTCGGCATAACCCGATGATTCTTCCGGCATAACCCGTGGACCCTTTCCAGCATACCCGATGACTTTTTCGGCAAAACCATGCACCCTTTCCTAGGCATAACCCGATGATTTTTCTGGTATAACCCGTGGACTTTTCCAGCATAACCCGATGACTTTCCCGGCATAACCCGAAGATTCTCCCGGGATAACCCGTGGACTTTTCTGGCATAACCCGATGACTTTTCCGGCATAACCAATGGACCTATTTTGGCATAACCCGAAGACTTTCCCGGCATAACCCGGGGAACTTTCCGCAATAACCCGATGATTCTCCCGGCAAAACCCGTGGACTTTTCCGGCATAACCTGATGACTTTCCTAGCATAACCCGTGGATCTTTTCCGGCATATTCCGATGACTTTCCCGGCATAAGCCGTAGACCTTTCCGGCATAACCCGTAAACCTTTTCCGGCATAACCCGTGAACCTTTTCTGGCATAACCCGTGGACCTTTCCGGCATAACCCGATGAATTTTCCGGCATAACCCGTGGACCCTTGCGGCATAACCCAATGACTTTTTCAGCATAACCTGTGGATCCTTTCCGGTATAACCCGGCTATGTCCCAGCACAACCTGGACCCATTCACAAGGATACACAATCCTGATTTGGCTGTTTAGATATGTGTCACAACTAACTCACGAAATTTTCCTACTGAAAACTGGGGAAGAAAATTTTGTTCGTTTGTTTGTCTTTGATGTCTTAAGCAGGTTGGCCTCAAAACACAAGGCACTAGATGACCGATGAAACGAGTCTCCATCCTGAATAAAGAAAAGAAGAAAAGAAATGAACTCAAATATTGGAGCAAGCAAAGGTGAGGATTGCTCGAAGTCTGATTGAAATAACAAGCTCCGCCAATCTTGTTTTACTCAATGCAGCAGAAAGAACCAGCACCTACAGCAAACGAGCATCAAGATTCAGAACGGAGTCTGCACCAAGACTAGCCAAGACTCAAGATAAAGCTTCAAGAAATTATAGATAGGAATCTTGTAACTCGTAGCTGATAGGCTTATTTAGGCCTTTTAGTTTTGATTTTCATGTAATAAACGGGACCGAGAGAGGAACCTCGACGGCACCTCGCACGGCTCTTAACCTCGGCACTCCATCGCCCCACTCACTTCTGAACTACACGTGGCCTGATTCCTTTATAGCCAAGGATATGTAGGTAGCTCAGATACCAGAGCTCGATCATATTCTCTTTTCTTCTTTCTTTTGGTCTCCTTAAATAAGGGTCGGGTCAAAAACCTGTCTAGTCAATCTTTGTCTGAAAACTCTTCGCGTTTTCAGTAAAAGAGGGGAAGCTGTTGACATGTGATTTTTGACCCTCCCCGAAAGTCTACCCATTTTAGCATATAAATATTTAGTTTAGACCTAATATCGTCATTTCAACTAATTTTTACTATTTTTACTTTATTTTATTATATAATTTTGAAAATACAAAAAAATACAGTTTCATTAATATTTTGTAGTCATTTTAATCTTCAAAAATAAAAAATATATATATAGTACTTTATATATTATCTTTATATAAAAACGAAAATTACAAAAATAGTTTTAATATTTTGTAGTTATTTTTTTCTTGAAAATATAAAAAATATCTTTATTTTAATATTCAGCACTATTTTAATAGTTATTTTGGTTATGTAGGATTAATTAAATAACATCGTATTTTTATTCTCGGTTGCGGGAAAAGAATAACATTTGGATTCAAACGATCATTTTTAGGCCTAAATTCGGATAACACAATACCCGAGCCCATATACCCAAGCTCATTACCCTAAAAACTTAAAACTAAACTAGACTTATATATACTAGCCTAATGTTCGGCCCACAAGACACATCTTGGAGAGCTAAAAAAACCTAAGAAGATTATTCATCTTCTTCTCCATGAAGAAAACGAAAACCCTCACCTTAAACCTCCTTCAACCACCTGTCCTCACCTCTACTACCAGCGACCACCCTCAACGCCCGCTAAAACCAGCAACCCGTCACACACAGCCCATCTCCCACCAAAACCACCAGCCTTCGCACAGCAACGACCAGCGTTTCTAACCAAACAGACCTGAACGACAACCAGCCTTCCATCATCGCTGCTCAACATAGTCGTCATCCAGGCCAGCGCCCAGCTCGTCGACCACCAGCTGCTGTCACGTCCAAATGACCCCTTCGTCTTCCCCCACACACCAGCAACCATAACTGGTTGTTTACGCTGCTGTCCAGCAGCTCGTTCCCAGCTTGTCGCATTCCAGTCCGTTAGGTTGAGTCCATTTTTGGAGCTCGTTCGTGAGATCTGTTCGGAGGAAAGTATCGAAGTTTCGAGGTTGTCCGTCCGAGGGTTCCGGGCAGCTTCACTGTTGTCGTGGTTTGCTGCTAAGCTGAGCTTCGATTTCTTCCTTCTGCTGCCTTTATCGGATATTTGCGACTTTGCATTCGCGTGAATCGTAGGTGCACACAGAATCCTTGTACTCTTGTTCAGTTGTATATAATTTATTTATGAAGTTGTTGAACATGTCGAATGATTCTGTTGAGCCTTGATTTCTTACTCCTCTGTGTTTTTTGAAATGTTCTCCTATTGATTCAATTAGTTTGAATTATGGGCTAGTGAAAAACTTTGTGTGAAATAACGTGTGTTAGAATTTCAATATTTCTCTATATATCAATTGAGATTTGGAAATCTCAATAGTTATTACAAAATTGCAGAACTTGAATATCAGTAGCGGTTTATATATTGTTATTGTAAATACTGATTTCAAAAGCCTTAATTGGGGTCCAAGGTATTCTGTTCAAGGCATTTAGATTGAGGTCTTTCCTTTTTCTTTCATTTTCATATATAAAGAGTTGACTACTTTGTGGATCAAATCCGTGTGTTACAACAAGACAAATTTGATTAAGTTGTATGTACACATAAATGATGGCTACAATTTCTGATTATGCGTTGAAAAGATTGTTAGTTCGTCTGATCATGTTGTTTTATCTCAAATGTAGCTTAGAAAATAATTTAGCAATGTGCTAGTTGCTTTAGGCACGATTAATAAATCGTTGTGATTATGGGTACGGTTCAGGGTTTATGAATTCGAGCTTAGATAAATTATTGTATTTGGTTATCTGATTTTTTTTACATGTTTCATGCTTAATGTGCTAAATATTACTGTTTTGATATTATCTGGATTGTACATATAAATTGTGCCTAAACCAATCTCCTCTCTGAGTCTTCTGATAGGTAGTTATATTGTACTTGCCTACCAGCATCACAAAACTTCTGTCTTCAGATAAAGCCAGTTAGTCTACCAGCTTCTGCTGAAGGATTTAGTCACACATGTTTATACGAGAGAGCCATTAGCTAGCCAGTGTTGTTCTACTACTGGTGATGCTTAACTCTCCTCGGCTCGGGTCGTCCGCCCGGGTTAAGCCAGGTCTAGATCAAACACCCAGGTTTCAACATAGAATAACTCAACTTCATACCGGATTCCTAGTAGGAATGCATATTTGCATCACATGTATTTTGACTTAGGGGACCCAACACAGAGGCTGGGTCCGTCTAGGACTAGCAACCTGAAACGAAAAAGATCATCCTAATGCATCCTACATGTTTTTCTGTGCATTTATTTATTTCGGATCTACATGTTGACCTTCTTCTGAATCGTGGAAGTATTGTGAAAGAAAGGAGAGAATAATAGCATAGAGAATTAATGGTATATTTTTAGAAAAACCAATGCCCAAATAATGTCGAAACTCTGCCGAACTTTTGACAAACTAAAAAAATTGTTTTTAAAAAATGATTTGTTTAGTGGTCATGAAAATGAAGAGTAAAAAAAATGAGAAAAATTTCATTTTTAAATAGTTTATTGAAAAAGGAAATACAAAAAAGAGTATTGTTTTTCCAAAAAATGATATTTGTCATTAATAGAGTCTTGTTTTCAAAAACAGTTTGTTTTATCGGATCGAACTACGCGGGTCTGATTCTCACCGAACGTGAGATACATAGGCAAACCTCATCGGTTCCGACCCCAATTTTCAAGAAATCCAAAAAATATTTTTCTTTAGTTCCTTCTTTAAAAATCTTTCATTAGAAAATTCAAAACAAAAATTAGTTTATAAAAATAAAAAAAGGTTTTCTTATTTATAAATCTCTTTCATGAAAAACAAAAGAAAATTCAATAAAAATCAAAATCCGAATTATGGGTTTCCGTCATTTTGAAGTTTTTTTCCAAAAAAAAAAAGATCAGAAACAAAAATCAAACTAAAAAAATACTCTTTAGATGTCTTTCTTTTGTAAATATCCATAAATTTTTTGAAAAATTGAAGTCCAAAAATATTTTAGCTTTTCTTTAGAAACACTTTTTAAATAAATTCAAAAAGATTAAAATATTTTCTTAAAAGTCTCTCTTCCGAAAATTAAGAGGCAAATTCCAAACCCCAAAAATATTTTCTTTCTTCCTTAGAAAAAGATAAAACAACTAAAAGTTCAAAAAAATATTTTCTTTTTACTTCTAAAATTCCCAAAGTTACGATCAAAAGAAAAGAAATTTTTAGAAGTCTTTCTTTCAAAAACAAAAATTGAGTCAAATTCAAAAATCCAAAAAAAAACATGTTCTTCTTTTAAAGCATTTTTTTAGAAAATTCCAAAAATGAACAAAAATTCAAAACAAAATCTAAAACAAACTTCCTTTATTCTTTTAAAGCATTTTTTATTTAAAAAATCCAAAAAAAGAGTTAGTTTACTTACTCCATTCCCAATCCCCCGAACTACGCAATATTTGATTCATGCGGGGTTATGATACGTAGGCAATCCCCATCGGATTCAATCATAGCCACAAAATAAGCTGAGTGAAAAATAAACTGAAAAAAAAGAATAGAAAGAAAAATAAAAATAAATGAAAAAGAAAAGAGAGTGACAAACAAAAAGAAGAAGAAAAAGAGTTACAAAATAAAAGAGTGAAAAAGAACAAAAGTGATTGGAGAGAGGAAGGAATAACAGAAAAGAGGTACAGAGTGAAAAGGGCTAGCTGAGGCAGGAATGAAAACATGCAACCGCATGTAGAAGCGTTTAACTGCTAGGTGCATTGCGTCCCAACATGTGATTTTCCTATATGTTAAATGCCTCAAAACTAACAAGGTTGTGTGTGTGAGCAAAAAAGGCAGGTTCTGTTAATATGGTTGGTTTTGTTGGTATGCGGTGATGAACATGCAACCTTGCACGCGGCCACTACATTATACACAAAATTGAGCACCAACTCCCAGAAATGCCGGTCCTTACCAAGCTCTATATAATCCCCAACCAAATGTTCCTCGGTACAATCCTCGCCCAAGAGAGTCTTTAAAAAGGAATCAGTTCACCCCTATTGGTGAATCATACTCAGGCTTGTTCAAAAAGCTAGTCAAGCGAGGTCTGCTGCAGCAGTGGCGCCGAATCAGCCAATACCGAGTCGCTATCACATCGGGATGATACTAGATGTGAATATCATTCTGAAGCAATGGGACACAGTACAAAGGATTGTTGGTCGTTGGACCCTCACAATGGCAGTTGAAGACTTGATTGAAGCTGAAAGAATCGTTTCCAGGACGAAAAGGTTCCTAATATGATGAACACTCCCCTTCCTACTCTAACAAAAGGGCCAATAGTCGAAATGATCTGTGAAAGCTGAGGAATTGGATACAGCACTGAAGGCTATTGCAGCCATTGCCGAGACAGAAGAAAAGCCAAAAAACGGTTGCCAAGCCTGAAAGTTCCCCATCAGACAAGAGTCCCGGTAGCCAGTCTTGCTATCCTTTCTACATCCGAATTTTCTAAGGGTGTAATCCAGATATTTTACTTTATTGTCTTACTTTCTGATATAAACCCTTCTATCTTAAAAAAATTCAAACAAAAAAAAAATGAAAATTCATTGTCGAGGAATGTCTCTTCTCTTAAGTCTTGTCATTTTTCTTTCTTATTCTCTTTTCAGTTATGTTAAATGCAGATTTCAATAACACGACATTCTTGCGGACTTCATGCCCGAATCTTGAAATCTATCAGACCTCGAAATAATGAATCAAGGATTGGATCACAGTGAAGATAAAGTTTAAGGAAATAAAACAAAGAGTTGGAACAACTGACGGAAAATTGGTTCCCAGATTGGAAAGATCCATACATTGCAACAAGAGTACTGCCAAAAGAGTGGTGAACTTAGGACACATCCAAGAAATGTCCTGAAACAACCGTCAATGCAAATGTAATCAAAATGTACTTTGTTTGATCCTTCATATAGCTCTAATATCTCCGGTTGGAATGACGAAGGCTTTCATTCTCGCTACCCAAACACTATCAACCCTTTGCAAACCCTTTGAGCCGGTTACAATTCTTTGACTACCCTCTTTGGAACCTCAAGGTGTCATTAGAAAAAAGGGGAAAAAGAAGAAGAAAGAATTGAAAAATAAAAATGAAATAGAAAAAACAAAAAAAAAAGAAGGAAGAGGAAAGGAAAAAGAAAAAGAAAAGAAAACGAAGAAAAAGAGGAAAAACAAAAGAAAATCCAAAAACAAAAGTTTCATGAACTACGTCCAACTTGATTCCGAAAGGATACGTAGGCAACCTCTCTCTGGGATTCAGTCACACAAAAATAAAAATCCAAAGTCCCCCGAAACTGAAACTGGGGCAAGTGTTATAATGGTTCAACAATGATCCCGCCTGATTGGTTCCAGAGTTGCAATTCAATCCAAATCATTTTTACCGGAATCCTTTCAAGTCCTTCCGATCAATCGGTGAGAATGTTCAAGGATCAGATAATGCAGCTACTTGGATCCGATGCAATCAAAATAAGAGAAATAAAATGAGAGAGTCTTATTGGTGAAAACCCACACGGGCACCATAAGGCGATGGTGAGCAGAGAAATGAAAAATGAGAGATCTTGTTAGTGAAAACTCGCAAATAGCACTATAAGATGATGGTGAGAAGAAAAATGATAGAGGCCAGCTCGTGAAAAGCCGAAAGAGGCGCCCCTGATCGAAAAGAGGATCCTCACATCCATCGGCATCAACAGAGTCTTGGCAAGGTTCCTCGATTTCAAGGCAAAGTTGTGATGAATTTCTAAGTCGGACGGTTTACACAGATCAGGCATCCAGTCCAAAAGGCATGTCATGTTCATTGAAGTCCGCACATACTCCAGATAAGTCCTTCTCCCCTTTCCCCTAAAGGGACACATTCTTGTTTAAATTCGTTCTCCATTCCCTTGTTTATTTTCTTTCTTTTGAATCCCTTTCGGTCTAATTCTGTTCCAAAACTAAGACAAAGAAAGGATGGTAAGACTGATTTACAGGGTTTTTATTTGGTGCGAGCTAAATGTGAAAAAGATACCCAGCCTCAGCAGGTGCATCAAGTCGACATCGACTGTCATTGCGGCCGATGCTCCGGAATTGAAAAATCTTGGAAGGAGAAAATCTAATTGAAGTACCTATAATGGCAAATGAAGTTGAAAAGGGCGTGTCCCACGTGGCTAACAATCTCGGCAAAGGTTTGAAAAGTGAAAGTGCCTAAAATGCTCTGAAATTGAAGTTGGAAGAAAGAAGCCAGAAAAGAAAGGCCTACAAAGGCAAAATAAAGTTGGAAATGTTAAGTCCCATGCGACTAGCCCGATGACTTTCCCGGCATAACCCGATGATTCTCCCGGCATAACCCGTGGACCTTTCTGGCATAACCCGATGACTTTCCCGGCATAACCCGTGGACGTATTTTGGCATAACCCGATGACTTTCCCGGCATAACCCGTGGAACTTTACGGCATAACCCGATGATTCTCCCGGCATAACCCGTGGACTTTTCCAGCATAACCCGATAACTTTCCTAGCATAACCCGTGGATCTTTTCCGGCATATCCCGATGACTTTCCCGGCATAAGCCGTAGACCTTTCCGGCATAACCCGTAAACCTTTTCCGGCATAACCCCTGAACCTTTTCTGGCATAACCCGTGGACCTTTCCGGCATAACCCGATGAATTTTCCGGCATAACCCGTGGACCCTTTGCGGCATAACCCAATGACTTTTTCAGCATAACCTGTGGATCCTTTCCGGTATAACCCGGCTATGTCCCAGCACAACCTGGACCCATTCACAAGGATACACAATCCTGATTTGACTGTTTAGATATGTGTCACAACTAACTCACGAAATTTTCCTACTGAAAACTGGGGAAGAAAATTTTGTTCGTTTGTTTGTCTTTGATGTCTTAAGCAGGTTGGCCTCAAAACACAAGGCACTAGATGACCAATGAAACGAGTCTCCATCCTGAATAAAGAAAAGAAGAAAAGAAATGAGCTCAAATATTGGAGCAAACAAAGGTGAGGATTGCTCGAAATCTGATTGAAATCACAAGCTCCGCCAATCTGTTTTACTCAATGCAGCAGAAAGAACCAGCACCTACAGCTAACGAGCATCAAGATTCAGAACGGAGTCTGCACCAAGACCTAGCCAAGACTCAAGATAAAGCTTCAAGAAATTATAGATAGGAATCTTGTAACTCGTAGCTGATAGGCTTATTTAGGCTTTTTAGTTTTGATTTTCATGTAATAAACGGGACCGAGAGCGGAACCTCGACGGCACCTCGCACGGCTCTTAACCTCGGCACTCCATCGCCCCACTCACTTCTGAACTACACGTGGCCTGATTCCTTTATAGCCAAGGATATGTAGGCAGCACAGATACCAGAGCTCGATCATATTCTCTTTTCTTCTTTCTTTTGGTCTCCTTAAATAAGGGTCGGGTCAAAAACCTGTCTAGTCAATCTTTGTCTGAAAACTCTTCGCGTTTTCAGTAAAAGAGGGGAAGCTGTTGACATGTGTTTGACCCTCCCCGAAAGTTTACCCATTTTAGCATATAAATATTTAGTTTAGACCTAATATCGTCATTTCAACTAATTTTTACTATTTTTACTTTATTTTATTTTATAATTTTGAAAATACAAAAAAATACAGTTTCATTAATATTTTGTAGTCATTTTAATCTTCAAAAATACAAAAAATATATATAGTACTTTATATATTATCTTTATATAAAAACGAAAATTACAAAAATAGTTTTATTAATATTTGTTAGTTATTTTTTTCTTAATGCAGCTTTCCCATTTTTACTCTACTCGCCGAGGGTCGATTGGAAGCAGCCTCTCTGCCCTTTCGGGCAGGGGTAAGGCTCGTCTACATATTACCCTCCCCAGACCCCACCTGGTGGGAGAATACTGGGTAGTTGTTGTTGTTGTTGTAGTTATTTTTTTCTTGAAAATATAAAAAATATCTTTATTTTAATATTCAGCACTATTTTAATAGTTATTTTGCTTATGTAGGATTAATTAAATAACATCGTATTTTTATTCTCGGTTGCGGGAAAAGAATAACATTTGAATTCAAACGACCATTTTTAGGCCTAAATTCGGATAACCCAATACCCGAGCGCATATACCCAAGCTCATTACCCTAAAAACTTAAAACTAAACTAGACTTATATATACTAGCCTAATGTTCAGCCCACAAGACACATCTTGGAGAGCTAAAAAAACCTAAGAAGATTATTCATCTTCTTCTCCATGAAGAAAACGAAAACCCTCACCTAAAACCTCCTTCAACCACCTGTCCTCACCTCTACTACCAGCGACCACCCTCAACGCCCGCTAACACCAGCAACCCGTCACACACAGCCCATCTCCCACCAAAACCACCAGCCTTCGCACAGCAACGACCAGCGTCTCTAACCAAACAGACCTGAACGACAACCAGCATTCCATCATCGCTGCTCAACATAGTCGTCGACCAGGCCAGCGCCCAGCTCGTCGACCACCAGCTGCTGTCACGTCCAAATGACCCCTTCGTCTTCCCCCACACACCAGCAACCATAACTGGTTGTTTACGCTGCTGTCCAGCAGCTCGTTCCCAGTTTGTCGCATTCCAGTCCGTTAGGTTGAGTCCATTTTTGGAGCTCGTTCGTGAGATCTGTTCGGAGGAAAGTATCGAAGTTTCGAGGTTGTCCGTCCGAGGGTTCCGGGCAGCTTCGCTGTTGTCGTGGTTTGCTGCTAAGCTGAGCTTCGATTTCTTCCTTCTGCTGCCTTTATCGGATATTTGCGACTTTGCATTCGCGTGAATCGTAGGTGCACACAGAATCCTTGTACTCTTGTTCAGTTGTATATGATTTATTTATGAAGTTGTTGAACATGTCGAATGATTCTGTTGAGCCTTGATTTCTTACTCCTCTGTGTTTTTTGAAATGTTCTCCTATTGATTCAATTAGTTTGAATTATGGGCTAGTGAAAAACTTTGTGTGAAATAACGTGTGTTAGAATTTGCATATTTCTCTATATATCAATTGAGATTTGGAAATCTCAATAGTTATTACATAATTGCAGAACTTGAATATCAGTAGCGCTATATATATTGTTATTGTAAATACTGATTTCAAAAGCCTTAATTGGGGTCCAAGGTATTCTGTTCAAGGCATTTAGATTGAGGTCTTTCCTTTTTCTTTCATTTTTATATATAAAGAGTTGACTACTTTGTGGATCAAATCCGTGTGTTACAACAAGACAAATTTGATTAAGTTGTATGTACACATAAATGATGGCTACAATTTCTGATTATGCGTTGAAAAGATTGTTAGTTCGTGTGATCATGTTGTTTTATCTCAAATGTAGCTTAGAAAATAATTTAGCAATGTGCTAGTTGCTTTAGGCACGATTAATAAACCGTTGTGACTATGGGTACGGTTCCCATAATATTATTAAGATGTCTAATTCTCAAAATTCGGGGGTGCATTTTATGAAACCGATTATAACGATTCTAGATAATCTCAGTGAATAAATTAGGATTTCTCTTTTTAGAGACAAATAAAGTAGAGAATCATAGGTGCTTTTAAGTGTGCCCTTAAAATAATAAATAAGACGAGCCATGCCAAACAAAAAATACAAAAGTTGCTGGGCCCTCTATACGTGTTTGTAAAGTTGCTTAGACTTCATATGAGCTGTTTAGCAAAAGTGCACGGCCTTCCCCAAAAATAATAACACCCTCTTTCCTTCATTTCAACTTTTGATTTAACTTTAAATTTTGCTTTCACTTTTAACTTTTGCTTTTACTTTTGTTTTAACTTTAACTTTTACTTTAATTTTTACTTTTTTTGCCTTTTTGCTTTAATTTTGGTTTTTGCTTTCCCATTAAACTTTAGTTTTAACTTTCGTTTTTGGCTTTAGCTTTGATTTAAACATAGGTATAACATGTGTAAAATCATATATTTAACCATTATAATAATTTAAGTGATCGTACTAGAGCCACGGGATCCGGGGGTGCCTAACACCTTCCATCGGGTCAACAGAATTTCTTACTTAAAATTTCTGGTTCGCAAACTTCATTTGGAAAGTCGAATATTTTCCTCGAATTGGGATTCAAGATAAACCGGTGACTTGGGACACCAAAAGCCAAACTTTTCCGAAGTGGCGACTCTGAAATAAATAAATAATCTCATTTGGAATATTGTCACTTAAATTGAAAAAACTCTCTTGTGCATTTTATCCCTCGGGGTAGGCGCGCAAAAAGGAGGTGTGACAGCTTTGGCGACTCTGCTGGGGAAACAAACCCAGAACTTCGGTTCAGGGTTTAAGAATTCGAGTTTTATCTGATTTTTTTTTACATGTTTCATGCTTAATGTGCTAAATATTACCGTTTTGATATTATCTGGATTGTACATATAAATTGTGCCTAAACCAATCTCCTCTCTGAGTCTTCTGATAGATAGTTATATTGTACTTGCCTACCAGCATCACAAAACTTCTGTCCTGAGATAAAGCCAGTTAGCCTACCAGCTTCTGGTGAAGGATTTAGTCACACATGTTTATACGAGAGAGCCATTAGCTAGCCAGTGTTGTTCTACTACTGGTGATGCATAACGCTCCTCGGCTCGGGTCATCCGCCCGGGTAAGCCAAGTCTAGATCAAACACCCAAGTTTTCAATATAGAATAACTCAACTTCATACCGGATTCCTAGTAGGAATGCTTATTTGCATCACATGTATTTTGACTTGGGGGAATCAACACAGAGGTTGGGTCCGTCTAGGACTAGCAACCTGAAACGAAAAAGATCATCCTAATGCATCCTACATGTTTTTCTGTGCATTTATTTATTTCGGATCTACATGTTGACCTTCTTCTGAATCGTGGAAGTATTGTGAAAAAAAGGAGAGAATAATAGCATAGAGAATTAATGGTATATTTTTAGAAAAACCAATGCCCAAATAATGTCGAAACTCTGCCGAACTTTTGACAAACTAAAAAAATTGTTTTTAAAAAATGATTTGTTTAGTGGTCATGAAAATGAAGAGTAAAAAAAATGAGAAAAATTTCATTTTTAAATAGTTTATTGAAAAAGGAAATACAAAAAAGAGTATTGTTTTTCCAAAAAATGATATTTGTCATTAATAGAGTCTTGTTTTCAAAAACAGTTTGTTTTATCGGATCGAACTACGCGGGTCTGATTCTCACCGAACGTGAGATACATAGGCAAACCTCATCGGTTCCGACCCCAATTTTCAAGAATTCCAAAAAATATTTTTCTTTAGTTCCTTCTTTAAAAATCTTTCATTAGAAAATTCAAAACAAAAATTAGTTTTTTAAAATAAAAAAAGGTTTTCTTATTTATAATCTCTTTCATGAAAAACAAAAGAAAATTCAATAAAAATCAAAATCCGAATTATGGGTTTCCGTCATTTTGAAGTTTTTTTCCAAAAAAAAAGATCAGAAACAAAAATCAAACTAAAAAAATACTCTTTAGATGTCTTTCTTTTGTAAATATCCATAAATTTTTTGAAAAATTGAAGTCCAAAAATATTTTAGCTTTTCTTTAGAAACACTTTTTAAATAAATTCAAAAAGATTAAAATATTTTCTTAAAAGTCTCTCTTCCGAAAATTAAGAGGCAAATTCCAAACCCCAAAAATATTTTCTTTCTTCCTTAGAAAAAGATAAAACAACTAAAAGTTCAAAAAAATATTTTCTTTTTACTTCTAAAATTCCCAAAGTTACGATCAAAAGAAAAGAAATTTTTAGAAGTCTTTCTTTCAAAAACAAAAATTGAGTCAAATTCAAAAATCCAAAAAAAAACATGTTCTTCTTTTAAAGCATTTTTTTAGAAAATTCCAAAAATGAACAAAAATTCAAAACAAAATCTAAACCAAACTTCCTTTATTCTTTTAAAGCATTTTTTATTAAAAAAATCCAAAAAAAGAATTAGTTTACTTACTCCATCCCAATCCCCGAACTACGCAATATTTGATTCATGCGGGGGTTATGATACGTAGGCAATCCCCATCGGATTCGATCATAGCCACAAAATAAGCTGAGTGAAAAATAAACTGAAAAAAAAGAATAGAAAGAAAAATAAAAATAAATGAAAAAGAAAAGAGAGTGACAAACAAAAAGAAGAAGAAAAAGAGTTACAAAATAAAAGAGTGAAAAAGAACAAAAGTGATTGGAGAGAGGAAGGAATAAAAGAAAAGAGGTACAGAGTGAAAAGGGCTAGCTGAGGCAGGAATGAAAACATGCAACCGTTCAAACACATGTAGAAGCGTTTAACTGCTAGGTGCATTGCGTCCCAACATGTGATTTTCCTATATGTTAAATGCCTCAAAACTAACAAGGTTGTGTGTGTGAGCAATAAAGGCAGGTTCTGTTAATATGGTTGGTTTTGTTGGTATGCGGTGATGAACATGCAACCTTGCACGCGGCCACTACTTTATACACAAAATTGAGCACCAACTCCCAGAAATGCCGGTCCTTACCAAGCTCTATATAATCCCCAATCAAATGTTCCTCGGTACAATCCTCGCCCAAGAGAGTCTTTAAAAAGGAATCAGTTCACCCCTATTGGTGAATCATACTCAGGCTTGTTCAAAAAGCTAGTCAAGCGAGGTCTGCTGCAGCAGTGGCGCCGAATCAGCCAATACCGAGTCGCTATCACATCGGGATGATACTAGATGTGAATACCATTCTGAAGCAGTGGGACACAGTACATAGGACTGTTGGTCGTTGGACCCTCAAAATGGCAGTTGAAGACTTGATTGAAGCTGAAAGAATCGTTTCCAGGACGAAAAGGTTCCTAATATGATGAACACTCCCCTTCCTACTCTAACAAAAGGGCCAATAGTCGAAATGATCTGTGAAAGCTGAGGAATTGGATACAGCACTGAAGGCTATTGCAGCCATTGCCGAGACAGAAGAAAAGCCAAAAAACGGTTGCCAAGCCTGAAAGTTCCCCATTAGACAAGAGTCCCGGTAGCCAGTCTTGCTATCCTTTCTACATGCGAATTTTCTAAGGGTGTAATCCAGATATTTTACTTTATTGTCTTACTTTCTGATATAAACCCTTCTATCTTAAAAAAATTTCAACAAAAAAAAATGAAAATTCATTGTCGAGGAATGTCTCTTCTCTTAAGTCTTGTCATTTTTCTTTCTTATTCTCTTTTCAGTTATGTTAAATGCAGATTTCAATAACACGACATTCTTGCGGACTTCATGCCCGAATCTTGAAATCTATCAGACCTCGAAATAATGAATCAAGGATTGGATCACAGTGAAGATAAAGTTTAAGGAAATAAAACAAAGAGTTGGAACAACTGACGGAAAATTGGTTCCCAGATTGGAAAGATCCATACATTACAACAAGAGTACTGCCAAAAGAGTGGTGAACTTAGGACACATCCAAGAAATGTCCTGAAACAACCGTCAATGCAAATGTAATCAAAATGTACTTTGTTTGATCCTTCATATAGCTCTAATATCTCCGGTTGGAATGAAGAAGGCTTTCATTCTCGCTACCCAAACACTATCAACCCTTTGCAAATCCTTTGAGCCGGTTACAATTCTTTGACTACCCTCTTTGGAACCTCAAGGTGTCATTAGAAAAAAGGGGAAAAAGAAGAAGAAAGAATTGAAAAATAAAAATGAAATAGAAAAAACAAAAAAAAAGAAGGAAGAGGAAAGGAAAAAGAAAAAGAAAAGAAAACGAAGAAAAAGAGGAAAAACAAAAGAAAATCCAAAAACAAAAGTTTCATGAACTACGTCCAACTTGATTCCGAAAGGATACGTAGGCAACCTCTCTCTGGGATTCAGTCACACAAAAATAAAAATCCAAAGTCCCCCGAAACTGAAACTGGGGCAAGTGTTATAATGGTTCAACAATGATCCCGCCTGATTGGTTCCAGAGTTGCAATTCAATCCAAATCATTTTTACCCGAATCCTTTCAAGTCCTTCCGATCAATCGGTGAGAATGTTCAAGGATCAGATAATGCAGCTACTTGGATCCGATGCAATCAAAATAAGAGAAATAAAATGAGAGAGTCTTATTGGTGAAAACCCACACGGGCACCATAAGGCGATGGTGAGCAGAGAAATGAAAAATGAGAGATCTTGTTAGTGAAAACTCGCAAATAGCACTATAAGATGATGGTGAGAAGAAAAATGATAGAGGCCAGCTCGTGAAAAGCCGAAAGAGGCGCCCCTGATCGAAAAGAGGATCCTCACATCCATCGGCATCAACAGAGTCTTGGCAAGGTTCCTCGATTTCAAGGCAAAGTTGTGATGAATTTCTGAGTCGGACGGTTTACACAGATCAGGCATCCAGTCCAAAAGGCATGTCATGTTCATTGAAGTCCGCACATACTCCAGATAAGTCCTTCTCCCCTTTCCCCTAAAGGGACACATTCTTGTTTAAATTCGTTCTCCATTCCCTTGTTTATTTTCTTTCTTTTGAATCCCTTTCGGTCTAATTCTGTTCCAAAACTAAGACAAAGAAAGGATGGTAAGACTGATTTACAGGGTTTTTATTTGGTGCGAGCTAAATGTGAAAAAGATACCCAGCCTCAGCAGGTGCATCAAGTCGACATCGACTGTCATTGCGGCCGATGCTCCGGAATTGAAAAATCTTGGAAGGAGAAAATCTAATTGAAGTACCTATAAAGGCAAATGAAGTTGAAAAGGGCGTGTCCCACGTGGCTAACAATCTCGGCAAAGGTTTGAAAAGTGAAAGTGCCTAAAATGCTCTGAAATTGAAGTTGGAAGAAAGAAGCCAGAAAAGAAAGGCCTACAAAGGCAAAATAAAGTTGGAAATGTTAAGTCCCATGCGACTAGCCCGATGACTTTCCCGGCATAACCCGATGATTCTTCCGGCATAACCCGTGGACCTTTCTGGCATAACCCAATGACTTTCCCGGCATAACCCGTGGACCTATTTTGGTATAACCCGATGACTTTCCCGGCATAACCCGTGGAACTTTACGGCATAACCCGATGATTCTCCCGGCATAACCCGTGGACTTTTCCAGCATAACCCGATAACTTTCCTAGCATAACCCGTGGATCTTTTCCGGCATATCCCGATGACTTTCCCGGCATAAGCCGTAGACCTTTCCGGCATAACCCGTAAACCTTTTCCGGCATAACCCGTGAACCTTTTCTGGCATAACCCGTGGACCTCTCCGGCATAACCCGATGAATTTTCCGGCATAACCCGTGGACCCTTTGCGGCATAACCCAATGACTTTTTCAGCATAACCTGTGGATCCTTTCCGGTATAACCGGGCTATGTCCCAGCACAACCTGGACCCATTCACAAGGATACACAATCCTGATTTGACTGTTTAGATATGTGTCACAACTAACTCACGAAATTTTCCTACTGAAAACTGGGGAAGAAAATTTTGTTCGCTTGTTTGTCTTTGATGTCTTAAGCAGGTTGGCCTCAAAACACAAGGCACTAGATGTCCGATGATACGAGTCTCCATCCTGAATAAAGAAAAGAAGAAAAGAAATGAGCTCAAATATTGGAGCAAACAAAGGTGAGGATTGCTCGAAATCTGATTGAAATAACAAGCTCCGCCAATCTTGTTTTACTCAATGCAGCAGAAAGAACCAGCACCTACAGCTAACGAGCATCAAGATTCAGAACGGAGTCTGCACCAAGACCTAGCCAAGACTCAAGATAAAGCTTCAAGAAATTATAGATAGGAATCTTGTAACTCGTAGCTGATAGGCTTATTTAGGCTTTTTAGTTTTGATTTTCATGTAATAAACGGGACCGAGAGCGGAACCTCGACGGCACCTCGCACGGCTCTTAACCTCGGCACTCCATCGCCCCACTCACTTCTGAACTACACGTGGCCTGATTCCTTTATAGCCAAGGATATGTAGGCAGCTCAGATACCAGAGCTCGATCATATCCTCTTTTCTTCTTTCTTTTGGTCTCCTTAAATAAGGGTCGGGTCAAAAACCTGTCTAGTCAATCTTTGTCTGAAAACTCTTCGCGTTTTCAGTAAAAGAGGGGAAGCTGTTGACATGTGTTTGACCCTCCCCGAAAGTTTACCCATTTTAGCATATAAATATTTAGTTTAGACCTAATATCGTCATTTCAACTAATTTTTACTATTTTTACTTTATTTTATTTTATAATTTTGAAAATACAAAAAAATACAGTTTCATTAATATTTTGTAGTCATTTTAATCTTCAAAAATACAAAAAAAATATATAGTACTTTATATATTATCTTTATATAAAAACGAGAATTACAAAAATAGTTTTATTAATATTTGTTAGTTATTTTTTTCTTAATGCAGCTTTCCCATTTTTACTCTACTCGCCGAGGGTCGATTGGAAGCAGCCTCTCTGCCCTTTCGGGCAGGGGTAAGGCTCGTCTACATATTACCCTCCCCAGACCCCACCTGGTGGGAGTATACTGGGTAGTTGTTTTTGTTGTTGTAGTTATTTTTTTCTTGAAAATATAAAAAATATCTTTATTTTAATATTCAGCACTATTTTAATAGTTATTTTGCTTATGTAGGATTAATTAAATAACATCGTATTTTTATTCTCGGTTGCGGGAAAAGAATAACATTTGAATTCAAACGACCATTTTTAGGCCTAAATTCGGATAACCCAATACCCGAGCCCATATACCCAAGCTCATTACCCTAAAAACTTAAAACTAAACTAGACTTATATATACTAGCCTAATGTTCAGCCCACAAGACACATCTTGGAGAGCTAAAAAAACCTAAGAAGATTATTCATCTTCTTCTCCATGAAGAAAACGAAAATCCTCACCTAAAACCTCCTTCAACCACCTGTCCTCACCTCTACTACCAGCGACCACCCTCAACGCCCGCTAACACCAGCAACCCGTCACACACAGCCCATCTCCCACCAAAACCACCAGCCTTCGCACAGCAACGACCAGCGTCTCTAACCAAACAGACCTGAACGACAACCAGCCTTCCATCATCGCTGCTCAACATAGTCGTCGACCAGGCCAGCGCCCAGCTCGTCGACCACCAGCTGCTGTCACGTCCAAATGACCCCTTCGTCTTCCCCCACACACCAGCAACCATAACTGGTTGTTTACGCTGTAAGATATATGAATTTATATCTAGATATATGGACTTATATCTACACACATATGAACAATATATGTATAATTATATGTTATGTGCTATCTTTTGGTTTGGCCTAATTATGTGGTCTTATGGACATTATGTTAAGGGGGCCAATGTATTGTCATACTAAAGTGTAGGACTAATGTGTAGATACCCAAAAGGGTAACCTTAGTTTATGATGGGCTAACTAAGGTTACATAAGTAACTATGGTTACTTGCTTGTGACTCTTGAATTATGTAACTCTTGCAAGACATAACTCAAGACATAACTCTTGTCTTGTAACTCTTGTCTCTTGGGTTATGTAACTCCTAGAGTTATAAAGTGGGGTTATGGTTCCCATTCTAGTGCAAGACAAGTTCTTCTTCCTCCCATTGAATCAAGAACTCAAACAATCCATTGTCTTGCAAATAGGGTGGAAAACCATAAGCCAAATTTTGATAATTGTCATAACACTATTATTGTGAACCTTTTCATATATTGTTGAGTATTGTGGATACATTCTTGTGGGGACAAATATACTTCAAGAAACTTGAAGGAAGGCTAAAGGAGTTCACAACAAAGGACAATCGTCAAAAGGAGGCTCAACATTTCCACATATGGATTGAGGTTAGCTTCCACTCATGTAGTTTATATATCCGAATTATTCAATATGAAGGTTGTTCTCTTTAGTAGGAATCATAATCCTAACAATTGGTATCAGAGCCACCCTTCATTTTGGATAATTTGGATGATCATAAGGTTCATGTTATGTTAGAAATCATGTTTAAGTTTAATTAGAATTTTGTTTATGAAATTCTACCATGAAATAGCATGATCTTATGATTGTTATGTTTATGATGTATTTGATGTTATAACATTGGATTAAGCATGATTTTAGTAGGTTAACAACATGTTTTTTATGTTTAAGATCCATGTTGAAAATCATGAATTATTCTGGAAATTATTTTTTGGTCACTGCCAGTCAGACAATCAATTGTTGCCTTAAACAATTGATTGTCTGAGACGTTTAAAATTCTGGCAGTTATTCAAGTAAGTTGAAACGTTTTCCAGTAACTGAAAAAATTCTCAGAAAAATCCAAACAATCGATTGTCTGGCTTGACAATCGATTGTTGGATGATCCAGTAACTAAAATTTCAGAAAAACCAAACAATCGATTGTCTGGCTTTGACAATCGATTGTCTGGTCCAGTAACAAATTTTCAAAAAAAAAAACCAAACAATCGATTGTCTAGTTTTGACAATCGATTGCCTGGTCCAGTAACTCAAAACTTTTTCAGAAAAAAAAATCAAACAATCGATTGTCTGGTTTTGACAATCGATTGTCTGGTGCAGTAAAAATTCTCAGAAAAAACCAAACAATCGATTGTCTGGTTTTGACAATCGATTGTCTGGTCCAGTAAAGTTTTTTCAGAAAAACCAAACAATCGATTATCTGGTTTTGACAATCGATTGTCTTGGTCCAGTAAGGTTAAAAAAACGTTTCAACTCTCTTACTTTCAGTGAATATTAATTGTTTTAAAGTCCATCAATTCTTGTACTATATATTGAATTGTCCAATTCAGTAAACAACGATTAATATTCAAGTGTTGCACATCAAAACTTGTAACACATTAAGTTGAGATTCATAAAATGGCTTAAGGAACTAAAGTATATAGCATCTAATATTTTAGTTTTTCAATTGAAGCATTATGTTGCCAAAGTAACCTCTATTGTGTAGATTGATTAATTTTAAAATATAAGATGACTGTGGATGTTAGTCTTCCATGCGTTTAACATCGGCCCAAAGGAAGGTGTTATTTGGCAGGAATTCGAACATTCTTGTGGTGGTAAATATGAGACGATTATTTGGTTTTCCATGTGAATATTAAATCGGCCCAAAGGAAGGTTTAATATTTGACAGGAGTTTATTGTCTATGTTTGATCACTACACCAAGAGTACCGCTTACAAGTTGTTTTTCTGTCCAAAGACTAAAAACAGTGTTGTGCTAGGTATCTTGTAATGGGAAATGCCTAATTTTGAATCTATAAAGTTAAAGTTCAAGTATTTGTAAGCATGTATTTAGTAATCCTTTTGTTCTATTTTCAGTAAATTCTTCTGCTTCTATGATCTCTGCCAATATCAATAGCATCCTTGTGCTTAACGGCACAAATTTTAAGGAATGGAAAGAGAATGTAATGATCGTTCTCGGTTGCATGGATCTTGACTTAGCACTTCGGACCGAGCAACCTACTCCTCTTGAGGATACATCCTCTCCTAATGAAAAGAGAGCGATGGAGAAGTGGGAACGCTCGAATCGCATGAGTCTAATGATCATGAAGCGTGCAATTCCAGAATCATTCAGGGGCACTATGAATGATGAACCTGTTGCCAAAGTTTTCCTTGTAAACCTCGAACAGCGTTTTATTCAAAACGAAAAGGCGGAAACAAGTGCACTATTGAGTAAACTTGTTTCTATGAGGTATAAGGGCAAGGAAAACATTAGGGAGTACATTTTGGAAATGTCTCATCTTGCTTCGAAACTTAAGTTACTCAAGCTAGTATTACCTGAGGAACTGCTTGTGTACTTTGTTTTGATATCTCTTCCGGCACACTTTAATCAGTTTAAGGTCAGTTATAACTGCCTGAAGGAGAAATGGACTCTTAATGAGCTCATTTCACATTGTGTGCAAGAAGAGGAAAGGATTAAGCAAGATAAGACTGAAAGTGCTCATTTGGCATCTTCTTCTAAGGAAACTAAGAAGAGGAAAAATAAGGAAGTTGCGGTTGTAAGGCCCAAGATTAAGCAACATAAGGAACCTAAGGTTGAAATTACTGGATTAGGTTGCTTTCTCTGTAATAGGGCTGATCATGTAAAGAGAGATTGTACCAAGTACCATGCCTGGCGTGCGAAAAAAAAAGGTACATTTCTGTCTCTTGTTTGTTCTGAAGTTAATATAATTTCGGTACCTAAGGATAATTGGTGGGTAGGTTATGCTGCTCACATAAGGATATCTATGCAGGGTTGCCTGAACCGCCGAAAACCAAAAGATGGTGAAAGATACATCTATGAGGGTGACGGCAAGAAGGTGCCAGTTGAAGCTATTGGCAAATTTAGGCTGTTGTTTAAGACCGGTTTTCATTTAGATTTGGATGAGACTTTTATTGTACCGTCTTTTAGACGGAATTTAATTTCAGTTCCCCAATTGGACATATCCGGTTGTAAATGTACATTTGGGGATAATAAAGTTAATCTCTTTCGGAATTCAAATCTTATTGGTACTGATGTTTTATCAACATTTGATAGCTTATATTTGGTTGATACAATAACTTCAAATAAAGAAACTTTGCATACAAGTTTAAGTGGTACTAAAAGAAAATTAACTAATGAGAATTCTATTTCACTCTGGCATAAACGTTTGTGTCTCATATCCATTCAAAGAATTCAGAAACTCGTGTCAGAAGGAATTCTTGATCCTCTTGATTCCTCAAATTCGGAAATTTTGTATTGAGTGTATCAAGGGAAAACAAACAAACAAGAACTAGATTAGGTGCTAAGAGATTCGGACGTCTTAGAATTGATACATACGGATATTTGTGGGCCATTTCCTACTCCTTGTCGGAATGGTCAACAATACTTTATCAAATTCATAGACGATTACTCTCGTTATGGGTACCTATATCTTATTCATGAAAAGTCCCAATCCATATTAAAAAACCGTAGCTTATATTCTTAATAGAGTTCCAACTGCAGCTACAATAAAAACCCCATATGAACTTTGGACTGGGCATAAACCCGGTATTCGGCATTTTCACATTTGGGGTTGTCCAGCTGAGGCAAGGCCTTATAGGCCGAATGAGAAGAAACTGGACGCTAAGACGGTTATTAGCTATTTTGTTGGATACTCTGAAAATCCAGGGGTTTTAAGTTTTATGATCCCACATCACGAACTATTTTTGAGACGGGAAATGCTAGGTTCTTTGAGGATATTGAGTTTGGGGGGTGGGGAGATAAAGTTGTTAGAGATTTTGTCTTTGAGGAAGAACATGTGTCTTTCCCTCAAGTTGTTGATGCAACTCTGGTTCAAGACAATCTCGAAAATCTCCCCCATCAGGAACCTGATATAACTAATGAAAATCAAACTCAACAACCTCAAATAACTGAAATGCCATTAAGGAGATCCACTAGAGAGAGGAGAAATGCAATTTCGGATGATTATTATGTATTTCTCCAAGAACAAGAAAGTGATATTGGACTTGAGGAAGATGATCCAATCAACTTCCGTCAAGTCATTAAGTGTTCTAACTCTCAAAAGTGGATTGATGCCATGAATGATGAGATGAAGTCTATGAGCGATAATGACGTTTGGGAGCTTGTTACGTTGCCCGAAGGTACGAAACCTATTGGTTGTAAATGGATTTTTAAAACCAAAAGGGATTCAGGGGGCAATGTTATTAAGTACAAAGCTCGTCTTGTCGCAAAAGACTACACTCAGAAAGAAGGCATTGATTATAAAGAAACTTTCTCTCCAGTTTCATCGAAAGACTCTTTCAGGACTATAATGGCATTAGTAGCACATTTTGATCTTGAGCTTCATCAAATGGATGTTAAGACTGCTTTTCTCAATGGTGACATTGAGGAAACAGTTTATATGGTGCAACCTGAAAACTTTGTTTCGGATGAATTAGAGAAGAAGGTTTGCAAATTAAAGAAATCCATCTATGGGCTCAAGCAAGCTTCTCGTCAATGGTATTATAAGTTTCATGCAGTCATTACATCTTTTGGTTTTGAACCGAATATTGCTGATGACTGTATATACCATGAGTGCAGTGGGAGTAAGTATATTTTTCTGGTTTTATATGTCGATGACATACTGCTTGCCTGTAACGATATAGCATTATTACTTGAAACTAAGAAATTTCTTTCAAAGAAATTTGAATTGAAAGATCTTGGTGAAGCTTCTTTTGTATTAGGAATTCAGATACAACGAGAATGCTCCAAAGGCGTTCTCGGTCTGTAACAAAAGGGCTATATCGATAAGGTTCTGAAAAGATTTGGCATGCAGGATTGTAAACCAGGCAACACCCCTGTTACTAAGGGAGACAAGTTTAGTCTCAAACAGTGCCCAAATAATAATTATGAAATTTCGGAAATGCAGAAGACGCCTTATGCTTCGGCGGTAGGTAGTCTGATGTATGCTCAGGTATGTACACGACCTGATATAGCATACATTGTTGGGATGTTAGGCAGATATCTAAGCAATCCGGGTATGGACCATTGGTAGGCAGCCAAAAGGGTCATGAGGAACATACATAGAACAAAGGATTACATGCTTACATATCGGAATTCGGACCAGTTTGAGATCATCAGGTATACCGACTCCAATTTTGCCATTTATGCTAATAACATATGTAACCATGGTTGCATATGTTAATAACAACAGTAGTTTGACGAAAGCAAAACATAAGGACGTCAAATTTCGGGTTGTTAAAGAAAGAGTACAAAATGGACAATTGTGCATTAAGTACATAAGTACAAACTCCATGCTTGCGGATCCGCTCACTAAGGGATTGACACCAAAAGTATTTCTTGAGCATATTGCTTGTATGGGTGTCAAATCAGATAAGGATTATGTATTTTAGTGGGAGTTTGTATTGCACATTTATGTATTGTCCATTATATTCAGTAATTCAGTTATATCTGCGCAGATATTCAGTTTTAAAGTTTTCTTGTACTCTTACAGTTTAAGTATGATCTCAATAAAGAGAACCAGTTGGAAATAGACATTCTATTGACCACACTTTATGTTATTTCCATGCTACATACCTACACTTGATCCATGTCGTTGGTTATATTGATATACGTGATCTATGATTGGTTCTAGTTACGAATGAGTAACGACGAGCTCTTAGGTCCTATGTTGGTATGATTGATGGACCGGATTGTTCATGACAATTTTATTGTGATAGCAATTTTGTGCACCTAAGGTTTGTAACATATAATATTAAGGTTTGTACATATGTTTGTATATCTCGTCCAAGTGGGAGATTGTAAGATATATGGATTTATATCTAGATATATGGACTTATATCTACACACATATGAACAATATATGGATAATTATATGTTATGTGCTATCTTTTGGTTTGGCCTAATTATGTGGTCTTATGGACATTATGTTAAGGGGGCCAATGTATTGTCATACTAAAGTGTAGGACTAATGTGTAGATACCCAAAAGGGTTACCTTAGTTTATGATGGGCTAACTAAGGTTACATAAGTAACTATGGTTACTTGCTTGTGACTCTTGAGTTATGTAACTCTTGCAAGACATAACTCAAGACATAACTCTTGTCTTGTAACTCTTGTCTCTTGGGTTATGTAACTCCTAGAGTTATAAAGTGGGGTTATGGTTCCCATTCTAGTGCAAGACAAGTTCTTCTTCCTCCCATTGAATCAAGAACTCAAACAATCCATTGTCTTGCAAATAGGGTGGAAAACCATAAGCCAAATTTTGATAATTGTCATAACACTATTATTGTGAACCTTTTCATATATTGTTGAGTATTGTGGATACATTCTTGTGGGGACAAATATACTTCAAGAAACTTGAAGGAAGGCTAAAGGAGTTCACAACAAAGGACAATCGTCAAAAGGAGGCTCAACATTTCCACATATGGATTGAGGTTAGCTTCCGCTCATGTAGTTTATATATCCGAATTATTCAATATGAAGGTTGTTGTCTTTAGTAGGAATCATATTCCTAACATACGCTGCTGTCCAGCAGCTCGTTCCCAGCTTGTCGCATTCCAGTCCGTTAGGTTGAGTCCATTTTTGGAGCTCGTTCGTGAGATCTGTTCGGAGGAAAGTATCGAAGTTTCGAGGTTGTCCGTCCGAGGGTTCCGGGCAGCTTCGCTGTTGTCGTGGTTTGCTGCTAAGCTGAGCTTCGATTTCTTCCTTCTGCTGCCTTTATCGGATATTTGCGACTTTGCATTCGCGTGAATCGTAGGTGCACACAGAATCCTTGTACTCTTGTTCAGTTGTATATGATTTATTTATGAAGTTGTTGAACATGTCGAATGATTCTGTTGAGCCTTGATTTCTTACTCCTCTGTGTTTTTTGAAATGTTCTCCTATTGATTCAATTAGTTTGAATTATGGGCTAGTGAAAAACTTTGTGTGAAATAACGTGTGTTAGAATTTGCATATTTCTCTATATATCAATTGAGATTTGGAAATCTCAATAGTTATTACATAATTGCAGAACTTGAATATCAGTATCGCTATATATATTGTTATTGTAAATACTGATTTCAAAAGCCTTAATTGGGGTCCAAGGTATTCTGTTCAAGGCATTTAGATTGAGGTCTTTCCTTTTTCTTTCATTTTTATATATAAAGAGTTGACTACTTTGTGGATCAAATCCGTGTGTTACAACAAGACAAATTTGATTAAGTTGTATGTACACATAAATGATGGCTACAATTTCTGATTATGCGTTGAAAAGATTGTTAGTTCGTGTGATCATGTTGTTTTATCTCAAATGTAGCTTAGAAAATAATTTAGCAATGTGCTAGTTGCTTTAAGCACGATTAATAAACCGTTGTGACTATGGGTACGGTTCAGGGTTTAAGACTTCGAGCTTAGACAAATTATTGTATTTGGTTATCTGATTTTTTTTACATATTTCATGCTTAATGTGCTAAATATTACCGTTTTGATATTATCTGGATTGTACATATAAATTGTGCCTAAACCAATCTCCTCTCTGAGTCTTCTGATAGGTAGTTATATTGTACTTGCCTACCAGCATCACAAAACTTCTGTCTTGAGATAAAGCCAGTTAGTCTACCAGCTTCTGGTGAAGGATTTAGTCACACATGTTTATACGAGAGAGCCATTAGCTAGCCAGTGCTGTTCTACTACTGGTGATGCTTAACGCTCCTCGGCTCGGGTCGTCCGCCCGGGTAAGCCAGGTCTAGATCAAACACCCAGGCTTTCAACATAGAATAACTCAACTTCATACCGGATTCCTAGTAGGAATGCTTATTTGCATCACATGTATTTTGACTTAGGGGACTCAACACAGAGGTTGGGTCCGTCTAGGACTAGCAACCTGAAAAGAAAAAGACCATCCTGATGCATCCTACATGTTTTTCTGTACATTTATTTATTTCGGATCTGCATGTTGACCTTCTTCTGAATCGTGGAAGTATTGTGAAAAAAAGGAGAGAATAATAGCATAGAGAATTAATGGTATATTTTTAGAAAAACCAATGCCCAAATAATGTCGAAACTCTGCCGAACTTTTGACAAACTAATAAAATTGTTTTTAAAAAATGATTTGCTTAGTGGTCATGAAAATGAAGAGTAAAAAAAATGAGAAAAATTTCATTTTTAAATAGTTTATTGAAAAAGGAAATACAAAAAAGAGTATTGTTTTTCCAAAAAATGATGTTTGTCATTAATAGAGTCTTATTTTCAAAAATAGTTTGTTTTATCGGATCGAACTATGCGGGTCTGATTCTCACCGGACGTGAGATACATAGGCAAACCTCATCGGTTCCGACCCCAATTTTCAAGAAATCCAAAAAATATTTTTCTTTAGTTCCTTCTTTAAAAATCTTTCATTAGAAAATTCAAAACAAAAATTAGTTTTTTAAAATAAAAAAAGGTTTTCTTATTTATAATCTCTTTCATGAAAAACAAAAGAAAATTCAATAAAAATCAAAATCCGAATTATGGGTTTCCATCATTTTGAAGTTTTCTTCCAAAAAAAAAAGATCAGAAACAAAAATCAAACTAAAAAAATACTCTTTAGATGTCTTTCTTTTGTAAATATCCATAAATCTTTTGAAAAATTGAAGTCCAAAAATATTTTAGCTTTTCTTTAGAAACACTTTTTAAATAAATTCAAAAAAATTAAAATATTTTCTTAAAAGTCTCTCTTCCGAAAATTAAGAGGCAAAATCCAAACCCCAAAAATATTTTCTTTCTTCCTTAGAAAAAGATAAAACAACTAAAAGTTCAAAAAAATATTTTCTTTTTACTTCTAAAATTCCCAAAGTTAAGATCAAAAGAAAAGAAATTTTTAGAAGTCTTTCTTTCAAAAACAAAAATTGAGTCAAATTCAAAAATCAAAAAAAAACATGTTCTTCTTTTAAAGCATTTTTTTAGAAAATTCCAAAAATGAACAAAAATTCAAAACAAAATCAAAAACAAACTTCCTTTATTCTTTTAAAGCACTTTTTATTTAAAAAATCCAAAAAAAAAGTTAGATTACTTACTCCATTCCCAATCCCCCGAACTACGCAAGATTTGATTCATGCGGGGTTATGATACGTAGGCAAACCCCATCGGATTCGATCATAGCCACAAAATAAGCTGAGTGAAAAATAAACTGAAAAAAAAGAATAGAAAGAAAATTAAAAATAAATGAAAAAGAAAAGAGTGACAAACAAAAAGAAGAAGAAAAAGAGTTACAAAATAAAAGAGTGAAAAAGAACAAAAGTGATTGGAGAGATGAAGGAATAAAAGAAAAGAGGTACAGAGTGAAAAGGGCTAGCTGAGGCAGGAATGAAAACATGCAACCGTTCAAACACATGTAGAAGCGTTTAACTGTTAGGTGTATTGCGTCCCAACATGTGATTTTCCTATATGTTAAATGCCTCAAAATTAACAAGGTTGTGTGTGTGTGAGCAAAAAAGGCAGGTTCTGTTAATATGGTTGGTTTTGTTGGTATGCGGTGATGAACATGCAACCTTGCACGCGGCCACTACATTATACAACAAAATTGAGCACCACCTCCCAGAAATGCCCGTCCTTACCAAGCTCCATATAATCCCCAATCAAATGTTCCCCGGTACAATCCTCGCCCAAGAGAGTCATTAAAAAGGAATCAGTTCACCCCTATTGGTGAATCACACTCAGGCTTGTTCAAAAAGCTAGTCAGGCGAGGTCTGCTGCAGCAGTGGCGCCGAATCAGCCAATACCGAGTCGCTATCACATCGGGATGATACTAGATGTGAATACCATTCTGAATCAGTGGGACACAGTACAAAGGACTGTTGGTCGTTGGACCCTCAAAATGGCAGTTGAAGACTTGATTGAAGCTGAAAGAATCGTTTCCAGGACGAAAAGGTTCCTAATATGATGAACACTCCCCTTCCTACTCTAACAAAAGGGCCAATAGTCGAAATGATCTGTGAAAGCTGAGGAATTGGATACAGCACTGAAGGCTATTGCAGCCATTGCCGAGACAGAAGAAAAGCCAATAACCGGTTGCCAAGCCTGAAAGTTCCCCATCAGACAAGAATCTCGGTAGCCAGTCTTGCTATCCTTTCTACATCCGAATTTTCTAAGGGTGTAATCCAGATATTTTACTTTATTGTCTTACTTTCTGATATAAACCATTCTATCTTTAAAAAATTCAAACAAAAAAAAAATGAAAATTCATTGTCGAGGAATGTCTCTTCTCTTAAATCTTGTCATTTTTCTTTCTTATTCTCTTTTCAGTTATGTTAAATGCAGATTTCAATAACACGACATTCTTGCGGACTTCATGCCCGAATCTTGAAATCTATCAGACCTCGAAATAATGAATCAAGGATTGGATCACAATGAAGATAAAGTTTAAGGAAATAAAAAAAAGAGTTGGAACAACCGACGGAAAATTGTTTCCCAGATTGGAAAGATCCATACATTGCAACAAGAGTACTGCCAAAAGAGTGGTGAACTTAGGACACATCCAAGAAATGTCCTGAAACAACCGTCAATGCAAATGTAATCAAAATGTACTTTGTTTGATCCTTCATATAGCTCTAATATCTCTGGTTCGAATGACGAAGGCTTTCATTCTCGCTACCCAAACACTATCAACCCTTTGCAAACCCTTTGAGCCGGTTACAATTCTTTGACTACCCTCTCTGGAACCTCAAGGTGTCATTAGAAAAAAGGTGAAAAAGAAGAAGAAAGAATTGAAAAATAAAAATGAAATAGAAAAAAAAAACAAAAAAAAAGAAGGTAGAGGAAAGGAAAAAGAAAAAGAAAAGAAAACGAAGAAAAAGAGGAAAAACAAAAGAAAATCCAAAAACAAAAGTTTCATGAACTACGTCCAACTTGATTCCGAAAGGATACGTAGGCAACATCTATTTGGGGTTCAGTCACACAAAAATAAAAATCAAAAGTCCCCCGAAACTGAAACTGGGGCAAGTGTTATAATGGTTCAACAATGATCCCGCCTGATTGGTTCCAAAGTTGCAATTCAATCCAAATCATTTTTACCCGAATCCTTTCAAGTCCTTCCGATCAATCGGTGAGAATGTTCAAGGATCAGATAATGCAGCTACTTGGATCCGATGAAATCAAAATAAGAGAAATAAAATGAGAGAGTCTTATTGGTGAAAACCCACACGGGCACCATAAGGCGATGGTGAGCAGAGAAATGAAAAATGAGAGATCTTGTTAGTGAAAACTCGCAAATAGCACTATAAGATGATGGTGAGAAGAAAATGATAGAGGCCAGCTCGTGAAAAGCCGAAAGAGGCGCCCCTGATCGAAAAGAGGATCCTCACATCCATCGGCATCAACAGAGTCTTGGCAAGGTTCCTCGATTTCAAGGAAAAGTTGTGATGAATTTCTGAGTCGGACGGTTTACACAGATCAGGCATCCAGTCCAAAAGTCATGTCATGCTCATTGAAGTCCGCACATACTCCAGATAAGTCCTTCTCCCCTTTCCCCTATAGGGACACATTCTTGTTTAAATTCATTCTCCATTCCCTTGTTTATTTTCTTTCTTTGAATCCCTTTCGGTCTAATTCTGATGGTAAGACTGATTTACAGGGTTTTTATTTGGTGCGAGCTAAATGTGAAAGAAGATACCCAGCCTCAGCAGGTGCATCAAGTCGACATCGACTGTCATTGCGGTCGATGCCCCGGAATTGAAAAATCTTGGAAGGAGAAAATCTAATTGAAGTACCTATAAAGGCAAATGAAGTTGAAAAGGGCGTGTCCCACGTGGCTAACAATCTCGGCAAAGGTTTGAAAAGTGAAAGTGCCTAAAATGCTCTGAAATTGAAGTTGGAAGAAAGAAGCCAGAAAAGAAAGGCCTACAAAGGCTAAGTAAAGTTGGAAATGTTAAGTCCCATGCGACTAGCCATTGCAGTTAGGTTTGAGGACCAAAGATCCCTAATGTTCCGAAAAAAGAAAAAAAAGGAATTTCGGAAAGGAAATGCATGTGAAGGAAAAATAAACTCGAAAAGGTTGAGTTCCACCGACTAACCGTCATGGAAAAATTTATATATAAAAAAACGCTAGAGGTTCTCAGGGCCTGAAATGAAATTGGTCCCCAGGAAACGAGCATTTGCCATTGAGATCTTCATCAAATAAGCTGGGCCGGGATCAAAATTAATCAAGACCAAAAATCCAACGGCTGTTTCAAACTAACAGTTGTTCTTTGTTTGAAAATATGAAATAGGTGCAATCCAAAGCAACCTTGGAAGAAGCAGGTGCGACCAAAGAAAAATGCGCAAGGGCTAGAAATAGCTTTGCAGCAGGGAATCAACCAAAAGGGAAGTTTTCTCCTCAAATTCTTTCATGCTTTTGCAAAATAAAGGAAGAAAATAAGAATAAAAATAGAGAAAAAGGAAGAAATAAGGAAACAAAAGAAAGTGAATATCCAAAAATAATATTAATAATAATAATAATGAAGAAAATAAAATAAAATAAAATAAAAGTTAAAATAAAAATCCCAAAAGAAAATTCATGGTAGCATAGAAATCCCGGCATAACCCGAGTATCTCCAAGCATAACCCAAGGAGCCTTTTTCCTTCCAAATTCCGGAGAGCTTGTTCTTTCCAAATCCCGACCAAAAACCGAGGATCTCCCTGGCATAACCTAAGGAGCTTTTTCTATTCAGATCCCGGCCAAAAAAAAAATCGAGGATCTCCCTGGCATAACCCAAGGAGCTTGTTCTTTTCAAATCCCGGCCGAAAAACGGAGGATCTCCCGGTCATAACCAAGGAGATTTTTCTATCCAAACCCCGGCCAAAAAACCGTGGAGCTTATTCTATCCAAATCCCGGCCAAAAAACCGAGAATCTCCCTGGCATAACCCAAGGAGATTGTTCTTTTCAAATCTGGCCAAAAAATTGAGGATCTCCCTGGCATAACCCAAAGAGCTTTTTCTTTCTAAATCCCGACCAAAAAACCGAGGATTTCCCTAGCATAACCCAAGGAGCTTTTTCTTTCTAAACCCCTGCCAAAAACTGAGGATCTCCCTGGCATAACCCAAGGAGCTTGTTCTTTTCAAATCCCGGCCAAAAAACCGAGGATCTCCCTATCATAACCCAAGGAGCCTTTCTTTTTCAAATCCCGGCCAAAAAACCGAGGATCTCCTTGGAATAACCCAAAGAGCTTTTTCTTTCCAAATCCCGACCAAAAAAATGAGGATCTCCCTGGCGTAACCCAAGGAGCTTTTACTATCCATGTCCCGGCCAAAAAATTGAGGATCTCCTGGCCAGAAAATTGCGGATCTTTTTCTTTCCAAATTCCGGCCAAAAAATCCGAGGATCTCCCTGGCATAACCTAAGGAGCTTTTACTATCCAAATTCCGGTATAACCCATGGACCTTTTCCGGCATAACCCGATGATTCTTCACGGCATAACCCGTGAACCTTTTCCGGCATAACCCGTGGACCTTTTCTGATATGACCCGTGGACCATTTCCGGCATAACCCTATGATTCTCTAAGGCATAACCCGTGGACCTTTTCCGGCATAACCCGTGGACCCTTTCCGGCATAACCCGTGGACCCTTTCTGGCATAACCCGATGATTCTCCCGGCATAACCCGTGGACCTTTTCCGGCATAACCCGTGGACCTTTTCCGGCAAAACCCGATGATTTTTAGCATAATCCGTGGACCTTTTTCGGCATAACCCGATGATTCTCTCGCATAACCCGTGGACCTTTTTCGGCATAACCCATGGACCTTTTCCGGCATAACCCGATGATTCTTCCGGCATAACCCATGGACCTTTTCCGGCATAACCCGATGATTCTTCCGGCATAACCCATGGACCCTTTCCAGCATACCCGATGACTTTTCCGGCATAACCATGCACCCTTTCCTCGGCATAACCCGATGATTTTTCTGGTATAACGCGTGGACTTTTCCAGCATAACCCGATGACTTTCCCGGCAAAACCCAATGATTCTCCCGGCATAACCCGTGGACCTTTCTGGCATAACCCGATGACTTTCCCGGCATAACCCGTGGACATATTTTGGCATAACCCGATGACTTTCCCGGCATAACCCGTGGAACTTTCCGGCATAACCCGATGATTCTCCCGACATAACCCGTGGACTTTTCCGGCATAACCCGATGACTTTCCTAGCATAACCCGTGGATCTTTTCCGGCATATCCCGATGACTTTCCTGGCATAAGCCGTAGACCTTTCCGGCATAACCCGTAAACCTTTTCCGGCATAACCCGTGAACCTTTTTCTGGCATAACCCGTGGACCTTTCCGGCATAACCCGTTGACTTTTCCGGCATAACCCATGGACCCTTTCCGGCATAACCCAATGACTTTTTCAGCATAACCTGTGGATCCTTTCCGGCATACCCGTCTATGTCCCAGCACAACCTGGACCCATTCGCAAGGATACACAATCCTGATTTGACTGTTTAGATATGTGTCACAACTAACTCACGAAATTTTCCTACTGAAAACTGGGGAAGAAAATTTTGTTCGTTTGTTTGTCTTTGATGTCTTAAGCAGGTTGGCCTCAAAACACAAGGCACAAGATGAACGATGAAACGAGTCTCCATCCTGAATAAAGAAAAGAAGAAAAGAAATGAGCTCAAATATTGGAGCAAACAAAGGTGAGGATTGCTCGAAATCTGATTGAAATCACAAGCTCCGCCAATCTTGTTTTACTCAATGCGGCAGAAAGAACCAGCACCTACAGCTAACGAGCATCAAGATTCAGAACGGAGTCTGCACCAAGACCTAGCCAAGACTCAAGATGAAGCTTCAAGAAATTATAGATAGGAATCTTGTAACTCGTAGCTGATAGGCTTATTTAGTCTTTTTAGTTTTGATTTTCAGGTAATAAACGGGACCGAGAGCGGAACCTCGACGGCACCTCGCTCGGCTCTTAACCTCGGCACTCCATCGCCCCACTCACTTCTGAACTACACGTGGCATGATTCCTTTATAGCCAAGGATATGTAGGCAGCTCAGATAACAGAGCTCGATCATATTCTCTTTTCTTCTTTCTTTTGGTCTCCTTAAATAAGGGTCGGGTCAAAAACCTGTCTAGTCAATCTTTGTCTGAAAACTCTTCGCGTTTTCAGTAAAAGAGGGGAAGCTGTTGACATGTGATTTTTGACCCTCCCCGAAAGTTTACCCATTTTAGCATATAAATATTTAGTTTAGACCTAATATCGTCATTTCAACTAATTTTTACTATTTTTACTTTATTTTATTATATAATTTTGAAAATACAAAAAAATACAGTTTCATTAATATTTTGTAGTCATTTTAATCTTCAAAAATACAAAAAATATATATAGTACTTTATATATTATCTTTATATAAAAACGAGAATTACAAAAATAGTTTTATAGTTTCGAGGTTGTCCGTCCGAGGGTTCCGGGCAGCTTCGCTGTTGTCGTGGTTTGCTGCTAAGCTGAGCTTCGATTTCTTCCTTCTGCTGCCTTTATCGGATATTTGCGACTTTGCATTCGCGTGAATCGTAGGTGCACACAGAATCCTTGTACTCTTGTTCAGTTGTATATGATTTATTTATGAAGTTGTTGAACATGTCGAATGATTCTGTTGAGCCTTGATTTCTTACTCCTCTGTGTTTTTTGAAATGTTCTCCTATTGATTCAATTAGTTTGAATTATGGGCTAGTGAAAAACTTTGTGTGAAATAACGTGTGTTAGAATTTGCATATTTCTCTATATATCAATTGAGATTTGGAAATCTCAATAGTTATTACATAATTGCAGAACTTGAATATCAGTATCGCTATATATATTGTTATTGTAAATACTGATTTCAAAAGCCTTAATTGGGGTCCAAGGTATTCTGTTCAAGGCATTTAGATTGAGGTCTTTCCTTTTTCTTTCATTTTTATATATAAAGAGTTGACTACTTTGTGGATCAAATCCGTGTGTTACAACAAGACAAATTTGATTAAGTTGTATGTACACATAAATGATGGCTACAATTTCTGATTATGCGTTGAAAAGATTGTTAGTTCGTGTGATCATGTTGTTTTATCTCAAATGTAGCTTAGAAAATAATTTAGCAATGTGCTAGTTGCTTTAAGCACGATTAATAAACCGGTGTGACTATGGGTACGGTTTCCGTGATATAGTTAAGATGCCTAATTCTTAAAATTCGGGGGTGCATTTCATTAAACCCGATTATAACGATTCTAGATAATTTCAGTGAATAAATTAGGATTTCTCTTTTTAGAGACAAATAAAGTAGAGAATCATAGTTGCTTTTAAGTTTGCCCTTTAAATAATAAATAAGACGAGTCATGCCAAAACGGGGCCCTCTATACATGTTTGTAAAGTTGATTAGACTTCAGATGGACTGTTTAGCAAAATTGCACTGCCTTCCCCAAAAATAATAACACCCTTTTTGCTTAATTTTAACTTTTGCTTTAATTTTAACTTTTGCTTTAATTTTAACTTTTGCTTTAACTTTAACTTTTGCTTTAACTTTAACTTTAACTTTAACTTTTGCTTTTGCTTTAACTTTTGCTTCTTTTTTCTTTTGCTTTTTTGCTTTACCTTTGGTTTTTGCTTTCCCTTTAAACTTTAGTTTTAACTTTTGTTTTTGCTTTAGCTTTGGTTTAAACAAAGGTATAACATGTATAAAAAATCAGATATTTAATCATTACAACAATTTAAGCAACCATGCTAGAACCATGGGATCTGGGGGTGCCTAACACCTTACCTCGGGTCAACAGAATTCCTTACTTAGAATTTCTGGTTTGCAGAGTTCATTTGAAAAGTCGAATATTCTCCTCGAATTGGGATTCAAGATAAACCGGTGACTTGGGACACCAAAAGTCAAACCTTTCCCAAATGGCGACTCTGAAATAAATAAATAAATAAATAATCATATTTCAAATATTGTCACTTAAATTGGAAAAACTCCCTTGTGCATTTTATCCCTCGGGGTAGACGCGCAAAAAGGAGGTGTGACAGGATTAATCATAACATAAGAGACATAACATGCTCGAAGCTAATTACAGAGTGCAGAAAGCATAAATAAACACACAAAGAAAGAGGGGATGAAGCAGAGAAGTTGAACAAGGATGCTATTTAACATAGAAGAACATACCAGTTATAAATTCTAGAACAACAAAATAGTAAGAGCAAACAAACAACCAGGAACAACAAGAACAGACTCAAGAAAACTCCCCAAGTGCTTATAAGTTCAGACAGCAGGAAGTACATATGTAGAATGCTTCGTAGTAGTGTAGAGAAATAGAGAGTAGTAATAATAGTAGTAAAGAAGACCGGGAGATGAATTCTAATTTTTTATTTGCAGTCAGAATTAAATGATGAAGTAAAAAAAAAGAGGGTGTATTTATACTTGAAATCAGACATCCAAGCAAGGAAAGAAAATTATTCGAGTATCAATTAAGATCAATCAATTAACAGAGGTTCCTTTAATTAAGGAATCCGAATTTGATCAGTAAAGGACGAAAAATATTTAAGGAAATGGATCAAATAAACAACATGTGCATAATATACAAATAATGGTGAATACATAAAAATTATTTAAGAAAAAGTTTTTGAAATACACGATTTGTACAAATAAGGTAAGAAGACCAATTAACAAACAATAAATCAAAGGTTCGAGATTTTTATACGAATGAATCCAGTCTGAAAAAGAGATGGGTTTTACTTAGGTCGAGTCATGGGCAAAAATGGAAAGAAATCAATCAAGTTGTATTCAAAAGAGATTTTGAACTAATTGCAAATTTGAAAGATCATTTTAGGGGGAAAATCATAGTATATAAGGAGCATACGAACACTTCAAACATGCAAGAAGGAAAATCTAGCTTTTGGCTAAAAGGTCAGAACCATATAAAAACAGAGATGACTTTCAGAAATTGAAATCAAACTAGTTCAGAGGTGAGAACACGCAAATTACATACAAGTGGTCCGAAAACCCCCAAATTCTAGGGTTTTCGTCATTAGTCCAGTGTAGGGACGAAAACGAACAAACCAAGCAAGAGGAAACTTAGAAAAATACAAAGGAACTTAATCGTCCCATGAAAACATGATGAGGGAAAACACAGTAAAAGAAAAAATATATGGAAACATTAGGAGGAAACATAGTAGAAGAAAACACACAGGAGTCAAAGTAGAAACAAACATGAGTCACAGTAGGACAAATACAATAAGAACACCTCATAAAATCACAATAGAACAAAATAAAATAAAATAAAGACCTAAATCAGATAAGATGAATAGTTTTGAAAGCAAACTTTTGAAAGAGATTTAAGAAATCGTTTTGAAAACCTTAAAACAAGCATGGATCTAGAGAGCATCCAGAGAAATATAGGAAAACCTCTTCAGAAGAACTCTAGAAGTGAGAAAGGCCTAGAAAAGGGCCTGCTCTGAGCCAGGTGAGCAAGAGATAGGCTCATAGGACCAGGATATGCCGGAGATGGCCGTGAAACTTGAATCGGCGATGATATGAGTGAAAACTTTCAAGGTCAGACATTGAATCTTCCAGTATCAAGTGTACAAGAGCACGTGGAGGTGAATACAAGCCACCCAGGGCTTAAGGATGCCATGGATTCCAGTGAAACATAGTGGAAGCCGATGGGAGAAGGCTAGGGTTTCGGAGGGGCTAGAGAGAGTTTGAGAGGACGAGGGTTTGAGGGCGACGAATTTGAGTAAATGAAGTAAGGTTTGTAGGTGCTGTGAGATTTAAAAGGAATGGAGAAATTGTGTATGTTGATCAAAATGATCAACGGCCTGGATTAAAACAATGGTCGGTTGGGTTTGGAAATGGGTCAGGTAATTGGGTCGTTCAATTGGGTTATGAGATGCTAAAAGATATTCTTTATTGCTTGGCCTAAATACATGCAGTTTCGTTGTTGTGAGCTCGGCCCGCGCAGGTGAGGCTCCCTAGACCATTTGTTCTGGTACATCATTTCCTATTGGAGCCTTGTTCGTCATTTCACGGAGCGGGGCTGATTGCAAAGAGTGTCTCGTAGGCTCATTGAATCCTTTCTGGGAAGTGCTTAGGCGTTGCCTCGTTAAAAACCCCTACCAATAAAAACCCCATTTCGGGATAAAACTAATCAAAGGAAAAGAGTGCAACGGACGCATTGAAACCTTAGGGTCTTTGAACCGGAGCGGCGTCCTGATTGCCTTGGTCGCTGGCATGCGCAAGAGTTATCGTGAATTAGAAGATAGAAAGAGGAAGGGGTGATTATCCTTGGTAGCAATGGCGCTTTCGAGTTCTGGCGCTTGTTTGCCGGTTGCTAGGTGGTCCTCTATTTGGATGTGTCTGGGGCGACTATCAAAAAATCGTGTGGACAACGTGTTAGGGCTCGTCTGCTTGTTCCTTTTTGCCGTTTATCTTTCTCAGGATTGATTTTTAGCCCGACTGTTGAGAAATTCCCGAAGGTGCCCGTTGTCGATCAGTTGGGCAAATTCCTCTCGAAGCTTCCTGTAATCCTCGATTCGGTTCCCATGCGAGTTGTGAAACTCGCAAATAAAATTGTTGTTCTTTTTGTAAGGATCCGAGTTACTGGTCTGGGCCATCTGGCGTCCCAAGTTTTGCTAATGGAGAACACGATATCCAACACATTGACGTTGAAGTTGTACTCTAATAGGTGGGGCGCGCATGTTGGCCCCGCGTACCCATCGAAGCCACCTCTGTTGAGGGGTCCCTAAGGATTCTGTCCTTGGTTTACCAATCGATCGTAGCAGAGCGGATTGCGCTTTGGAATGTTTCTCCTATCATAGGGGTATGACTGGTGTCTCTCTTTATTTGATCGTGGCTCCTTTGCTGAGAGCCTGCTCGGGTATACTGAGCCCGAATGGGCTCCCATCTAGTTGTACTCAACCCTGATCTTTGACTGGTATCGATTGTGGACGTCCGACCACGTTTTGGCAGGATACTCGATCAGATTTTCTTCCAGTTGCCTTGGTGCCTTCGAGCTTCGTTCATTCAGGCCTTGAGTGAAGGCGTACACCGCCCATTCATAGAGACCAGGGTAGCTCCATTCATTCTGTCTGAAAATGAGACATGGATTCTTGCAGCATTTCATTCTCCATCTGCTTAATCTTGAATACATCAGACTGCCTTGTTGCTACCTTGATGGCACCAGTGTGCGCTCTTACGAAGGAGTCCCCTAGCATGGCGAATGAATCTATGGAGTTGGGAGCTAGGTTGTGGTACCACATCATGGCCTCCTTCGAGAGAGTTTCTCCAAATTTATTCCGTAGGATTGACATGATTTCATCGTTTTTTATGTCGTTGCCCTTCACCGCGCACGTATAGGCAGTGACGTGTTCATTGGGATCCGAGGTCCCGTTGTATTTTGAGAGTTCTAGCATTTAGAATTTCTTTGGAATGGGTTTCGGAGTCGCTTCCTCTAGGAACGGCCGCTGCACGAACTTCCTCGAATCTACACCTTTCAGGACCAGGGGTGCGCCCGGGATCTGGTCAACTCTGAAGTTATAAGTTTCGACATTCTTATAGTTGGCTGCTATCATTTTCTCGCCTGAATCAATCCTTTTGGTGAGATCCTCCAGCGTTTTCACAATGGCAGGATCGGTTACCGATCCGTCGTTGCTTGACCTCTCTGGTACCCATTCGGCTAGGGGAGTAGTTTCCGGCGCTACTGTGCTGGGAGTTTTCGGATGGCTTTGTAATTGAGCGATAGCCAATTGCTGTGCTTGTAACATTTCAAAAACATTGTGAAGACTAACTTCCTGTGCTTCCCGAGCTAGAGTTTTTTGGGCTTCCAATTGGTCGCCATGTTGTATGCTTCTGTAGGTGTGTGAGGTTTCGTCGAACTTGTGCGTTCTATGAATCCGCGTCCACCAGAATCGGTCCGGGCGCGTTATCGGGATTCTGTGGTTGCGTTCCGGTAGCCGAAATGGCCACGCCGTTTTTCCCATGGTTTTCGAGGTTGTTGTTCTCGACTCTGTTTACCGAGCCAGACATTTTGACCAGAAATCAAAGATCTCGAGCAAGAAAAAACATGAAAGATAACTTGTGTTTGTGTAATGAAACTAGCAAGAAAATAATCACTATTATTTTTAGCCCTACGGTGGGCACCGAACTGTTTATCGTAAAAATAATAAATTTGTAAATGGGATTCTAAAAAAACGTGATCTATTTTTATGGAGTTGTTAGAGGAGTTGATGCTAAGAATATGAAGTTTAACGATAAAACACAAGCTAAAATGGGGCAGTAATCAAACCCAGGGGCTTGCTGCCCAAGCCTCGGGTTGGTCGATAAAGCAGCCTCGGGGCCGATATCCTGCTCGATCTCAAGCTATCAGGGTAGTTAGTATGACAATGAAAGAAACCGATACAGTCAAAATAAAAGAAACAGGGTATCTCACTTAGTTTTGCATCAGAATATTGTTCAAGCATTTACCTGTTTTAAAAGCCTGTAACTAATTTATGCTTTAATAAGATTTCATACACCATACGAACATTTAACTCTAATCTGAATCCCTAAAATTGGTAGCACTGTCATAAAATTAATGTTGACAAATAACATTTCAAACATCAAGTAGTATACGTTAAAGCACGACGATCGAATACTATCCATAGCTCCTTTTTCTAGTTCAATATTGTTTAGCTCCAAGTTCTCATACACTTTATAACCATAAATTAATTAAAATCGACAGAGGATCATTCATAGCAGATCGTAATAAATCAATAAGCCAAATGAATAAAACGCAAGAGACAACAGTTAATGATTAAGGGGAAGAGGATGTAGATCTTTTATTAATGATATTGGTAGGTCTACCTCTCCATGGATAGGTTCAGAACCTTACAATGATGTGTATTCTCTTCCCCTGGAAGTAGGTATGAAGAGAGAGAAGAAGGTCTGCCTCTCTATGGATGTAGATATTTTATTAATGATATTGGTAGATCTGCCTCTCTATGGGGAGGTTCAGAGTCTTACAATGATGAGTATTCTCTTCCAATGGAAGTAGGTATGAAGAGAGAGAAGAAGCAACCCCTTTTAGGATTCTTTCTCTTAGTATTTATAACTACGAGACCTGCCAGCTGGCGCCGAGTGGTTGTGACCATATTGAGAGGACGCCCTCGTAAGGACGGCCAGACCGTAACCTTGTTGTCGAATCAGATAGTTGCCCCAGATCATTACCAATAGATGGCCTTACCGTTTATTAATCACAAATAGACTTTAATAAATGCGTCAGTCCCATTAATTAACAGGAAATCAAGTTTTGACCATACAAATATGTCAAAGGCAGGATAAACAAACGGCAACCTTTTAGGCTTGTTTAGAATTTTTTAATTAGACATCGAAGAGCTCAACCTATTTTTTAAATTATTTAAGTATTATATTAATATCAGCAGCAAGAAAGTGCGGTAGAGATAATTGCAGTGGATCCACGTAACACGAAAAAAATTTATTATGTCTGATACAAGTTACACTAGTTATATGAGATAACTTTTTGTCTTATAGTTTTATGGATCCAGAATTATATAAATCCAGAAATATAAAATTGAAGTCCACAATTTTATGAAACAAAAAGGAACCTCATACAACAACTATATGAGACACAAAATAAAACTTCTCAACATAACACATTGTATAGTGAGCTCAGAAAGTCAACCATGGGCAAGGGCCATGGCACCAAAAAAGAGAGAAGATATACATCCAAGAGCCTGACCTATTAAGCACCTTATGTAGTCAACATGTTTATGTTTAACACAAATATGATAATTCTAACCCAAGTTCAACTTATTGTTGATGCGGCAAATAAAGCCAATGGAGAAAACTCACATCAGCAATGAAAAAAATACGAGGTGCTGACCGTAAAAGAAGATTCTGGCGACACTCCGTGTTTCCGGCATATCCTGGCAATGGTGTGCATTTGAATTGAAGAAGAGACAAGGAAAGAAAAGCAGATTTGGGTCCTTCGAAAATTTCCACGATCGTTATATTTCCAACAATGTTGTTTTTCCTCTAGCAATGGTAATGGCACCTGAAGGAGGAGGACCCAAAAAGATGTCCACCTACCTCCAGTTCTGGGGCGGTGTCTTTTCTCCAGCAAGGCCAGAGAAGAAGAAGATGATTTGAGGTTTACCCGGCAAAACTCTTCTTCTTCGAGGTTTCCCGGCAAAACTCAAATCCTTTTTACCCCACCAGCTTGTTGGCTCTGAATCTAAAAAAGGAACAAAAGAACATCCAATGGCCCAAACAACATGTCCAAATAAGAACATTCATGCCCAAACCGATAAACTATTCATACCAAAAGGATTATATCCGTTGATAAGTTGTAAAGAATTTAACCATAAAGAATTCCTTAACCAGCCCATCAAAAAAGTGGAAGATTCATTAAACGGTAATGTTACGCTGCTGATGTGCTTCCAATGCCAATAAAAAGTAACTCATCTAATAATATTTAATATCCAAAAAATTGCCAAGTAAAAATGCATCCCATTATCACAAGTATCGCCTCGTCCTGGGTCATTGCATGGAAAACTATAACCGAAATCCTTTTTATCTCGCATTAGCTTGGAACCACGTGCATCTAAAGCACCTCACAGGCTAAATCTTAGTGAGAGCTACTTGAAATATCGTTCTCCTTTTTTTTTCTTTTATGTTGAACAAGGGTCACAGAAAAATATTTTACAAAATTGAAAACGAGCCTGGCTTTCCAAATAGCACAGAAATGTCAGGTCAGATTCCTGCTAAGAACAACCACGACTTAGACATTTATTCTTTTAGTAACCACAGACAACAGTTTAGAACACAAAAAGAACGTATCTATTTAGATCGTTTCAACCATGACACGCAAGTTTCTATCCTTAATTTGGAAGCAAGGGATGTTCAAAGAAAACTACTTACCTTACGACAAATAGAGCAGTTGTCCATCTTTCATGTAATGGATGCTATCCCACCGTGTGATCAAACATGACTCGGGTATCAAATGGCAATATACATAATTGGCATGCATACATCCGCAACACAGAATTTAGAATATCGTGTTTTGCTCTTATAGGTAGCCATACAACTCTCCGACATAAAAAGGAGCTCGATGCAACTGCTGAATGGCAGGAACATCTTAGGAAACAAATAACTATGAAGCCAGCACATAAACCATAAAACAAGAGCTGAAATTCTACTAATCATCATCAGTGAACCCATCATGTAATAGGTCCCATTCACAAAGCTATGAAACTTTCAACACCAAAAGCACAGAAAGCTAGAAAGCAGGGACCACGTACAACTTCAAAGTCAGCACAATACTTTTTTCTTCACCAGTGTCCGAGTCTCTAAGAGTCTCGATTAATCCCGGCAAGGAATTTCTCGTAAGTGCACCACGGTTAATTTAGGTTTTACCCAATCTGATGGACCTCCGAAATTGTTTGCACCAAGTTGATTTCGAACTTGAAACCTTGAAAAGGAACAAACTCCAAAGCTCAAATCAATTGCCGCCAGGCCCACCCACAAAATCATCACACATGTAAGTGAAGAGAGAAGGAACTCCCTTTTCCTTGGGGCGGACAGGATCCAACCATGGTTGCAGCTCGTAACTGGAAAACGAACTCCCTCCATCTAATTATATAACCATCCGAATGTACTCCAACAAAAGAGCTTGCACGACTAACAAAAGAGAACATAGGTACAGAAGGATTGCGTATATGTGTTCGTAACACGCAGCGGAAGTCAATAACAATCCTAGGTAGATTTCTCATGTTTAAAATTTATTTACGTGTCAAAGATAGGATCTAAAACGTACCTGGTGAAGAGAGTTTCTTTTCCGAAATTTCTTCGATAGTGCGAAGACTCTATGCATATCCACACCGAGATCGATCATTGCTATCAACTCTTTGATCAATGAAACCCGCGAACAAATTAAACGAAGAATATTGTGTTGAAATTTTTCTCAAAAATCTCAACTCAAATTAGAAAAACAAGAAACACTTTTCTTGCAATTATATTTTCTCTCTTGGCTTTGTATTGCACCCTCACTTTCACAAAGTAGGGTTTCTTCTCAAGAAAAATTGAAAAACTAAAACAGAAAAAAAAAACATGCAAAGTTTCTCCATCATCCTTTATATAGCATCACTACAAACCCTTTTCCTATTTGGTTGAGGTAATAATTTTCCTAGGATAAAAGTTTATTCCAAAAATAAACTCATGGAAAATTTTGTAAGAAATTCCAAATTTCTTTCTTTGAAAATTTTTGTAAGGAAATTCGAAATTTCCTTCTGATAAGTGACGGAAAATTTTGTCAAGAAAGGTTTGTCCAATTATAAATTGGATCCCAATTTTGTAAACTTTTTTATTAATATAATATTTCCTATTGAAAATATTAATCCCATTCCAAATAGGATAAAACTTCAATTAATAATCCAATTTAAAATTAGATTTATTAATAAGTCTTTATTAATATTATATTTTATATACATCCATTATATAAAAATAATATTAATTATATATATCACATATATTTCAACCAAGAGATATTATTTAATTTCTGTTCCAAATAGAAACTTCAATTTATTCACAGTATTAATTATAATCTTTGTGCTAGCAAAGAATATAATAATATTTCATTTGGACTAATAACTAAATTTATTTGACTAATTAAATTTTTTTAATTTTATTATCAAATAATAAGTTAATTAATCCTTTAGCAAAGATCAGAATACTCGTTAGTGTGCGACCCCATAGGTTCAATACTAAATCGGTAGTAAATTGATCATATCAATATACTAATCAAGGGTGGTGTCTAGCAACACTCCTTAACGACCGGATAGCATGAAGTATACAATTTACTCTCAAGAACCAGTAGAAGAATAATGTAGTAATTCCTTCTGTCCTTATAGCTCTGGATCACCCTAGGATATAGTTCAACTGTCAAATCTTAATAGGCGATCAACTATGTGTTCACGTCAAATATAATCGACCATTGAATGACCTAAGAAACTCATTTCGTGTTTCATTCAATTGCCCTGGCCAAGGTCTTAGTTTGGTCGTTTATAATTCATGACAACATGGAGCTTAAACTCATTACCAAGAGTTGACAGATTCTGTCTTGATCAATCACTAATTCTACAAGTATTTAATCGTACCCAATATCCTTCAACTATCGCCCTAGGGCCATAGGTGTCTAGTATCAAAGCACAATAAATAACTTGTCAATTACTATGACGATCTCAAGTCAAAGGAAACGGTTACATCAAATTCTTCAAGAAAATATCCTATTGACAGTTTATGGTAATTCTAACCATTAGGAATTATCAAATGAGTCGGTTCAATGATCATATCTCTATATGCATCATGTATCTATGTGATTTAGTTAATGAGATCAACTAATCTTTATCCGATAAAGACGATCACATAAATATTGATCTAACCGGATTACTAATGTCCAAATTAATAATCCTACGATCAAGAATAAATTTAGATTAAATTATAAAAGACTTTGCTCTCATTATCATGATCTTTATCACGATGACAAATCTCAAAATTTAATCAAGGACCTTATCAAAATAATCAAACAATTGATAATAATGATAAAAGAATATCAAATGCCATATATTTTATATCAAATGACATTCACAAAAATATGTTCAAGTTATCAAATATGATATTGGATCTAGGGCATATCTACTATATCCCTAACAATCTCCCACTTGCACTAGAGCCAATCGCTCTTGTACTTCATCCCCAATTTCCACTTGTGCTTGTCAAACTCCTTTGTGCCAAGCGCTTTAGTGAATGGGTCTGCAGCATTTTCCTTTCCATCAACCTTTTGAATCTCGACGTCTCCACGTTCAATGATCTCTCTTATCAAGTGATACCTTCACAGAATGTGTTTGGACTTTTGGTGTTATCTTGGTTCTTTTGCTTGAGCAATGGCTCCAGTATTGTCACACAACAATGGAACCGCACCTTCCATTGAAGGAACCACACCAAGTTCAGTTAAGAACTTTTCCATCCATACAGCTTCCTTAGCAGCTTCACTAGCTGCTATATATTCTGCTTCAGTCACTGAATCGGCTACTGTAGCTTGTTTGGAACTTTTCCAATTCACTGCACCACCATTTAAGATGAATACATAAGCAGAAATAGATTTGCTATCATCCCTATCTGAAGAGAAACTTGCATCAGTATAACCTTCAAGTTTCAACTCAGAATCTCCATAGAAGAGGAACTGGTTTTTAGTCCTTCTTAAGTACTTAAGAATGGTCTTCACCACCTTCCAATGTTCCTCACCAGGATTTTCCTGATATCGGCTAGTCACTCCAAGTGCATGAGCCACATCAGGACGTGTACATGTCATGGTATACATGATAGCTCCCGCTGCACTAGCGTTGGTATCCTACTCATGCGTTCTCTCTCTTCAGGTGTTTTAGGACAATCCTCCCTACTGAGAGAAATTCCAGTGCCTATCCGTAGATAGCCTCTTTTGGAATTATCCATGTTATACCTCTTTTTAAGATAGTATCAATGTACAAAGACTGGAAAAGTCCAAGCAGCTTCCTAGATCTATCTCTATAGATCTTTATTCCTAATATATAAGCTGCTTCTCCCAAGTCTTTCATGGAAAACTGTTCAGATAGCCAAATCTTGGTATTTTGCAATGCCGATACGTCATTCCCTATGAGCAATATATCATCAACATACAACACTAAAAATATAATTGTGCTCCCACTAACCTTTTTTACACACAAGGTTCTTCTTCGCATCTAACAAAATTGAACTTTTTAATTGTTTTGTTAAATCGAATATTCCAACTTCGAGAAGCTTGCTGTAATCCATAAATAGATCTTTGTAGCTTACAAATTTTATTATAATCAGACGAAGATGTGAAACCTTCAAGTTGTGTCATGTAAACATCCTCTTCTAGCAGCATTAAGGAAAGCCGTTTTCACAACCATTTGCCATATTTCATAATCATAGTATGCTGCTATAGCAAGCAAAATCCGAATAGATTTGAGCATTGCCACGGGGGAGAAAGTCTCGTCATAGTCGACTCCTTCTTTCTGACGATATCCCTTGGCAACAAGACGTGGTTTGTAGGTCTCAACCTTTCCGTCTGCTCCAATCTTTTTCTTAAAAACCCATTTACATCCTATAGGTTTTATATCCTTTGAAGGTTCAACTAAAGTCCATACTTTGTTTTCCTTCATGGATTCCATTTCGGATTCCATGGCCTTTTGCCACTTCTCATAATCAGAACTTTGTATAGCCTCTTCATAGGTCTTAAGGTCATCATCATTATGAACAACCTCATTTGATAAATCATCTTGTACCAATAAATTTAATCTAGTTGGTACATGACGTTCTCGTGTAGACCTTCGAATAGGTACTTGTACAACCTGTTCACCTTGCGTTGGATTTAGTTGTTGCTCAGTTTGGTTTGGAACTGGTTCATTAACCTGTTCTTTAACTTCATTTAGTTCTTGAACTTCAACTGTTGAAGATGGCAATTTCCTTGGAAACTTCAAAACATCCAATAAAGGTTCTTCAACTTGGGTCTCATGATCTTCATATTGTGTTGATTCATTAGTTTCTTGATCTTCATCAAGTTCTATCTCTCCATTATAATTTCCTTCCATAAGAAATTCTCTTTCCAAAAAGGTTGCTCCTCTGGCCACAAACACTTTATGGTCAGAAGAGTGATAGAAATAATATCCCATTGTTTCCTTGGGATACCCAATGAATTTACACTTATCAGATCTTGAGTCAAGTTTATCAGACTGTAGTCTCTTAACATAAGCTGGACAACCCCAAACTTTAATATGTTTAAGGTTAGGCTTACATCCTTTCCATATCTCATATGGTGTTGTAGAGACCGACTTAGTGGGAACTTTATTAAGTAAAATGTAGCTGCTTCCAAAGCATATCCCCATAAATTTATTGGAAGATCAGTGAACCCCATCATATATCTCACCATATCTAATAAGGTTCTATTTCTCCTTTCAGACACACCACTATTGTTTTCATTCTTGTGTTATTTTCGGCCTACTTTTGTTTTTGTATGGTGTAGAGAATGGTTATCGGTTGTTCTCCAGGTGCAAACTATGATATTGATTCACGAAATCCCCACAGACGGCGCCAAATTATTTAGCTCAAAAGTTATTGATATACTTTGTAAGCTTAAAAACAATCAAAAATAAACGAAAGTAAATCGTAATTAAATATAATATGACATAGAGATTAGAAGAACGATATTGTTATTATAGATCTGAAAGATATAAGATGATATGAACTTAAGAGAGAAGTAATCGTTAGAGAGAGAGTTGTATTATTTGAGAATAATAATGATGATGCCCCTTTACAATGTGAAGGTTTCCTTTATATAATAATAGGATACCTTCCTCGAAATAATCAAAAAGGTACAAAACTAGGTAGCGTCTTCTTAGTGAAGGCGCTGAGTATTTAGACGACGTCGCATTTGTCACCACTCCAGGTCATGCCCTTGCTTTAGTCGATGTATGCTCAGAAACGTTCCCATCAGCGTAGAGGCGTCTAGGATCAAATTTGACCCTATACAGGTTTCAAAGAAGGTAGGCAGAATACATAGACATACACTAAAACTATCAACGAAAGTTCACTTGAACAACTCAACTAAGACATTTTCCACCGAAACACCTCTACTATACTTTTACTGCACCAGTTTAACACGTGCAACCTTTATGTTATACTAAGACAACTAAGACAATAGGGTTATTTTATCAATATGTTTATTTTTATCAACAACATAAAGGTGGATGTAATTATTAACAACATTTTTCCTAAAGGTTGGACGTGTTAAACTGGTGCAGTAAAAGTATAGTAAAAGTGTTTTGGTAAAAAATGTCTTAGTTGAAGTGTTCAAGTGAACTTTCGTTGATAGTTTAAGTGTCTGTCTATGTATTCTGCTAAGAAGGTAACATCAGTAAACATAAAACATCGCTAAAGGTCATGAGAATAACATCAATATCTCTTTTGTGTTCTCGAGCAACCTCGAAATATGCACTTAAGAGCACGAGGAGCTAACTTATATTTTCCTGAAGTAAGGTCATGAACAAAGCACGTACTCCCAAAGGCACGGGGTGGAAGAGAGAACAAAGGTAAGTGGGGAAATAGGACAGAGAATGGAACTTAATTTTGGATAGTTGAAGATAGCATACGATTAATAAGATAACAAGATGTAAGAACTACATCCCCTAAAAACGCAGCGGAACATGAGATTGTATGAGTAAGGGTACGAGCAGTTTCAATAAGATATCTATTCTTTCTTTCAACTATCCCATTTTGTTAGGATGTGTACGAACAAGATGTTTGATGAATAATCCCATGGGTGTTCATAAACTGCTGAATGGGAAAGACAAATACTCTAGGGCATTATCACTACAGAATGTGCGGATAGAAACCCCAAATTGATTTTGAATTTCAGCGTGGAAGATCTGGAAAATAGAAAACAACTCAGATCAATTTTTCATCAAAAATATCCAAGTGCACTTGGAATAATCATCAATGAAACTGACAAAGTAGCAAAATCCTAAGGTAAAACTAACCCGACTAGGACCCCAAACATCTGAATGGACTAAAGTAAAAGGTGACTCTGCTCGATTATCAAGACAATGCGGGAAATAAGAGCGGGTATGCTTATCGAGTTGACACGACTCACACTCTACAGTGGACAAGTGAGATAAGCCAGGTACCATTTTCTGAAATTTTGACAAATTTGGATGTCCTAACCATTTATGTAATAAATTTGGTGAATTAGTAATGGGGCAAGTTATTAGAGGAAGAAAAGATGCGAGTCCATGTGATTTTGCAAGTATAAGGTAATAAAGTCAATATGATTCACGTTTGGTACCAATGATCCGCCATGTACTATGTTCCTGTATAAAAACAAGGTCATCAAGAAATAAAATAACAGATTTTAAGTGATTTGGCTAAGCAACTAACGGCTATAAGATTAAAAGGACTACCATGAACATAAAGAAGTGAGTCTAAAGGTAAGGAAGGAAGTGGACTTGCTTGACCTGTTGCAGTTGTCGTGGCTTGAGATCCATTGACTATTGTAACTGTTGAAAGAGATTGAAAATATGAAATACTAGTGAAGAGATTTGTTACAAAAAATATAACCAGATGCACCTTACTCAATGAACAAGACTCGGAAGGTGAAGATTGGAAGCACAAGTCATGCTACAATTTGTTGGAACAACGGAGTCTAATCTTGAAGATGTCTGTTTACGTGTTTTGTACCGAAGGAACTCAATATAATCAAATAAAGAAATAATATGGATTGAATTTAATGAATTCGATCCAACTAATTGTGAATCAAAGGCTTCTAATAAGAACGACATTATAATGTTCACGCCGGAAAAGGTCAGAAAATCATTATTTTCACTATTACTGTTCACCGGAAACACTATAGCTTGCCGGAAAATAAACAAGTCGTCAGAATCTGATGGAAACTTTGATGGGTAGATTTGGAAAATCAAGACGATTACACTGTCAAAAGAAACTCTCTCCAAAATCTGGCTGGAAACACCGTAGCTCGCCGAAAAATTCGAAAGTTGTCGGAATTTGTCAGGGACAGCAATGGTTGATTCGGAATTATTGTGCAAGTAAGGAAGTTCGTCGGAAAATGGCTGGAAGGGATCTCAAGTGCCCGGCGCGTGCATAAGTCTCGCCGAAAAATCTTGGCTCTGCCCGGCAGTGAGGGCGCGTGGCAATGAGTTTTCCGGTGTGTTTTTTGGGGATTTGGCTGCGGGGTACGGCGGACCGTGCGGTGGTATTGGTTTGTTCACAACACTGATAAATAATGATTTTGACGCAAATAATCACTTAGATCACCAGAAAATTGCATGGTGACGACTCATTTCTTCTCGGATGTTGTCGGAATGACGCACAACAATAATTATCTCACCAATGCTCTTATACCATGTGAGAATGCACGAGAAAAAATCTTATTGACTGATATTGACAATGATACCATGAGCATTATATATGTAATACATATCATACTCGTAATAAATATGGGATTAGGGTTATTTACTACTATTATTTAACTATCAAACTAAAAGTATACACTTGTTTTTTTATCTTCTACATAGAGCTAGCAGTATTCTTTCATTCAAAGCATTTCGCATTTTACTCCCTCCAAATAGTCCACCAGATAGCAGCTGGGATAGTTCTCCACCACCAGTGGGGCCTTAAGTAATTCCAAACCAAGACAGAATCAAAAACCACGATAAAATCTACCCGAGATAACTCCAAAGTGGGTATTGCGCAGCACACATGAGCTAGACTGTAAATTCAAAGCTGAGATACTACCCTAAATTGTTAATTTGGCTAATATCTTGTGCGGCCGACGATTTAGAAAACACATATTCTACTAGAAAGGCAAGGAATGTACTCGCAAATAAGATCTATGCCCGGCTCCATAGATATTGGAGATCCATCCATATAATTGAAAGAAGCAATTATGCTCACAGCTAGCAAGAGATAAAGAGGACCCAAAACGGTCAAAATGAAGAAGCAAAACACCAAACAACAACAACAACAACTACCCAGTATAATTCCACAAAGTGGGGTCTGGGGAGGGTAATATGTAAACAAGCGTTACCCCTACCCTAAAGGGCAGAGAGGTTGTTCCCAATCGACCCTCGACTTAGTAAAGGAAAGCAAAACAAAAACAAATTAACATTAGTAACTACAACAGAAATCACATAAATAATTATCTAAACATAAAAACGTATATAAAATGGCATGCAATAATATTAAACAATAACTAACATAAGTGGGCACAATCCAATACACATATCATCTACGGAGAGCCCCACCAAACTCCACCCATCCTCGGGAAATGAGTACGATAAATTCTAGACGCCCTTATCCTAAAACCCTGATACTAGACCTCCAGACTTTCCTATCAAGGGTCATGTCCTCGGAAATTTGTATTCTAGTCATGTTCTACCTAATCACCTCTCCCCAACACCTCTTAGGCCTCCCTCTGTCTCGACTCATGCCGATCACCGCCAGCTGCTCATAATTCCTCACCGGGGCATCAGGGCTTTTCTCTGCACATGCCCGAACGACCTGAGCCTCGCTTCTTGCATTTTCTCATCCACTAGGGCCACCCCCACCTTCTCTCGAATAACTTCATTTATAATCTTATCTAACCTGGTGAGCCCGCACATCCACCTGAGCATCCCCATCTTTGCAACCTTCATTCTCTAAATATACGAGTTCTTCACTGGCTAGCACTCCGCCTCATACAACATGGCAGGTCTAACCACAGCTCTATAAAACATCCCCTTGAGTTTCTGTGGAACTTTCTTGTCACACAAGACTCCTGATGCAAGCCTCCACTTCGACCACCCTGCCCATATACGGTGAGTGACATCCCCATCGATCTCTCTATCCCCCTGGATCACCGACCCTAGATATCTGAAACTGTCCCTCTTAACGATAACCTGAGATCCAAGCTTCACGTCCCTGCCTACTTCGCTCAACTCGGTGCTAAACTTAACACTCCATGTATTCTGTTTTAGACCTGCTTAGTTTGAAACTCTTAGACTCTAGAGTCTATCTCCAAACCTCCAACCTCTTGTTAACACCAACCCTTCGTCTCATCTACCAAGACTATATCATCAGCAAATAGCATACACCAAGGCACATCCCCTTGAATATGACGAGTTAGAGCATCCATCACCAAGACAAACTAGAGAGGGCTAAGGGCGGATCCTTGATGAAGCCCCATAACCACCGGAAAATGGTCTGAGTCACCACCCACCGTCCTAACCTTAGTCTTAGCGCCATCGTACATGTCCTTGATTACTCTGATGTAGGTTTCCGACACGCTCTTCGCCTCAAGGCACCTCCATAGCACCTCCCTTGGGACCTTGTCATATGCCTTCTCCAAGTCTATAAATACCATGTACAGATCCTTCTTCTTATCCCTGAATTATTCCATCAATCTTCTGACAAGGTAGAAGCTTCTGTAGTGGAGCGCCCCGGCATAAAATCGAACTGGTTCGCGGATACAAATGTTGACCCCTCACCCTCGCCTCGACTACCCGCTCCTTACCTTCATGATGTGACTCATTAATTTGATACCCCTATAGTTGTTGCAACACTGGATATCCCCTTTGTTCTTGTATAAGGGCACCACTGTACTCCACCTCCACTCCTCAGGCATCCTCTTGGTCCTGAAGATCACATTGAACAACCTGGACATCCACTCCACTCCTGACCTACCCATGCATTTCCAAAACTCCACCGGAATTTCTTCTGGCCCAATCGCTCGACTCCTACTCATCCTACGCAAATCCCCAACGAACTCTTCCACTCTAATGCGCATGCAGTACCCAAGGTCTCTATGACGCTCTGAATGCCCCAGCTCTCCTAGCTATATGTCTCAATCCCCCTCCTCGTTAAGAAGATCCAGGAAACACGCCTGTCATCTCTGCCTGACTTGAGACACCCCATCAAAACTCTACCATCCTCGTCGTTGATGCACGTAACTCGATCTAGATCCCGCGCTTCCTCTCCCTCACCTTAACTAACCGGAATAAATTCTTGTCCCCGCCTTTCTCCGCCAATTCCTCGTACATGCGCCCAAACGCCGCATTTTTAGCTTCCGTGGCCGCCAGCTTCGCTTCCTTCCTCGCCACCGTGTAGCTCTCCCTGTTTCATCCTTCTTTCTTCCTCGCTTGAGCTCCCTGCCAACTTAGCAAACGCCGCCTTCTTCGCCTCCACCTTTCCTTGGACTACATCGTTCCAGCACCAGGGACCCAGATGTCTACCTGAATAGCCATTGGTTACCCCAAGCATATCCCGCGCTACCTCCCTAACCAAGTTCATTGTCTCTGACCACATAGAGCCCGCATCCCAGAACTTCTCCAAGCTCCACCATCAACTAACTTCCACTCTAACTCCTGGGCTTTCTCCCTAGTCAAAGCACCTCATCTTATCCGCGGTTGGCCCCAAGCTCCCCTCCTCTTCCTTTTCACCCAGAAACCGACATCCATCACTTGGAGTCTATGGAGAGTCGAAAGTGACTCTCCCGGAATAACCTTGCAGTCCTTGCACAAACCACTGTCACTCCGTCTGAGGACGAGGTAATCACTCCGAGTCCTCGCTACCGAATTTTTGAAGTAACCAAATGCTCATCCATCTTCTGAAATGTCGAGTTCTCAATCAAAAGCTCCGAAGCCCTGGCGAAATCAAGCAACGAAATGCATCCTCCGTCCCTTACCCCAAAGCCAAAGGCACAGTGCATCTCACCATAACTACCAGCATCAGCCCCAATATGATCATTAAAGTCCCCTCCAATAACTAACCTCTCAGATATTACTACTCACTAACTCGCCCAAGCCCTCCCAACAGCGCCTCTTAACCTCCTCATCTAAGCTTGATTGCGGCGCGCAAGAACTGATGACATTAAAGGCGCAACCCCCGATAACCAACTTAATAGACATTAACATATCATTCACTTGCCTAACCTCAACCACGGACTCCCTAAGGTCCCTATCCACCAAGATGTCCACTCCGTTCATACCCCTCACGGCCCCAGAATACCACAGCTTAAACCCATCTACATTCCTCGCCTTCGACCCTTTCCACCTAGTCTCCTGAACACAGGCTATGTTGACATTCCTCTTCTGAAGAATCTTCGCCAGCTCAATAGACTTAACGGTCAGTGTGCCTATGTTCCACGATCCGATCCTGAATCTATGAGCGTCCAGTACCCTCCTCCCGCCCTTCTCACAGAACTGCTCCCTGCAGCCTGCTCACCCCCGCCACCAACCCACCACCCCAGGACATAACCTTACACTACCATCCCCTACCGTGACCACTATCCCTCCAACCGAGCACGAACTAAAGTGGAATACAAAAAAGAATGCTAGCTAGATAGTGAAAAAGTAAACCACACATAGGATGCTAGTTAGAATACGTAAAAAGGGTGTACAGAGTAAACAAGGGATCGGGAGGTACCAACTCCCGGTGAAAAAACCTGAAAGTATCCTCTGATTCGCCCGATGTCAACTACTGCCAGCTCTTACACATTTCGGCTGGTGTTGTTTCGCTCTTCACTTTCAAACGTCGCAAACTCGTCTCGTCTGCCACGCCTAGTACCTGAGAATCACACACACAACAACCTCCCATAAAAACGAGGGGCTGCCTTACTCGGAAAAGGGGAGGGGTCTGCCTAAAAACCACAGAGAAAGGGGGCGGGGCAAGGGCTAGGGCAGGGGGCTGGGGGTGAGGAAACGGGAGTGAGGTTGGAAGAGAGAGAAGAGAGAGAAAGGAAAGAAAGACATGAGGGGTCATCGGAGTTATGGGTAGCATCTACGGAGGGGCGGGAGGGAAGGGTGGAAAAAAACAAGAGGGCTTACGAAGGGTAAGGGGTACGGGTAGGGGGTGGGTTGGGGAAGGGGAAGTGTAGAGAGGGGAGAGAGAGAAAACTCACTGGGGGAGGTCGCCGGAGGGGGGTTCGCTAGAGGAGGAAGGGGGGGGAGGGGAGGGGGGCTGGGTAAAGAACCGAGTGTTGTGAAGAGCGTGAGAAGGGAGAGAGAGAGAGAGAGAGAGAGAGAAAGGTCAATATACCGAGAAGTATTTCAAGAAGCAAAACACCATTTCAACAGAAAACTGAGCCCAACCCATCGGAAGCAAATGCGCAACTGCCTCTTGCAGAACTCAAGACAAGACAGGAACAGATTACAGCCACCTCAATTATAGGTCTACTACACGCAATTTTGCTGCAGAACACAACCAACAGAACTCAAGGGAGAAAAACTTTAAAATCTGCTGCGAGGAGTATTTAATCAAATCTGTTGCACCGCTTGATCATATCAAAGATGACGTGCAGTTTCTAGTAACTAGAGCTTCAACCACTTCTCCTTCTGAGCCCATCTGATCCAGTGTTAAACATAATAAAACATTACAGCCCAGACGACACGGGCCTATTTCTGGTTAATCAACACATACAATCCACAAGAAAACATTACAGCCCAGCAGACACGGGCCTATATCTGGTTAATCAACACATACAAGGAGATAATTTAAAAATGTCCCCTTCGTTATTACTTATTTCTTTATGTCAAAGACCAGAAGCTATTCATTGGGCCGGTTATAACAGCAAATAAATAGGTTTCTGGAAATGCTAGAATGTAGCACTAACATGTAGAGTAAACATGATGGTAAACATGATGCAAACTGAGAGAAATAACAGTATTGGCAAAAATATGTTTCACATCCATAAAGTCAAACTCCACCAGAGCAGCAAATACCTTGAAAGAATTGGAGTAGGTCTTACATTGAATAGAAGCATGAATGCTTGAATCAGAATAATCGTGCAACATGCAAGAGAGCAACCGCAGATCTAGAACTGACTAAAAAGTAGATCGGAAGTACCTCCCAAAGGTTCTAAATTTCTCGTAGGTTCAGGAATATACAGAAACTTTCTAAATGTGTCGAAGACTCTCGATTGACTGTTGTAGTGTTCATGAGGTTGTATATAATCCAATGTTCAGTAGGAAAGAGTTCTATATGGCAACCCTTTGCCTCTTTTACCAAACTGACCAGAGTAAACAGGAAAAACATCTATACGCTCCTCTTAGACACAAAGACCAACAAAGTAGCTAAAGACATCCGAGAAAATGTAAAAATTAGACATGCAAGACTAATGGAGTAGTACAGCCACCATAGCATTGCCGAATCTCTGAGTAGATGAAGAAAGTAATACATAGGGACCAAATTCGCATACTCGTCCACAAATAAGGAAGCAGCAGAATAGCACAAACAAATCTGCTGCTTCAACATGCTAAGATTTGCCTGGACACTGTATTAACAGGTACACTGTAAGACGGCCATACCACCACTAACGCTGATCCACGTACAAGAAACCCATCCATGAGTCAAAGCCAAACGTAAAGATATTCAAATCAAGCAGCAGTCCAACCTCTCCCACCAGTGGGGCCACAAAAATTACAACCTCCCAACCAATTACATTGATGACAGATACATGCAATTAATCAGGCATGTAATCTTTCTCAAGGAGAATAACTCAGAAGTTCCGCCACACCAGCACTCGAAGCAGAACTACCCACAATTAGAACTATCAAATTCTTCACACAGTTACCCATAGCCGAACACAATCCGGGACTTGCTTCACATTCATTTTGACAGCCGATTTACCTGCATAAACATCAGCATGTATCCAAAAACCACAGAAAAAGTCACATTGAACAGATGCAAGTATATCTGAACAAAGATGATGTGCAAACTTTGGTGCTCCACTGCTATCATTTTTCCATCTCAACCCACATGCTCAGAACCATGAGAAAGCAAATCCACCTTGCCCATTGCACCTAACGTAACATACAAATATAAAATAATAAACGATTCAGAGGATAGAAGTATACTTCGTTCTTAAATCCCAGTGCTACCAGAGTAGTCAAGGAGACGAGGAGATGACGTATTCTCCACCTCAAGAGCAGCTTCAGAGGCAAGATCAGCGATAAATATTCCTGACAAATCAGAGGACAACCATAAGATGAGTCAAGTGGAAGCGAGTGTTCAACACCAAAAACCTCAACTATCCAGTCTCGTCATTGTCCGCATAGTTTTTTTTCAATGCAAGCTTGTTTAAGAAAAAAGTCACTTCAGGCACTCCAGGATGCTTTAGCCTTTCTTCCCAATGGATCAACTGAAAATTCACCTCGCATCAATGATGCCGACTCAACATTAAAGCTGCCTAGCGGTAATGAAGCAAGATGGACCATGGGAATAAGGGTCCGAACAAACACCAAGTGATCTTCTATGAATAGAGTTAACGGATACATACGCTTGCGGGGGTAGCAAGTACCCGATCCACAAGTCAAAGTGTGTACCAAGCTGACATAACCTTACCTAAACAAGGTGAGTACACTAAAGAAATTGAGATTAGCGTGTAAACACCGAAAAGGGATGAGATAACTCAAAGTTAAAGAGGAGATATCCAATACCAGGCTCAAAACAAGCTCTTTCTTTGCTTCTCCCTCCTTTGGTTCGACAAAATAAACTAGCTAGACCAATTGCATGGGTACCACAAGACATGAGATACATGATTCAACTGAAATAAGGCACTTTTACTCGTAATATAGCAAGTCAAAAACCTTCTATATGCAGAATACCCTCATCAATCCTCATTACTATCAAGCCAACTGGCACATAGTGATTGATCAACAAACTAACCTGAAATGAAAAAAAACTAAAGATCGTTAAACGAGAAACAGAATAAAGACTTGCTTCACATCCATAATACTATAACGGACCAGTTAATACCTTGAAAGCACCCACTAAAAAGAAAACTCAAAAAGAAGCACAACAGACCAACGTGCAGGTTGTTAAGACAGTAGAAGTAAGCAAAGCAAATTAATTGTGCATCGTAACAATTCCATCGCAACTCGCAATCACCTCTCTTTGTTTTTCCTTTTTCTTTTTGAGAACAGTGAAAATGGCATCCCTCACTATTCCTCCCAACATTTCATTCTGAGCACCTCCTGCAAAAGACCAATGACATATAGATGACCCATGAGAACTGGAGACCTTCCTTCAAAGCTTAGCACCATGAAGCCAAGTGATGAAAGTGAAGGTACAACACTGTCACTAGATTTGAGAAATAGTTGGAGCCCAATGTACCCAAGTACTAGCACTAAAAATTCACATATAATGTCAAAAAGCATAAAATGTGCCAAAGAGAAGAAGGAAAACAAAGATATCCTAACCTCCAGAATAGCCCATAAACAGAGCCCCTGCAGAGCCTCTATTCTTGCCCCCTTTGACCACTGATGCAACAAATTGACAACTTTGCCTGATCAACAACATAACTGCAGACATTCAGTACATAAAGGTTTAACAGATAACTAATAAATATTACCCTTATAGTACCCAGTCATTCATGGGCTGGCACATACAGACAAATTGAGCAAGTTCTTGGACGCTGTCATTGCCTTACTCTAATTACCGTAACAGGTGTAGAACAACCGAGACATTTCTCTTCAGATGCAGTTTTACATGAGAAATTACCTAAGAGAAAAATACATGAAATAGCGATGTCAGAGAGAAAACAAGACTTGAAACGGAAAAATATGGGAAGAGAATGGCTGTCTGATGGTAGTCTCACTTCACACTCTATTTTCTCATCACACTCCTGTATATGGTTCTTGAAACTTGGTCTAGAAGGATCAGAGAAAACAAGCAATCCAACATTCTACCTTAAAGAACAGAGCTGCATAAACAGTTTAACCGGTGGTCATTAACTATTAGCGTTAGATATTATATACCTTCTTTCTTATTGCTGTTGGATACTATATTCCTTACACCTCATCACCCCGAAGAGCAGTGGCTCTGTTATCCTGCACGCCTACAGAGAGAGACTCGTACTAACGCTCAATCGAAAGAAAGAGCAATCAACTATATGCTTAACTTATGCCCCTCTATTTGAAGGAAAAGAGATAGGGAAGACTCAAGAGATGATATGCACTCCATGAGTAGTTGCTAATTAGGGTGCTCCCCTTGTTGGAGCCTCATTGGAGCCAACAGTATTTGCAGAGGCTCCAATAGTTTAACTGCCCATATGGCATCAACTTCATACCAAGATAATTACCGTCAGCCTCGTGGTGCTCGAATTTCTTCCAGATTTCTTCCAGATGCAGAAAAAATCATTTGGTGATGTCATTTGGTGATGTCACTCGGATCAAGGTTGTCTGAAATGTATGCAGCGTCGACCCTTATCCCAAAAAAGTTGGAAGCACTGTTGATTATCAAATCGCCTTATGCTTATTACTAGAAAACCAGTAAACAAGCTTGTTGTGCGTCTTTTATTGCAGTTTTTATCAGTGAAGTCTACCTTGTCGCGGTTGAACACAAATTCACTGAGAGTTGTTCGTACTGCGGAGGTCGTGCGATATCCTAACTGGAAAAATTAGATCTAGGATTCAAATACTTGAAGTGAAGAAAAAAGCTGGGACCTGATGTTGTCGAATCAATCTTAAGCTAGAAGCCAAGTAAAAGGTAGGAATGCTAAGCATAATTACCAATCAGCCTGCCAGAGCCGAAATTAAAGAAGTGAATAGAGGCGCATAATGCTCTCCCTCTCATCATTGTCAGTATTGTCTTCTGCTCTCCTGATTGAAAACAAAACCAAAAAAAAGGCAATCTCACACATACCAGGGAAGAGAGCACTTCTTTCTGGAAGATATGTATCTCCTTTGTTTCTCTAGGTGAATACCTGACCATCAACTATCAAGCAGGAGTGGCATCAGAGGAAATGTAGATCAGCTCCATCAATGGTGAAAGGGAGCAAAACAAAATTCACAAACTACCACCAAAAGAGCACAAGCTTAGATATTCAAATATGCATCCTCTTGCTTATTCACAACACCCAAATGCAGCAGTTGCAATGAACAGAACCACACGAAAATTCAACTCCAGTTTCCCAATCGACACTGCACATCACGGAAAACAACAGACGACTAAATGGAAAGTAACGACATCCGACACAACATAACGACCATCAATAAAAGGTTAGAAGCCACCATGGAGGACAAGGTACACAGTTGTCGACTTCTGCTTGATGTTGTTTTCCCCTTCAATTGTCAGTTTTCCCCTTCAATTGTAGACAATGTTTTCTGCAAGAAACACAACTGTAAATGAGAACTAGCTAGAGAAAGACATATGAAATAGCAAAGTACGATAGAAAGCAAGACACCAAACGAAAAGATATTAGAGAAAATAATACCGGAGTTGGTTCCTTCACGCAGCCATGTATATCTCATCACTCCTGTATGTGGTTCTTGAAACTTAAGTTTAGAAGGATCAGAAAAAAAGAACAATCCAAGGCTCTACCTTGAAAAATACCACTGCATAAACAATTTATCCATTCGTCTCTTAACTATTAGAGTCAGAGATTTAGCTCACTTCCCTGCCAATAAAAACAGGCATTCCCAAAATATGTGAACCTCCATTTGAAGGAAAAGAGACAGGAAAGTCAAGTGGTGCACCTCAATAGATGATAAGCTCCATAAAGAGTTCCTAAGTAGTGTGCTTCACTAGATGGAACCAACAGCATCTGCAGGCTTGAATAACTGTCAGTACAACATCGATTTCATACTAGGATTATTCATAATGGGATACACAACCGTCAGCCTCGTACTGCTCAATTTCCATGTCCAGATTCAGAAATTCTAATTTGGTGATTCCCATTTAGATCAAGGTAGTCCAAAATGTATGCAGGCGTTAATCATCATCCCCGAAAAATTGCAACAAGTGTTGGTTATTGGCCTTGTACTCGTCACTGGAGACCAGTAAGGTAGTTTGTTATGAGTCTCTCGTTGCAGTTCTAATCAATAAAATCTGCTTTATAATCACAAATTCGTATAAACTTTAGTACTGTGGCGCTCGTGAGATTTCCTTAGTGTGAAAGTAAATCGAATAAGACGGAAGCTCCACGAAGCTACTGAATTAATCTTAAGCTAGACGCCACGTAACAAAGCCTATGAGAACCGGGAGCCCAGCATAATTGATACCAAAGAGGAGAATAGGGGTAGATAGTGCTCTCCTCGTTACTATAATCTCATCATTGTCATTACTGTAATCTCATCATTGTCAATATCGTGATCCGCACTTTGATTAAAAAAAAAGAAGGAAAAAAAAGAGGAAAAGCAAAACAAGATGAGCAATCACACAAATAAATAGGCAGCCTTAAGCTTCTTCCTGACAATAACAGAGAACAAACGAGATATGAGTCCCCTTCACTTTTCTGGGTGAATGCTGACCATCAAGTATCAAGCAGGCGATGGCATCAAAGGCAAAGTTAATGTAGATCTGCTGCATCAATGGTGAAGAGGGGAGAAAGATAAAGTCACCAACTACTGGACATAAGGAACTTCACAGTCAAGATATCCATCGTCTTGCTTATTCACAACACAGAAACACAAAAGTCATAATGTACAGAACCACGAAAAATTTCAGCTCCAGTTTCCCATTGGCAACACACATTATGAAAAGCAACCACATGGACAGAAACAAGACAGGACACTACAAAACAATCACCAACAGGTTAGATACCATGGAACCGGGGACAAGGTGCGGAGTTGATTTCTTCCGGATGTTGTTATCAACGGAAGTCCTTCCATTCTCAGCTGATACAGTGCAAAAAACTCTTCCATTCTCAGCTGCTTCGCTGCAACGATCAACCTCAGGTCACCTGGTGAAATTTCCTGCTTATCCCGAGTCTTAGCTTTCACATTGTCGATGGTATCGCCTCTCTGGTCTTCCCAGTTGATGTTCTCAAAAAATCTGCATTCCACCGTGGAGGCATAGGCCAAGGCGAAGGACCGACTTTCTCTGGATATTTTGGTCCACAAGAATGCAGTCATCCTCAAGCTGCTTGCTAGCAAAGATCAACCTCTATCGACGAGGAGAAATTCCCTCCGTCCTAAATGCTGGACTTGAGCTGGGAACTCCACGACATTGCTGAATCAATCTTGAGCCACACGTCAAGTAACAAAGCCTACGATTACCACAAACCCAGTAGAGTTGATACCAAAGAAGAGAATAGCAGCTTATAGTGGTCCTCCTCATTACTTCGACAGTCTCATCATCTGTCAATATCGTTTTCTGCTTTCCTCATTGAAACGAAAAAGGGCATCGCACGTAACGGGAAACTTGAGCATTTCTGTCTGAAGAACAGACAAGATATGCATCTCTTTTGGTTTTCTCGGTGAGACCCATCAATTATCACGCAGGAGACAGTATCAGCTGCATCAACATCAGTGGTGAAAGAGGGGAGCAAGATAAATTCACCAACTACATACAGAGACTTCGAACCACGCCACATATCAAGTTCCCCATTGGACACAACATCAAGAAAAGCAACAGATGATCCCAACAGACAGAAAGGAGATCAGATTCAACATTACGACCATCACTAACAGGTTAGAAGCCACCATGGAACTAAGGAAAAGGTACGGAGTTCTTCTATATGCTGTTGTCAGCGGAAGTCCTTTCTCAGTTGCTTCCCTGCGAAAGATCCTTCTATCTGGTAGAATTCCCTCCCTATCCTGAGTCTTAGCTTTCATATTGTCATGGTATCGGATTCTACATCCCAGATTGATGGTATTCGCACTTGATGTCCTCGAGAAAATCTGCATTCCACCACGGAGGTGTTTGGCCAAGGCGAATGATCGATTCCATCTGCATATTGTAGTCCACAAGGATGCCACCATCCTCAAGTTGTTTGCTAGCAAAGATCAGTCTTTACCGACCAAAGGGTAATTCCCTCCTTGCCAAGACTGATGTACTTGAGCTGGGTGCTCCACGACATTAATCAGTCTTAAGCTAGACGTAAGTAAAAGAGCCTATGATTACAAGAAGCCCGGCAGAGTTAATTCAGGTACATAGTGCTCTCCTTGTTACTCTAATTGTCGCATCATCTGTCAATACCGTCTTCGGCTCTCCTGCTTACTAAAAAGGAGATACAACAAAGAAAACAACAACAATCACACAAAATATACTCGGGGAGACTTGAGCACTTATTTTCGGACACATACCAGATCTGACAAGAATTGCATCTCCTTTGGTTTTCTAGGTGGACACAGATAATCAAGTATCAAGCAGGAGACAGAATCAAAGGGAATGTAGATCAGCTGTCTCACTTGTAAAAGAGGGGAGCAAGATAAATCCACCAACTACCACCAAAAGAGCACAGAGACTAGAAATTCCAGACAACCATCCTATTGCTTATTCATGATACAGCAACACAAGTCAGAATGAACAAAACCACGAAATATGATTCCAGTTTCCCATTGGACACACAACCAAGCGACAGAAAAGAGACTCAATACAGCATAAAGACCATGACAACGGTTTAGAAACCACCACGGAAGAGGAGGACAAGGTACAGTGTGTTGCCAGCGAACAGAGTTCTAGTCAATGTCTTCTCCAAGAAATGCAATTGTAAATGAGAAATTAGCTTCGAGGAAAATATATGAAATAGCGACGCCAGATAGGAAGCAAGACTTGAAAGCAAAGATATGGCATGAGAATGAAAATTGGGAGTTGGTTTCACTTCACACAGCCATGCATAACTCAGCACAATCACGTCAGAAAAACAGAGCTGCACAAACAACTTAACCAGTGGTCTCTAACTGTTTAAGTTATACATTATATAGCTTGCATTCCTAACCTCTATTTAAAGTAAAAGTGATAAGGAAGACCAACTGGTGCACCTCAATAAGTGGTGAGTTAGTTCGTGCGCTTCCCTAGTTGCCATTGGAGCCCCCACAGAATCAGCAGGCTCCAAGCATGGGTAACTGTCAGTACAGCATAAACATCATGCAGGGATTCATAAACATCATGCAGGGATAAATACCGTTGGCCGCCTCCTGCTCAAATTCCTCGTACAGATTCAGAAATTCTGATTTGGAGATTCCCATTCACGTCAAGGTTATCATAAATGTATGCAGTGTCCACCCTTATCACCAGAAAAATTGCAAGCAGTTCTGATTATTAAATTGCCTTGTACTTGTCACTAGACGGCCAGTATGCTCGTTTGCTATGCTTCTCTCATTGCACATTTAACAATCAAAGTCTGCCTTGTCCAGTTGATTACAAATTCATGTAAACTTCATATACTGTCGAGGTCGTGGGATATCCTCCTTAGTGAGAAAGTAGATCAAAGATTCCAATACTTGATACAAGCTAGGAGCTTCACAATGCTATTGAATCAATCTAAGCTAGACGCCATGTAACAAAGCCAGAAATGTAGAAAACACAACCACCGGGATCCCAGCAGAGTCAATACCCAGCAGAGTTGACACCAAAGAAGAGAACAGATCCTCATCAACATGGTATTTCCCTCTCCTGATTGAAAACTAAAAAGGAATGAAAATAAAACAAGGGCAATCACACAAACTAATATACCAGGGGAGATTCGCGCACTTCTGACAAGAACAGAACCTACAAGGTATGCATCTCCTCTAGTTTCTGGGTGAATACCTGACGGTCAATTATCACATAGGACATGCCATTAAAGGGAACGCTGATTAGCAGCCCCACACAGTGAAAGAGGGGAGAAAGATAAATTCACAAACTGCCACCAATGGAGCACAGCGATATACATCCTCTCACCTATTCATAAAACAGAAAAACAGAAGTCATAATGAATAGAACACAAAAAAACTCTAAGTCCAGTTTCCCATACGATACCGCACATCATGAAAAGCAACATATGACTAAACGGACAGTAACGAGATCCAACACAACATAACGACCATCAAGAACAGGTTAGAAGCTACATGGGGCAGAGGACAAGGTACAGAGTTAAATTTTTCTGGGTGCTATTGCCAGTGAAACTCTTCCATGCTCAGCCACTTCCTGTAAAAAATCCTCCAATTCTCAGTTGTTTCCCTGCAAAGGGATACCTCCACTTATATTGTGGAATTCCCTCCTTGTAGGCCAAGATGAAGGATTCTTCTGGATGATGTAGACAACATGAATGCATCACCCTCAAGCTGCTAGAAAAGATCATCCTCTGCTTACCTGGGAAACTCCCTCCTTGCTCTGGAACTTGGCCTTGATGCTGTCAATCGTGTTGGAACTTTCAACCTCCAGTTTTAAGGTCTTCTCGTGAGGGTCTTTACAAGAATCTACATGCAACCACTGGGATGGACCACCAGGTGAAGGGTATACTCCTTCCTAGTGTCGCATTCTACTAGGGTGCAGCGGGGTCCTTCAGCCGTTCTCCACCATATAATCAAGAACTTGCTCAACAACCAAGACGCTGACTAGAGCATAGGACCAGCTAGCACTTCAGAAGCAACCAAAAAAATAAAACAGAATGAGGTTAAATAGAAGTTGTATGAAGCCAATAAATTGTGCAGGGAGACCGTCCATACTTCTCGTCCCCAACACCTACAAAGAGAAGGCCTATAAAGATGAACAATATGCCACCAATGTCCAGATAGGATTAGAAGATCCCAAAATATCCAAGTACTACAAAATTCATACTATAAGCAGTAACCAAATAGAAGAAAAAGCCGAGCCATGCTTTACATCCACGAGCATGATGAAGCTAATCAAACAATACAACAACTCAAAGCATAAAATAGGTAATAAAGAAGGAAGTAGATATCCGACAAGCCACAACACTCTCCGACATATTGCCCCTAAAAAGGGTCTATTATTGATCTTTTGGAACTTCATCTGAACTGCAGCCACTTCCATCTCATCACACTCCTGTATTGGTGATTCTTGAAATGATCAAACAGATAAGAGAGAAAGAACAATCCAAAACTACACTGCATAAGCACCTACACCTGTTAAACCCAGCTGACAAAAATTTTATTTGGAGAAAAAAAATTAGAAACGAAAGATGCACATTCACAGTATATATGTTAAGGATTTGAACGGAAAGAGATGAAAAAGACTGGAGGAACGCCGCCAACCACTTCGCTTGTCTTCACAAGCCATAAGCTCATAAGCTCCTTCCTTAGAAGGGTCACTGCTCCATTCCAGATGATCTGATGTGTAGCAACAGTTGGTTATTAGGAGTGTCTTATTGACATTGATCACAAATGACGTGACGGAGTACATTGTTTCAAGTGGTAGCAACCTACTCGAGCATTGCGCATATTCTCGGGGAGAAAAGTAAAAGTGGCAAGAACCAAGCATGATTTACCAGCAGCACAGAGTTGATTATGAATATCTGGCGTAAAAATTCGGAGTTCCCATCTTCTATTTACAATGGCATAAGAAGGAAACAGACAATCAACTAGTTTATCCTCTATTAAAACGGCATACATCTGACATTCTTGTGGATTTCAAGGTGATAATTATAACTGGTGGTTCACCGTCAACAATCATCAAACAGAAGATGGAGCTCAATGACAATGTATATCAAATGCTTTGGATAAAAATAAAGAGTTTACAGCCAACAAAGAGCACAAAAATTAGACATTAGGACAGAAATCGGAATCTTTATTCACAACAGAGAACATAAAAGAAACAGCGAACAGAAACAGAATGGAACATCATTGAGACCTCAGCAAACAAAGCACATCATGACCACAACTAGAAACAGACAACACAGCCAATTAACAGGACACCACGTCATCAACAACAGACAACCTAGAAACCACCACGGAGACGGAGGACAAGGTGAAGGGTTGACTCTTTCTGGATATTGTAGTCAGCCAAGGTCCTTCCATCCTCGAGCTGCTTCCCAGCAAAGATCAACCTCTGCTGGTCGGGTGGGATACCCTCCTTGTCCTGGATCTTAGCTTTTACATTGTCGATGGTGTCAGAGCTCTCCACCTCCAAGGTGATGGTCTTCCCGGTCAATGTCTTCACGAAGATCTGCATTCCTCCCCTCAGCCTCAGCACCAAGTGCAGGGTGGACTCCTTCTGAATGTTGTAGTCCGCAAGGGTGCGACCATCTTCCAACTGCTTACCTGCAAAGATCAACCTCTGCTGGTCTGGGGGAATCCCCTCCTTGTCCTGGATCTTGGCCTTGACATTGTCAATGGTGTCGGAGCTTTCAACCTCCAGGGTGATGGTCTTGCCGGTGAGGGTTTTGACGAAGATCTGCATACCACCACGGAGACGGAGGACAAGGTGAAGAGTGGATTCCTTCTGGATGTTGTAATCAGCTAGGGTACGGCCATCCTCGAGCTGCTTGCCAGCAAAAATCAACCTCTGCTGGTCTGGGGGAATGCCCTCCTTATCCTGAATTTTGGCCTTGACATTGTCGATGGTGTCAGAACTCTCGACCTCAAGGGTGATGGTCTTGCCGGTGAGGGTTTTGACGAAGATCTGCATACCACCACGGAGACGGAGGACAAGGTGAAGGGTAGACTCCTTCTGGATGTTGTAATCGGCGAGCGTACGACCATCCTCGAGCTGCTTGCCAGCGAAGATCAACCTCTGCTGGTCTGGTGGAATTCCCTCTTTATCCTGAATTTTGGCCTTGACATTATCAATGGTGTCGGAACTTTCGACCTCAAGGGTGATTGTTTTGCCGGTGAGGGTTTTGACGAAGATCTGCATCCCACCTCGGAGACGGAGGACCAAGTGAAGAGTAGATTCCTTCTGGATGTTGTAATCGGCGAGAGTACGGCCGTCCTCAAGCTGCTTGCCGGCGAAGATAAGCCTTTGCTGATCTGGGGGAATTCCTTCCTTATCCTGGATTTTGGCTTTTACGTTGTCGATTGTGTCGGAACTCTCAACCTCGAGAGTGATGGTCTTACCGGTTAGGGTTTTTACGAAGATCTGCATCTGTTATAACATAAAATCAACAACAAACAATTGAAAAAATGAACTTCAAAATTAGGGCTTGACACACCCAAATCGGTGATTCAATAAAAAAGAACTCCTAAAGCGAGAAATTGAGGAAATTTTCTCAAACCTTGAGAGAGAAATTTGAAGGCGATGAAAGAAGTAGAGAAGATTAATCTGATGACTGATGGAGGAACAAGCAACGGAGAGCCTCCTTTTATGGACGCTATGGCCGACTCAAGACAAAACTGCCTCGTGGGATTGGCCTATTATATGATGACACGTACCATAATGACGTGTAGTGCACCAAAACAACACGCTAACGCTATCTTTCCCCGTCCTTTCCTTGTGTGGTTGGGAAAATAAGGATTAAGAATAGAACTTTAATTAGGGTGAATGTCTATTTTATAAAAGAATTTTATTTTGAGGTTAAATTTTTTTTTTCTATAAATAGAGGGGTCTTACCCCATTGTAAATGATCTCAAAAATATTAATAAGAATTCTCCTTTCCCTACTTTGCTCTGCAATATTGTTCTTGTTCTTGTATTATTTTATAACACGTTATCAGCACGAGACTCTAACCAATTTGGTATAATGCTTTTGCACAACGATACAGTCATGTATTCGTATAATAATTTTTTGGCTCCGTTCTCTTATTTCAGGTTTTAACAACCATTGCCGCAAGAAATAAAAAATATACATTTCATAAGGTAATTGAGTATGGTTTGTTATTCAATTCAGGTTATTTATTTTAATATTTGAGACCAGACTACTTGATATTTATTTAGTATGTATTATACCTTTGTGAAATTTGTGATAAATATCTAGAAGATTCATTCTGATGAGTAAAGTAACAACAGTTAATGATATAATGATTGAATTTTAATCGGGGCTCTACCTAACATATTGTTTGGTTAAGCTGCTTCTCTCATGAGTGTATTTTTTTTCTATTCAAATTGGCGTCTTGGTGACCCATGTATTAGTAATGTCTGATATATTTATATTGTGAAATTTTAATTTATCACCACACCATACATTGTTAAGATGTTAATTGCATATTGAATTTACTTTTTGTAATTACAGTATTTCAATTGAATTATGAATGTTGTTTTTCATTACTACTCAATATTTATATGCCACATATTTACTATGTCATTGTACTAGGAGTTTCAATTGTAGTCCCTCTAGTATAATTATACTGATAAGTTGGCCTTTGGCACCCTGTTCATTCTACACAGTATTAGTAGCCATTGGATTATTTTTATACAATCTTCTGTGAGATCATTATATTGTACTATATCACTGTTGTGATGTTCTAGTGTTCATATTTTAATGTATGGTATTACAATTATTATCTGAAATTATAGCAGTATCAACCATTGTTATACGCTGAACACGAGTTAAAATATACGATCTGTTGGGAATTTTAATATTGATTGTATATGTGGTTGTCAAATACTAGTAGTATGCTAATCTTTTCCATGAATGCATACAATTGTTGCTGTTATTTACCTATTATATGTTAGCTCTATGATTTTGTATTCTTAACTTCACACTACATTAAGAAAATTTGAGGCTGTACAAAGAGAAGAAATATTTCTCTCATTTAAGTATGTGTAAGGCAGATGTTACTACAATTTCTGGTAGTTGTAAATTGATTGAAGGCTCCGGAAGAGCAACTATAACTCTGCCTAAAGGAACAATATTTATCATGCAATGTTCTCCTCCAAGTCTGAGAGGAACTTGTTGAGTTTTAAAGATATCATTCAAAATGGATATCATATTGAGACAATAGATGAGAATAATCTTGAATACCTCATTTACTCATGAAAACGAGGCTGCCCACTTCGGTTTGGGGTCACGCCATTTTGCATGCAGCAATGCTAGTTCGTCTCAGACCGACGAATTATCACAAATATTCCCCGTTGCAATTAGTTTTGGGTCATGAACCTAATATATCCCATTTAAGAATTTTTGGACGCACAGTATATGTGCCTGTAGCACCGCCATACCGCACCAAAATGGGTCCGCAAAGAAGGTTAGGAATATATGTTGGGTTTGAATCGCCCTTCATTATTCGCTACCTCGAAACATTGACAGGGGATTTGTTTACTGCACGATTTGCAGACTGTCGATTCGATGAGACACTTTTCCCAAAATTAGGGGGAGAAGTTGGTGAAACCAAACGGGAAATTTTGTGGAAAAATCCATCATTATCTCATCTTGATCCACATATCTCTATTTGTGAAAAAGAGGTGTAAAATATTATCCATTTGCAAAGAATAGCAAATCAAATGTCAGACGCATTACGGATTTGAAAAGGATAACAAAATTACATATCCCAGCAGAAAATATGATAGCACTATGTAATAAGTCTGAAAGATGATAAAATTATTACCGTGAAGGTATCAATGGATGTGGACGTGGCAATAGACGAAATTATAATCGTCATCATTGTGATAATGAAGATAATAAGGATTCTCAAAATAATCCTTCACTTTGCGAAAGTAATATCTCTCATCGATTTGACATGAGATTTTATATAGCACATATAGATGATTATGGTCCATTCGTGGTGTGAGTGTGACAACATCTAATTTATGAATACATATTCATTCTTGAAAGAATATGAACGTGCTAGTGGTAGTGGATATACCACACTCACCTCTAGAAGAAGGTTTGAGATGATATAAGGAAATAATGTCATTATTATGGCATGAATGGTCATTGATCACGTACCTATTGTACGCCAAAATATATTGGAAATATGATTATTAAAGGACAAGGATAATACAAGATACATATCTTGCATATAATTTTGACCATGACCATAATGGTATAACTTTCTCTTTAAAAGAGATATTCACCACATGGATGTTGATGAATTTGTGGTAGTACAAAATTAATTGAGAGCTCTAGAAGAGCCAATTATTACTATGTTGGAGAAACACAATTGATTAACAATAAGGTATTGTGTTGTAGTAAGTCTCAAAGAAACTTATTCAGTTTCCAAAGTATATGCGAAAGCGGCTGATTATATTGAGACAGTAAATAAAGGAAAGATTTGATATCTTCTATTACTACAACTTGTAGCGGGATAATGTATATGAAAAGCTACCCGCTTTATTCTCCAGTTTGTACTACACAAACAAAAGAATGCCACAATAAAGTGGATATTTATTGGTATAAAAACCCATATCATAATAAACTTGAAGTTTATTGATAATTGCACATGTCATGGTGTAAATTTGAAGTTTACCAATATTGATAATTTATTCAATTGGCATTCGGGTTAGCCATATCAATTTAAGTATGACGTGCAACAAGAGAATTCACATGGGTAAATATTAAAGAACTAGAAAGTTATTTACGAATTCTCTTATATTACTTGTTCTCATTAATTAATTGATCAACTAAAGTTGGGGTTGAATCCCATAAATTCTGGAAATATCAAAGGCGAATATGGGCTCATTCACCTGCCATGTATACCACATATGATGCATCTATGATATGGTTACATGTGCGATTATTATTAACCTGCAGCCTGGCTAGTGCTTGCGAGGTAACTTGCAAGGTAATCTAATTTCGAGCATAATTTCTAGATTTTCTATTCAAGATAGTTCATCTTGATAAGTTGGTTTGCATCATAGTTGGTTTAGCAAAACAATTTATTGAGTGCCTCCACTTAATAGCTAAATTATTGCTTATGAGAACAAAGTTATCTATATCAATTTGATATACGTTATACACGAGAGTATATTATATTCTCCCCTCACAAGTGGTTCAAGGTCAGGAACCAAATAATTTCATCTTATTATTATTGATGTACAGTGTATATTAACATGATAATGCACAAAGATGATTTCCCAGAGTTGAGGAAACAAGTTAGTTTTCTAACATGAGGGGGAGACATGATAAACACTTGAGAAAAAGTTACATGGAACGAATTATCATTTGTATATATAGATCCTCGAATATCATAATATGAACCTGAAGTTCATAAAAGGATAATTCAATTGCAATATATTGCAAAGCATGCCATACGCATTTGCTGACCCAAAGTAACTATATTCTCATTGCAAATGCTCATATTAAGTCCTAGAAGGACAAAGTCTTTGATACGCTTAAAGCGTATAGACAAATCGGTTTCAAAATAACTTCTTAATAAAGAAGATGAGCAAATGATCAAAGTGATCATAATAAGGAGGCAAGTGATCTAGAAGATCACATGACATAACACTTCATAAAATCTCATGAGAGATTCAGGTACCTTAATATGTGAATGAAGAGATCTCCACGTTATGTCTTTATGAAAATTTACTGGAACCGATATAAAATGTTCGTCGACGACATCTATGATAGCGCTAAATATCGATGAGGATCTTAAGTTTGTCGAATACAAACAAAAATATTGGCCAAATGGAAGAGATACAATTCAAGTAGAATTGATTCCATATGAAAGACATGTAGTTTTGGACATGTAGTTCGAATACTTGAAAGTATAAAGTCAATGGTATGTGTAATCAGTTTTCGATATTTTATTTGTTTAGCATGACATGAAAACGTGATATGCATCTAAAGTCTATTATATGACTTAACTTATATGACAACCCATGAAGGATTTAAGTTGCTTGAAGAATCTACAATTCTTGATCTTGAGGTACCACTTCCTTAATGTAATTTATGCACAAATATATCTTGATATAACTATGATAATGTGATGGAGAGGATATCTCTATGGAAATATTGAAGAGCCATTCCACGATATTTGTGAAGACATTATATATCTATCACGAGTTATGATTTCAAGGTGCAAATATTCATTATAGTTAATATGGATGATTTATTTATCAAATCTCTACTAACGATCTCTTGAAGGTAGTGCACAAGATTGGGATGCGAAGACTCAAGGATGTGAATTGATGCTCTCTTCAGGGGAGTTAATGCGTGTTGCACTCTTTTTCCCTTACAAGGTTTTGTCCCACTAGGTTTTCCTTGCAAGGTTTTTAACGAGGCAACCAATAGGCGCATTTCTAAACATGTGTACTCTTTTTCCTTTTCTACAATTTTTCCCATTGGGTTTTATTTTAGTTAATGTTTTAACGAGGCACATTATTTATTGAGTAGACATTCAAGGGGGAGTGTTAAGAATAGAACTCTAATTAGGGTGAATGTCTATCTTATAGAAGAGTTTTACTTTGAGGCTAAGTCTTTTCTCTTCCTATAAATAGAGGGGTCTTACCCCATTGTAAATGATCTCAAAAATATCAATAAGAATTCTCCTCTCCCTACCTTGCTCTGCAATATTGTTCTTGTTCTTGTATTATTTTATAACACGTTGCATATTAAAATAAGTTTTTGTTAATAATTTAATTTTCAATATGAGCCCATGATGCTAAATAAATATTCACACTTCATGTGAAAGAATCAAACTGCTAACTATTTAAATGATGAAATACATAGTTGACCATAATGCTGTATCATTCTCATTAATAAGATTCATCTAAATAATTTAAAAAATCAAAGTCTCTCATGATTATTCTTTATATTTTATCTTTTACAATTTAGAAGAGTTTCTCTTTTCGTATATAAAGCGAATAATAATTTTAAAAAGTTACAAAATTTTTGTTGCACTACTATTTATAAGTGAGAAGGTCTCTAAAGATTTTGATGAAAGTAGATCGTGAGAAATTTTATGACCGTTTTCTCTTTATCTATTATTCTGTCTAGAAATTATTATACTCAATTAAAATTTACCTATTTATTTTTAATTGATTTGTTTAAAGAAAAAGTTAATATTTTTTAAATCAAAAAGTTATACAATAAATGCTTAAAAGTTTGGACATGTAATTATTAAAATGATAAAGAAAAAATAGTGGAAAAGGAATGGATTAAAAAAGAAACTCAACATAAAGTGTCTATTATATGATTGGTAACAACTAATCGTAATAAAACATGACGCAAAATAGTCATTATTTAAAGTATATCAAAAATTGATACTCAAAAATTGGTAAGAGGATTACTTAGACCTCATTAATTTTTATTTTTAAGGTTAAGATGTCTGAGTCTGAATACACATTTGAATATTAAGATGTGTAGGTAAGATTAAGATATTTGAAGCTGAATACACACCTGAATATATTAAGATGTGTATTAATATTTGAATAGAAATAATTAAGACGGTTTGGTTTTAGCATATGAATGTGTAAAATTTATCTTTATTTGAAAATTAATAAACATAAAATTCAAAAAAAATACTAACTAATCTAATATTCTATCAATAAAATATATAGTTTTTAAAAATATTATAGTTGGTGGTGGTGATGGTTAACGGGTGAATGACAACTAAAGACGGTGGTTGGTGGTAGTTTTGGTTGATGATGGTGGTTCATGCTAGTAGCTAGTAGTGATCGATAGTGGTGACGATTATGATTGAGGATGGCGGTGGTGGGTGGTGATAGTTAATAATTGCGGGTGGTTGTAGTAGTTGTGACTAAGAAAGGTGGTGGGTGGGTGGTGGTAGGTTATAATGATGGACAGTGACGTTGTGGTTATTGATGGTAATGGGGTGGTTAGTTATGGTAGTTGAGGTGGATGAGTGTTGATTGTGGGTGAGAATGATGGTTGTCGGAGTGGTGGGGGTAGTAGATGGTGATGGTCGATAATGGTGGCGGCTATGATTGAGGATGATGGTGGCGTGGTGGTGGTGGTGGTTGAGTATGGTGGTGATGGTGCCATAGTAGTAGTTGATAATGGTAGACGGTGGCGACAATTAATAATGAATATGTGATAACATCTTAATGAAATTATGTCTCTGTTGTAGATCTTAATCATACAAACATATTTAGACTTATTGAGTGATTATGAAGTAATAAAAAAGTACACTTAATGATTAAGATCTGAATAACTAAGATTCAGACTTTAAAAATAAACACACTTAATGTCTGAAATTTAAATGATTAAGGTTTAAACTTCCATTAAGTACAAACAAATGAGGCCTTAAAGCCTTAATCTAATGACTTCTTAAAATTTGTAACTATTACTTGTTTAACCAAATAATCTAATTTGGTCAAAGCTTGAATTTTAAAAAGAAGAAATCGGGTTACTGAGAATCAAATAGACCGAAATATAATTGGCTTTCAAAGAATAAAAATAAAGTAATAAGGACTTGGTATTTCAATATGAGGAATGTTCTGTGTGTCTACAAATGATAAAACTTCATCCTTTTATAGTTGACAAGGAGTAACGGATTAATCTAAATAATAAAGGAGCATATAATGAGACGTTACATAATCATTGCTATTAAATACTGAAGAACTAACATATCAGGTATTTAATAATGAATGTAGACTACTTTTTGTCATCAGATTCTTGTCTTTAATGCCCTTTTTATCCGTTGATATTGAATAACTTGAATAGACACGAGACTCGTATCTAAGATTTCTTCTCGTGTATGTTTTCTTTTCCTCAACCGTTCTTGTTGTCTTCCGTGCCTTTTAATCATTTATTGCTCTTTGATTGTTTGACCAATCCACGTGTCATGCCACGTCATCTTTAATTCACTCATTTTTTTCCAATACACGGAACCCCCCCCCCCACACACACACACTTCTAATTTATTTATCAATTAAATAATTAGGAAGTGAATCCTGAAAAAGAATTTTTGTCACAATTAATGCTTGAGTCAGTATCGATGTCTCATCTGTCTTTCTCACTTAATGCTCTATACACGTGTCATCTTCTGATTGAATCTGTAGTTTTTTTCCCATTTTTCTAGGTATGTTCATCTTCCTCCGTTTATGAAGTGATGGTTATCTTTAATATAGGCTTTCCATCATTGCTCCCCTTAATTTTGACGGTTATTCCTATATAAACCTTTAATTCACACTTTCCTTGTCCTCTTCTTCATCAATTTCCATCAAGCATTCGCATTTCTTTTCTCTCTTTTACTTCTGCTTACTTCAAAATTATCTTACAATGTCATCTCCAAACCCTAACCCCAGAAAGGTTTTACTTCTCAATCAATTCCCTAATGTACCTAATCTTATTAAACATTCAAGAGTTAGAGGGGGAATACTTCGAAGTATGAGATTTACACGTGATGGTTCAACTGGTTTTGTACTTCCTTCTTCTTGTTCTGGAATCAAAGGTTCCTCTTCCAAAACTCAATCTTTGAAAGGTAAAGAAATTATAGATCCTTCTACAGAACCCACAATTGAAGAAATTATACCAAATAATTTATCTTTTGCAAGTGATAAAGCATCTCTTCAAAAACAAATTGCAAAATTGGAAAAGACAGATCATTATCATTCTCTTATAACTGAACTCACAATCCACACCATTAGGAAAGATTGCAACTGGAAGGAGCGCGTTCGTTTATCAATCCCTTCTATAAATCATAGAATTTCATCTTTATAAAAATGGGTGTTCCTATGTTTATACCTACCCCTTCACTTTGAGGTTTAAGCTTGCCATAGATCCAGTTATCCTCGATTTTTATAGATTTTTCAATATTTACTTAGCCAGATTGGACCTTTAGTTTGAAGGATTGTAGCTTGTTTAAGATTTTTTGTCCAATAAGGCAAAAGTTACTTTCACCTTCCCCCATCTTATCCACTTATACCACCCTAGTTTATTATGCCATGGGACTTTCACCTTAACTGCAAAGAGTAAAAGAGTTTTGGTAAACGCTGATGATGATAAAGATCGTGGGTGGTATCTTCGTTATATTGGTGTTCGTACAGTGGATTTACTGGAGAATAAATCATTCCCTTCCCCGAGATGTGAAATTTTGCACGTAAGTTTCTGTTTTACTTTTCCCGTACCTATTTTATGAGATTTTGATTTCTCTTTGAATTTATCCCTTTTTTGGTTTTTTGTAGCAACCATGGGAGATGTGGAATTCGTTCCCAATTTTCGTGATTGGGTAGATTCAATTCTGAAAGTTGCTCTTAAGGAAGATAGGACTTGGAAATCTATCTCCTCCTTACATGGGTGGACAGTGAAAACACACGGTATATATTTCTTTTCATGTATGCTTTCTAGATACATATACTAAATTTTGATAATGAACTCAAATCCTTCTTTTTATCAGGATTTGGAATAAAAGGGATGGCAGCGGACGTTGCTATAGCCATGCGTACTACTGCCAACACCGCTTGGCTTGGACAAGGCTAAAGCACTTTTAGCCAAAAGAAAAGCTATGGTAATGGAAACTGATAACGAAGAATAAGATAATACTTCTTTGGTATCTAGACCAAGAGCTAGGAGACGCGTTGTTATGGATGAAGAAATTGAAGATTCTCCTGCCCGTACCTCTGCTGCAATTACTTCTTCTATAGTTACTTCAATTACCGAGCATTTTATAACCCAATCCGATGAATATCTTCCTCCTAGAGACACGGGTGAATCTGTTCACCATCTCTTCGAGAGTGGTTTTGAAAGTCGAGAACTTGGCTCCGTTCTCAATGAAATTCCCTTATCTACTTGCATTCATATTTCTCTGGTTTCTTCTATTTCTCCTTCAATCGTACCTGTTTCTTCCCCTTTGACATCTTCCAATGTTCTTACAACTTCTTCTTCTGTTCCTTTTTTAGCCCCCCGTGCCTATCCCTCAGCTCCTGTTCTGGTTTCTGTCGCTCCTATTGTTTTCACCTCCTATACTACTCCACCTTCCACTATTCCTTCCTCCTCTATTTCTCATTCTGAACCTGGCCCAAGTAACAGAGGTATGGCTATGAGAAAGGTTACTCTCTAAGTACCTGCTACTCATAGTCTTTTAAGGAAGACAGGTGGAGCGGATGTTTGGCTCGAGCCTCTTATTGGAGATGTGGAAAGAAAAAAGATGCAGAGCCATAGATGCTACACCTTTATGAATGACATAGTTCATTCAACACTGTAGGTAAATTCCATACCCGTAATTATTTACTCTTCCTTGGCCTTAAGTTCTTATTTTTATGCCTTGTGTTTGTAGGCGAACTTGATCGGAACTGAGTTGATGGGAGGATCTCTCTTTTAGAGAAAATGGCACGTGAATCTGCTAAGGCTGCTGATGAAGCTAAAAGAATATCTGAAGAAGCCCAGCTTGAGGCTCAAAATTGGAAGGAACAATTCGAAGGTGCTTTAGGGAGCATTATAGAGCTGCAGTCTTCTAAGTTTCAACTTGAACAGCAAAATCGGGCTTTATCCTTGGAATTAGGGATTGCCACGGCTTTTACGAGCCAAGAAAAAAGGATAAAGATATTTTGAAGGATTCTTTGTCAAAGGCTAATGAAGAAATCAAAGAACTCAAAGCACTAATGGAGAAAAAAGAAGAATATGCCAAAGAACTAGTGCAATCTTTAAACAAGACTCGGGCTGATTTGAGGATTTCTTCAGATAAGGTTCGTGTGTTGGAGAGTTCTTGTGTCAACCTTCAATCTTCCCTTGATTTCCACTTAGATGAGCATGAAACAATGAAGAACACCTTAGCTATGTGGGGAAGGGATTATGAAAACCTGGAGAAGGATTACAATTCCTTAGCTGAGAATTGGTGTTGCTGCAATGTTAAATCCTACAATGAAATTGGGAGGTCCTCATTTTTGGTATTCATATATTTATAAGGCTTTAGATCTTTCAAACGAGGAAGTTGCTACACTTGCAGATGCAAAAGCATCAATTAAAATTAATGCTCAAACAACTTATAATGCTTATCAACTTGTCTTAGAACATGCTAGGCCAAATATTCCAACCCCTACTTCATCTAGCTCACAATCGTCTAAAAGAGCTGCAGGCTTAACAACTCTTAAATCTTGGACGAAGTTCCGGGGTTCTCAAGGTGATAATTATGATGAAACTTCACATCTAAATGAGCTTCAAGTTAATTTGTCTCATGGACTTGAAAAGGAGAACCCAGACGGCTCTTTCGATCTTTTGGAATGGTGGAAGTCAAGGGAAAAATATTTTTCGATTCTTGCAAGGATGGCTCGGGATATTTTATCAATTCAAGCTTCAACTGTTGCATCGGATAGTGCTTTCAGTCAAGCAAGAATGCAAATAGGTGATCATAGAGCGTCGATGAGGGATAGCTTGGAAAAATCGGTACTTTTTAGAGATTGGATCCGCGCGGAAAGTAGAAACTTTGGAATTGCAGAATCACAACCAGCGATAGATGAAGCTTATGAAGAAATGATAGCATAACTTGCGGAGGATTCGGCTTCGCCCGTAAGTGGTGATGAACAAGCTTCTTTTCCACCACCAGCAACACAACCTCCTCCCAACCTTGACGGATTTATGAGATTTGTTAGAGATACAATGTAGATTATGATGTAACTTGTACATTGGCACATCTTCTTTTAATTTTTTTCCTTTTAATGGTGGTATTAGTACCTTGTTGTGCTCATTCCATTGGGGGAAGGAAGACTAAGAAAGATATGCCATTTTTGGTAATAAAAATTATAAGACATACTCTTGAATATCTTTTTTCTCAATATTTCTTTGTCTTTACTTCGAATTATTTATAAGCTACAATATATATATATATATATATATATATATATATATATATATATATATATATATATATATATATATATATATATATATAACATACATATATACTACAAGAAAATATATAAGTAATAATATACATACATAAGATACAATATATATAAGAGAATATATATATACATAAGAGATACAATATATATACTACAACAAAATATATAACTATATAAGTTATAATATATACATAAGACACAATATATATATTACAAGAAAATATATAAAAGAATGTATATACATAACATACAATATATACTACAAGAAAATATATAAGAGAATATATATATACATAACATACAATATATACTAATTACTACAATACAATATACAATGAAATATATATTATATATACTATACTAATAACTAGTATACTATCAATATATTCTATACTAGTATACTATACTAATAACTACAATACAAGATATTGCTTTAAACAAAAAAAATTACAAAAAAACCCGCCAAGCCTATGAAGCCCGGCCCGCTAAGCCCATGACTACATGGGCTTAGGCCTGTCACGGACTGGTCTCACCCATTGAGCCCACGAAGCCCGGGACTGCCAGAGCCCATGCCTGCGAAGCCTAATCCCACGAAGCCTGGCCTGTAAAGCCCGTTTAGGCCCGGACCCGGGACAAAATACAGCACTAGGGTTGAAGGAGGTGCAGTCACCACACGAATGAACGAAATGATTTAAAATTCAATTCTGCTTCTATTAATGCATCCTTTCTACACATTCTCCCAATAAATATCTTGTTTCTGCATAAGTATTTTTTAAATCAAGCTCAATGATGAAAAATATATAAAAGTTATTGGTAGGAAGTAGGACAGCAGCGTACGCAATTGTCAAACACTGCACATAAATTACACTATGATGTCAATAATTAAAACTAAGCATTTTTTTTCTAACAAAAGAAGAGCTCCTTAGTATGGAATTTCTTATAACTGTGCTTCATCCAAAAAGAATTTCAAGCAACAACAAATCCAGTATAATCTCACAAGTAGAATCTGGTGAAGGTAGTTTGCAAGCAGACCTTACCCTTTCCCCTGCCTAGAAAGTAAAAAGGTTGTTTCGAATAGACAAAAAGACTTCCAAGCAAGAATAAGTATTTCTCCTTTTAGCCAAAAGATAAATAGCGCATAAACAGACTCAATTTTAGTATCTAACTGTTCATTGTGCTCGAGGCGTGCACAAATGTAAAAACTGCAGCATTTTAATAAACCTAATGTGATACAAACTCGAATTAGTTGAGACCTAATACGGATAATTAGGGGAAAAAAACTTGTGGTCAATTGATCTCGAATGGTATTCTCGTGCCAATTTAAAGTGGATTCTGGGAGCGGGTTATCGAGGCGAGGGTGATGGAGATGACATCTATATATGGGAACCAGTTCGGTTTCATGCCGGGTCGTTCCACTACAGAAGCTATCCACCTTGTCAGGCGGCTGGTGGAGCAGTTCAGGGATAAGAAGAAGGACCTGCATATGGTGCTTATCGACTTGGAGAATGCGTATGACAAGGTCCCAAGGGAGGTGCTTGGAGGCGAAGAGCGTGTCGGAAGCCTACATCAGAGTAATCAAGGACATGTATGATGGAGCTAAGACTAGGGTTAGGACGGTGAGTGACGACTCAGACCATTTTCCAGTGGTTATGGGGCTCCATCAAGCATCGGCGCTTAGCCCTCTCTTGTTTGCCTTGGTGATGGATGCTCTAACCCGTCATATTCAAGGGGATGTGCCTTGGTGTATGCTATTTGCTGATGACATAGTCTTAATAGATGAGACGAGGGTCGGTGTTATTGAGAGGTTAGAGGTATGGAGACAGACTCTTGAGTCTAAAGGCTTCAAAATAAGCAGATCTAAGACAGAATACATGGAGTGCCAGTTTAGCACCGAGCCGAGCGAAGTAGGCAGGGACGTGATGATTGGATCTCAGGTCATCGTCAAGAGGGACAGTGTCAGATATCTTGGGTCGGTGATTCAGGGGGACGGAGAGATTGACGGAGACGTCACTCATCGTATAGGAGCGGGGTGGTCAAAGTGGAGGCTTGCATCAGGAGTCCTGTGTGATAAGAAAGTTCCACATAAACTCAAGGGAAAATTTTATAGAGCTGTGGTTAGACCTGCAATGTTGTATGGGGCGGAGTGCTGGCCCGTGAAGAACTCTCATGTTCAGAGAATGAAGGTTGCGGAGATGAGGATGCTCAGGTGGATGTGCGGGTTCACCAGGTTAGATAAGATTAAGAATGAAGTTATTCGAGAGAAGGTGAGGGTGGCCCCGGTGGTGAGAAGATGCGAGAAGCGAGGCTGAGGTGGTTCGGGCATGTGCGGAGGAGAAGTCCTGATGCCCCGTTGAGAAGTTGTGAGCGGCTGGCGATTGTCGGCGTTCGGCGAGGCAGAGGGAGGCCTAAGAAGTATTGGGGAGAGGTGATTAGGCATGACATGGTTAGAATGCGGGTTTCCGAGGACATGAACCTTGATAGGAAAGTTTGGAGGTCTAGTATCAGGGTTGTAGGATAGGGGCTCCTAGAGTTTTGCGTACCCTCACCCGGGGTTGGGTGAGGCTTGGCAGGGCTATCCACAGATGATTCGTGTTTTGGCTTGTGTCTCCCTTATGGTAGCTACTGTATTATATTATTGCATGCTATTTTATTTATGTTTTATTTTTATTTTTATTTATTTATTTTATTTATGTTTCTTATGTTTAGATAATTATTTACGTTATTTCTGCTGGAATTACTAATGCTCTCTTATTTTTGTCTTTCCTTTCCTTCACTGAGCCGGAGGTCGATTGGAAACAGCCTCTCTGTCATTTCGAGTAAGAGTAAGGCTCGTTTACATATTACCCTCCCCAAACCTCACTTTGTGAGACTGTACTGGGTAGTTGTTGTTGTTACTTAGGAATAGCAAAATAGATTAAGAAAAAATCTAAGACTTTAAGGAAGAGTATTAGAAAAACTTTCGGTGTGCACTAGCGGAACTTATTGTCACGCTCTTGGTGTGCGTCTGAGTCTAGAAAAGTTAATTAATGATTAGCTTCTTCTTTTTCTATTATTTTAGTGAATAAGATAAAAGGTTCTTTCCCTCTCTTTCATTAGTACAATGATTAGTTCTCTATTTCTTTCCTTTTTCTTTAAGAAAGCAGAAAAGATTTTGAATTTAACCACTTTCCTCGGGAAAATTCATTTTGAACGTTAAAGTTGAAAACGTCATTATTCCTCGTCTTCAAAACCGGGAGCGTCTAACGGCCATCCACTTGGTTTTTGTTTAATTTTTCTTTTTTGTCAACTACTCCAAATTGGTTTACTTGATTAGATATTTTACTAATGCTGTCATTCAGTACTTTTCCGTTTCAACTTATATGAAAATATTTGAATCAACATAGAATAGAAGAAATTATAAAATTTATGATTTAACAAAATTATAAAAAAAAAATTATATGGCTAAAAATTATCTTATTAAAGATTAGATAAAAGTTTTAAAGTTTAATTGATCTTAAATATAAAGGATATCATTTTTCCTCGAGTAATAAAAAATTAATTAAAATATTCTTTTTACCGATAGCGCCTTTTTGAAAGCTAGAAAATGCATAAGAATTCAAGCGGGTTGGGGCTTTATAATGCGGATGATCTTAGTAAATAGTCAAGTTTAGCATATTTTAAATTATAGTTTTATAATGCGGATGATCTTAGTAAATAGTCAAGTTTAGCATATTTAAATTATAGCTTTATAAAATAAGTCACTCATTTAATTAAATTAACGTGTTTATCTCCAACTAAAATACAGAATAGACTCCAGTAGTTGGTACTGGAATTCGAAACTTGACAAGTGGAACTCGAACAAACAATTCCTAATTTTTACTCTTTACTAGTGCAAAATTTAGGAATACTTTATGATTTTTGAATTCGGAATGTACTTAAGCAATTTTTAACTTTTATAAAAATAAATTCACAAAAAGTAATGGGTTTTAAATCTTCATTAGTGCAAAATCCAAGAAATTTTAGGAACTGTTTATGTTTTTTGAATTCACACTATACTTCAACAGTTTTTAACCTTTAAATATGGACTCCAAGAAAAATTACTGATTTTTGAACCTTTACTAGTGCAAAGTCTAGGAATGATTCATTGTTTTTGAATTCACATTATACTTCATCAATTTTTAACCTTTAATTATAAGCTTCATGAAAAAAATATTTTGAATCTTTACTTGTGCAAAATCCAAGAAAATCTAGGAATAATTTATGGTTTTTGAATTCATATTATGCTGTAGCAAATAAATATAAAATCCAAAAAGAAATTGCTAGTTTTTTAACCTTTCCTAATGCAAAATCCAGAAATAATTCGTGGTTTTTTATTCAGATTATACTTCAATAATTGAGAGCTACTTTTTCAGGTCATGCAAATTCCAGGAATAATTACTAATTTTAAATTTATAAATATTCAAGTCCAATAATTGTTTATAGAGTTGTTTCGTGTTCTAGATAATGATACTTTTATCCATACTTGTATTCACATTAATAAATGTCTATTTTGTTAATACAATTTAAAATAGGAATTTTTGCCTTCTGAAGCAAAGGTTAACACTTTATTTATTTTAAATAAATATTATTTAAAAAATTATATTTTATAGATGTTTATAGCAAAATATCTAATTTTGATTAACTCATACTTTTAAGCCACTAAATATACTATTCAGTTACATATTTTCTTTCTCTCTATTTTAATATAACTTTTACCTCAAATTTTTCATAAAGAGCTCTACAATTGCACAAGATCCTTACGTCTCCAATAAGAGCAGCAGTAGCACCAAGCAAGAGAAATAGCTCTCCATATGAAATTCCCAGCATCTCTTTTTTCACTTTGTTTATGTCGAATGTTTGAAGAGCAACGCGATTAAAGTACGACCCAGTACAATACCACTCAGTGGTGTCTGGGGAGGGTAGTGTGTACGCAGCCTTACCCCTACCCTGGGGTAGAGAGGCTGTTTCCAAATAGACCCCCGGCATAAATCCCCAGAATTTGCTCCTGGGGAGACTCGAACTCACAACCTCTCGGTTGTAAGTGAGGGTTGGTTACCATCAGACCCGGCCTTATCGAAAATTTGGTCAGAGAAATTTTCAGGGAGTACCCCGCGGGTCCATGTTAGAAGGGAAACGAGCCATGGCTTCCTGTTATTGTTATTGTTGTTGTTGCTTCTGACGTATTTGTGCATCTGCTATAATAGGAGTAGCTCGAAAGTAGGGTTTATTTTTGAACAATGACGACGGATTTTGGGGCTGAGCAACTTGATTTTCTATTAATATATTTCAATATTTTTTCGACGTATCACGCATTTTCTATTAATATATTTCAATATTTTTTCGATGTATCACGCTGTATTTTCATGTATTTTATTGTATTTGTTTTCTTTTTTTCATTATAATTCAGTGAATCTTGTTGTATTTCATTGTATTCACTATTTTTTTCTCATTGTATTTTAACATATCCAGTTGTATTCTATGTATTTTATTGTATTCACTACCTCGCTATATATCATGAGTTTATTCATATATTTTTTTAATAAATATAATTTATGTATTCAGATGTATTATATAATTTTTTTGAAGATTGCTATATTTTTGGAGTATTTTCCGGTTGAGAATCTTTTTTATAACTGAAAATACAAATTTTATGTGTTATAATTAAGTTTGTTTAGTTATATTAGGAGTCTATTAGTTAATTGATTTACTTTCAAATTTAAAATAGTGTAATCCCCTATTTCATGCCGTGAATATAGTCAAATACAATAATCTGTCAAGCTGTAATCCCATGTTTCACTCTATAAATACAGTCGAATACACTCGAATATAATAATTGATTAGCTGGACTTCCCTGATTCACGCTTATTTTTGCTACTGTATTCATGAATACAATAGCGTAAATATATCAAATACATCTTATAACCACAAAATGTATCTATAATCAGTAATATAACAAATGGTATCCATAGATGGTTAATTACTACTAAAAGATAGTGTTTTATGAAAATTTCTCTTTAAAATATTGTAAAGCTCTAATAGTAGACCTAAAAAGTGGTCAACCCAACAAAATTTTACTTGTTACACACGAGGGTGGGCCGGGCTTACTATGACGGTAACTCATGTTTAGAGTCTCAATTACCCAATCCATTAATTATGGATTTTTTTTGAGAAAATCTCACTTTATACCTATTAGGCCCAAACTATTTACCTTTTAATATACATCCCCAAACTATTTACCCTGCCTACCCAGTCGGCCCAATCTACCCATCTCACCCTTATCTTCGATCCAGACCATTCTTCCTACGATCTAGCCATCTCTCCCTTATTATTCGATCCAGCCCATTATTCCCACGCTTTCTTTCTTTCTCTATCAGTTAACAGAGTACACTTTCCATAACTCCATAGCCAACTGATGAGAATGCAAAAGTGAAACACATTCGAGTTGTAATTTTTTTCTTCCGATTCCGTTCTATCTATTCGTCTAGTACCTAATTTTGGGTGATATTTTTTGCTTTGGGTGAATTTTTTGCTTCTGGAAGTACATTTTAGTGAAAGTGGGTTTTCAAAACCATAGGATTTTTATGTTTTCCTTTGTACTTTTGTGAATCAATGTCTATGGGTTGTTGCTTTCTCTATGGGTCAGAAGAGTTGTGCGCGTAGATGGTGGCGCTTTGGACAATATCATTCTTCAAAAGAAGTAGCTGCTGAATCTGTTGCCTAAGCCATGTCTGAGCCTAGTTTTTCCTTATTTTCTGATTCTCAGTCTCCACTTAGTCGTAACCCTAGCAGTAGTCATGTTGAAAACACAACTGAAAATGTAGAATTAGAGGGTGGAAAAGGCAAAAATGTTAATGTCGCGTCAGTCGATGAAACTCCCTATCTGTCATTACCCGACACAAATTCCGAACCAGTCATGGGAGGTGTTCCTGTGACTGATAAGGGAAAAGGTAAAGTTTTTGAGGATTTTGAGTTAGGAGGGAAGCCGACGTGAATCCGTGCCTGAAATAGAGACTCAACCAGTAGATATTGATTAGCGATGATTCTCAGTTAAAGAAGAGAAAAATTAGTGTCGCTCCCAAGAAGGTAATTTTCTTACAATTATGATCTTTGCGATTTTTAATGTATAGTACATTTTTGTTTTTTGATTTCCTGTTATGCTTTTGTATTATATTATAGTTATAGTCATTTGCGTTAATTTTTTGAATTAAATAGACAGATTAATTTAATGTTCTACTTGAGGTTTAAAAAATGGTCGTCGATTCACTAGTGCTGTCAATCAGTAGATGTTGTTGTCAAGTAAATTTGTTAAAGCCAGACTGCTCTGTGTGATTTCTAATTTTCAATTTTGCATTAGATGATTTTGTACGTGAAATAGTGTTTAGGCGAGTTGATAGTGGTGGGGAGAAGCAAGTATAAAAGGAATGGGACCGTGTAAGTTATGTGTGCAGAATGAGCTTTTGTTTATAGGTGGCATAGTGTGGATGGGGTTAATGTGCATAAGCCCCACGACCTTGGCTGGTGACCACTATTGGCATTGATTATAGGCAGGCATCGGGGTAGAGTGATAATGTATGGGGCGTTTTCTAAATAACACCCATTATCCCTTTTGAACCATCTGAAGAATCCCTTAACCTTAAGTAATAAGTTAGGACATGACTGACTTATTTTCTAATAAAAATGATTTGTTGAATTGGTGCTAAGTAGTATACAAAAAAGATGCCAGGTACTCAGTTACATGATTGACACAGTACTTGAGTCTGGAAGGGGGATGCAATCTATTGGGTTAAAGAAATGTTTTGCTCAGAAAGTATGTCCACCAATGAGCGGCCCATGATTTTCAAATTTTGTAAGGAGATCGGCTATCACTAGGTAGGCACAGTTTAGTTTCAAAATCTTGAAGATGCTCTTCACAGCTAGTTACGATTTATCCTGAAGCTCTGTGTCTTTCTGCTCCTATGTTTGTTTGACAAAGGTTTCCTTGCATATCCTGAGAGCCAAGTGTGATGTTAGCTTTTAGATACTTCTTAAGAACCAATATATCCCACTTACCTTGGATTAGGAATCAACTTCTATTTTTGACTTTAGACTGTCATTCCGATGGAAAGAGTGGTTCCCTTCTTTTATCAGTTAACTATACTTGCTTCTTTTATGTTTTGTTCATAACAATTCACCAGATTGTTTGGTGATATCATGTGATGGTAGTCGGTAGTGAGTGAAAATGAATGTTTTTACAGCCAAATCTGGTATATGTCCCCCATCCAGGCTTTGCTGGTTATGCAGAGTTAGAAACTTGAATAAGCGGTATTAGAGAGAACCTGATGAGTTTAAGGTACATAATGAATCATCTTATGAAGAAGCTGGCAGGATAAGTTGATCTTTTTTTGTTATTCATAATATAAACCTCTGAGAAAGACACTCACCCTAAGGTTGTAAAACTTGTATAATTTCTGGTGCATGCAGCATCTCTTTTGACTTCTGAGGTCTTCTTCAAAAAAATAGCTTTTATGTTCTTTATCCGATTGTTGCATAACTGGTGTTTTGTTGCAGTGGCAATGGCACGCATGATGTTTCCCAAAGAAGTTTTGTGCCTATAAACATAGTGTATGTGTGTTATGTGATAGTTTTTATAGTTATAGACAATTGTTGGAACAACCACTATTTACCCTGTTAGTAAGCTATATACTATCATTTGCTTTTGGATCTTTTTTTAGCTATCTTTGCTATTTGTTTTTCCTTTAATAATAGTAGTATCGTACAGTATCTTGAAAATACTTTATAGCCTCATTCCTTTTTGCTTTTTCTCTTTATTCCTATCTGTTATGTAATAGTAGCATAGTCATTTGTAGTTGCCAGAATTTAGTTAGTATAATTGTATACCCTGCTTGTATAATTATATGTCGTGTTGGTATCGTATGATGGTTGTGATATTTTTAGTTGGTTTAGTTGTATTTTAAGTGAATTCTATTTCTGAAATTATTTTATATGGACATGTTTTGCAGTGTTGGGATTTCCTTATGCCTATTGACTTAGATTATAAACCAAAGGTTGATTGGGATACCAACTGCCATGTTATTCATCAATTGAAAGCGAATTTATCAAAGAGGCAACTTCGACTATTTAAGAAAACATGCTTTGGCTAGTTTTTGGATCTGCCACCAATGATTATGCAGATTCCTGTTATGCACCATTTGGCTATAAGAGAAGTACATCATGAGGTGAAAAATGAGATGCGGTTTGTAGTGAATGATTCTAGGTTGCGGTTTGGCTTGGGTGAATTTGCACTTGTTACTGGGTTGAAATGTAAGGGTGATACAAGTATAGAGAGCATAGCAGAGAATAGGTTGATTTCAAAATATTTTGGGACTGCATCCGTGACATTTGCCCAATTAGCAGACTGTTTTAAGATGAAGAAATAGGAAACGGATGATGATGCGTTGAAGATAGCAGTTCTGTATTTTGTCAACAACTTCTTATTTTCTCAACTCAAAACAAAGGCTATTTCACGTTCTTACATTGGCTGTGTTGAGTCTGGCGATTTTAATAATTATCCATGGAGTATAGATGTTTATAAAGCTACAATTGACTCGTGTTCCAACAAGTTTCAAGATAAGCCTTCTTTTTATAGACTTGGTGGCTTCTCGTTGGCTTTACAGACTTAGTTGTATGAATGATGCCCAAGTTTGGATGGTCACTTTGTTGATCATCTTGGAAACAACAAACTTCCACGTGTTTTGAATTGGGTAGTCAGGTCAAATCCCGAATGAGCGAGTTGCTTTGCGAATGTGTAGCTAGCAACGCGAGGAGGTAATTTTCTCATAGTTTTATTGCTTCTCTTAATGCTTTGGTACACTAGTTTAGTCATAGTTGTAGCAATATCCCAGTTTAGTGATATACTCTATTGGTATACATGTATACTATAGTGATATCATATGGTAATATGGATCTTTTTTCCTTCATACTTTATTATCATTTCTATTTCTAACTAGTTTGCTTAATAATTGCAGCTAAAGAACATCGCTCCAACTGATGATGAGAAGAAACAATTTGATGTGCGTGGTCTAAGCTTTGAAATTGAAGTTGAGTGCACTGACAGCTAGCCCAGCCAGCCCGATAGCTTTATGGTTTTTGGCACTAAATTACCAAAGACACAAAGTATGCCTGAAAGTATTGGAGGTGATTCCCATCCTACCAATGCTGAGGTAACGAAGGAGTTACAAGCTTTGAAGCTTTTTGTAGAGAAAAAGTTTGAGGAGGTGCTTGCAGCTATTGATAGGCAGTCAATAAAACCAGTGGGAAATTCAGCGGTATTCATCTTTTATATAATATTATACTGATGCAATATATGCTTATAGGATACTTTCCATTCTTTACTTTTAGTGCACATAGTATTCTTGTAAGATACATAATACTAAAATTGTTAGCTTCTCATTTTCAGCATAAATACAGTATAATGATCCTGACTTTCATGAGATGTATAATGATTATGACCAGTTTGAAAGTGGCCACGTTGGGAATGATCCTGTAGTTATTGGAGATAGCACGCCCAAGTTATTGGATATAGCACGCCCAAAGCACCTTCTAGTATGTAAATCATAGATTTGATTGATTTTTTTGCTGTTGTTTTTTGAAAATAGTACTCTTTCTTATACTTTTATATGTTTAGTATATGGTTTTGGTGGTGTTGGTCAAGATGGATGTGCCACTGGTGTCAATGTGAAGAACGTCACATCAAGTAATGGCGTAGTTAATGATGATTTGCCTTTTGGTAAGATGTTGTAAATGTAATTAATTTTTATTCATTTTTTATTTATTTAACTCTATGTATTTGTGCATTGACTAACCTTTTTTAAAAAAAAAACTTTTTCCAGCCTCTTCGTAAATGCGCATGATTTTGGCTTTGATTCTAACTTTGAACTACGTGCATCTGCAATTGATCAAATCACCGTCATTACACAAAAAACAACATATAAGCAGTCATCTCATGATGTTAAAAAGTCGGGTCCTGCACCACTGCCATTAGGAATGACTGTACAGACACGAGTAGATGTTGTTATTGAGTATAATACTGCTCCACATGGTACGATGTTGATATAACTAATTATGTAGTTAGTATGTAAATGATAGTTTCTTGATAGTTTTTTATTTTTTATTTAAGTATTTATGTTGATAATTCTTTTATGTGTTCAGCATGTCAAGTTTATGGCGTTGGTCAAAGTGAATGTTGGTGGCAGTAATGTAAATTTGCCTTCTGGTAATGTCTTATATATAACTTTTCATTTTTTTTCTAAATTTCTTAACTTTGTATATTTATTTATTCACTAGCATTTTTTAATTTAAGATCCATGTCGACACGGGGGTGATCTTTACTTAGATTCTGATTTTGAATATACTGATTCTCAACTTAATCAAATTGCTGCCATTACACAAGGAGGGAGATGTAGTGTAAATCAATCAGGGAATGAACTGACAAGTGGTGCTGTAAATAAGTCTAAACCCGATCAATCGGTATCAAGAAGTATCGTCGAGATACAAACAGACGTTGAAATTTTGACGACCCGGTCCGTCGTCACGTGAGTTACCGTCCCGTTTTCCCCGTTTTTGCTTCTATATGTTTTATTATATGTGTTTGGTGAATCTGAAGTAATTCGGGTGGAGTTAGGTTAGAAATGAGACAATTAGTCTCTTCGAGAGAAGGTTAGTTGGAAAAGTCAACCGAATATTTACTTATGAGTTAGAAGGCTCAGAATGGATTTCCGATGATATGAATAGTTTCAATTGATGATTTTTTATTTAGGAGTGCAATCAAAAATTGAACTTGGAGGTCCGGTGTAAAATTATCTTGAATTGGCTAAGTTTGAATTTTGGCGAATTCCGGTTGATATGTGAGATTTTGATCTGAGGCTCGGAATAGAATTTCGAGAGTTGCAGTAGCTCCATTAGTTAGATATGCGTGCAAAGTTTCACGTCATTCGGAGTTGTTTAGATCGGGTTTTTGATCAAATGCAAGTCTTGGAAGTTTTAGCTTGACTTAGGCTTGAATCCGTGGTAATTTGATGATTTTGATGTTTATGATAGTGTTTTTATGCTACGAGCAATTTTAAATGAAGTAATAGAACATATCTATGCATTTGGTTGAGGTCCTGAGGGCCTTGGGATGATGTCAGATGGTTAAACGGAGAATCTTGATAGTTGTTGCAAGTATGGTGCACCTGGCTTCTGGTATATCCGCATCTGCGGAAAAGGAGCCGCATAAGCGGTTCCGCAGATGCGGCTAAGAGATTGCATAAGCGATCCATGAGGTACCGGGGTAATTACGCAAAAGCGGATGCGGTATCGCTTCAGCGGTTCCGCATAGGCGAAAATGAGGCCGTAGAAGCAGAATGGTGTGATCACCAGAAGCGGATGGTTGCTCGCAAAAGCGGAAGGCCAAAGGTTTAATGAAAAATGCATAAGCAATCACATGGAAGCAGAAGTGGTCTGTATAGGCGGTTACGGGACCGCATAAGTGAAAATTGCTAAAGGGTTTTAATGAAACAGCGTTCACGAATTTCAGAAGATAAGAAAATATAGACTTCGGGAAGGGGCGATCTTGGGCGATTTTTAGGAGAAAGCGAAGGAGCTTCATCAGGTATGAACTATTAGCCTTGGAATATGTTATTTTGGTGTAAAAAAACATTGATTAATCACGGATATTCGAGGATTTTAAGGGTTAAAAATGGAGGTTAGGGATTGAAACTCAAAAGAGTTTAAATGTGAGTTTTGGAGGGGAAAACGAACTCCAATTTTGATAAAAATTATATGTACGGACTCGTGGAGAGATGAGAAATCCGTTGATGTGACTTTCATAATTTTTCGAGAAGTGGTCCTGGGGCTCGATTTTGCCAACTATGTGATTTTTAGTATTTTTCGAGCAATTTCGATTGAGTCATGTTTCTTTAATATATAATAACGTATTCGTTGTGGTTTTGACTAGATTCGACGTGCAAGCAGGTCGATTCCAAAGGAAAGGACATTGCGGACTAATCTACGGCCAACTTGAGGTGGGTAATAGATGTAGATGATGACCTGGGGGTTTGAAATCCCGGTGTCTCACATTGTGACACTGTATTGAGGCGAGACACGTACTCTACTATGAGTGCAGAGTCGTTTGTGGATGGGACTATGGCTTAGTCCATTCGAGCGATGTCTATACTGTGTTAATTGCCTAGAAATTAGCTAGTAAACATCCTACTTGGATTGTTTTGAGAATATTGGGCTGCAACCAACTATTTAGATTCCCTTAGGGATTATTATCACTGTTTCCATGATATTGAACATGTTTCCATAATATTAGTCATGAGTTAAATATTGTCTAGAAGTGAATAGAAATCTTCTAAGGCTTTAATCACTTAAACGATAATACCTGTTAAATGGAACTAAAAATGGTAATGATTGTGCCCATGTGGCTTGCATGCATATATATAATTGGAGTGATTGTGGACCAGGCTGCACGCACAACGAATGCTACTATGTCATTGCGCTTGGGCTGTAGGAGCCCCTCCGGAGTCTGAACCTCCACAGTGAGTGCGGGTACTCAACGGATTGCGTTGTACGCCGCAGCGATCATGTGCATTGTATTGCATTCATACATTGATATCTGTCTGTCATAGATATATTGTTGTTTATCGTTAAATGTGATAAGAGGTTATTTCAGTTTTACATTGTGGTATTTCGGGATTTCTTACTTTCAAGTCATTATACATATCTATCACCGCTGAGTTGGAAGTACTCACTTTACTCCCTGAAGAAGACAATCCCCCAATATTTGTAAACCAGCCAAGGGACCCCGTAGTATCTGAACCTTGTGTGCAGATTTAGGTATTCCGGAGACTTAGCTGAGCAGTTGTTGTCTTCCAGAGTTTATTCAGAGTTGTCGAGATAGCTTCCTGACGTTTGCAGAACCCGACTTCTCCCCTTTATTCAGTTTTATTTCCGTTTTCTAGACTTATATATTTTCGAATATTGTTACTCAGTTGTTTAGAGGCTCTAGGCTCGTGACTCCAGATTTTGTTGGGAGTGTTTTGTCGGATATTTCAGTCTGTTCCGTATTGTTTTTATTATAAACATCGGCTTATTATTTTTAAACTGCTAAATTCCCTTAAATTGTCAGTAATGAATTATTAGGCTGGGTTCTTGAGAGATAATTGGTCAGGCTTGCCTAGCTGTATGGTTGGGCACCATCACGATCGTGTTTAGGTCGTGATAATTTGGTATCAGAGCCTAGGTTACTAAGCCTCACGAGTTATGAGCCGGTTAGTATAGTCTCATGGATAGGTAGAGGGATTGCAGACACTGGAAGTTGCCCCGGTTGCACCTGCCGCCCCAGTTGTACCAGTTTCCCCAGTCGCGCCAACTCCAAATTTTGTGGTTTTCAGCTATGACAGATGACGAGCAGTGTTGATTGGAGAGGTTTGGCAGGCTCCAGCCTCCGATGTTTAGTCGTACAGAGGGGGAGGATGATTAGGGATTTCTGGACAAGTGTCAGCGTATGCTTCGCACTGCAGGGATATTTGAGTCGAGTGGAGTTGGTTTTAATACTTTCCAGTTCTCAGGGCCTGCATGTACTTGGTGGGAGGAGTTTGAGAGGCGTAGGCCTGTTGGAGCAGTGCCCCTTACTTGGCAGCTGTTCTCCGCTCTCTTTCTAGAAAAGCATGTACCTTAGTCTCGCAGGGAGGAGCTGTATCATCAGTTTGAGTGGTTGGTTTAGGGGGACATGACTGTGACCCGTACGAATTGAGGTTTACAAAGCTAGCTTGGCATATTACTTGGATGATCCCGACTGATCGGGAAAGGATTAGGAGGTTCGTGGATGGTCTCAACTATCCCATTCGCAAATTGATGACTAGAGAGAGGGTTGTGGCCGAATCGTTTGAGGAGGTAGTTGATATGCTCGCCAGATTGAGACAGATCGTCGTCGGGAGCATGAGGAGGGGGAGGCTAAGAGGCCTCGAGCTTCAGGTAGTTTCAGTGGTGCTCTGTCTAGGGGCCAGTTCCAGCGCAGCAGAGGTCGTTCCTTCAGACCTCCCCAGTCAGGTCATACAGAGTCAAGTGGGGCTTCTTCAGGCCGTGGTCATCAGGGTTATCAGCAGGGTCAGTCATAACTTAGCACCCTTCCACCTCAAAGTACTACTCCTACTTCTTCAGCCCAGGGTTTATCTACAGTGAGAGGTTCCCATCAGCCCCCTTCTCCAGCTCTAGGTCATTTTTACGAGTGCAATGAGTTGGGTTATATGAGGAGATAGTGTCCTCGGCTCCATGGTAGACTGTTTCAGCAGAGGGATCAACCCTCATCTTCTGCTCCTGTTTCTTCAGCACCTACTCAGTTGGCTAGGAGTGGAGGCCAGGTGGCTAGAGGTCGCCCCATGGGTGAGGACCGTACTGACGGTGGTCAGGCTCGATTCTATGCTCTTCCAGATTTGAGGGACACCATTGCATCAGATGCTGTCATCACAGGTATTATCTTAGTCTGCCACTGGGATGCTTCTGTCTTATTTGATCCCGGATCCACCTATTCCTATGTATCTTAATATTTTGCTCATCATTTGGGTACGACACGTTGTTGTCTTGCCTTGTCGATGCACGTATCTACCTTAGTGGGTGATACTATTATTGTGGATTATGTATATCAATTGTGTCTGGTGACTATTGGGGGTCTGGAGACCCGAGTTGAATTGTTATTATTAGGTATGGTGGATTTTGATGTGATTCTGGGAATGGATTGGATATCCCCGTACCATGCTATTCTGGCCTGTCATGCCAAGACAATTACGTTGGATATTCTGGGTATTCCGAGGATCGAGTGGCGAGGCGTGACTGATTATGTGCCCAGCAGAGTGATTTCATTCTTAAAAGCCCAGCGGATAGCTGGGAAGGGTTGTTTATCGCACTTGGCTTTCATTAGAGATGTTGGAGTGGGGACTCTTAGTCCCTTTGTGAAGGATTTCCCTGATGTGTTTCCAGCGAACCTGCCAGGCATGCCGCCCGACAAAGACATTTATTTTGGTATGATCTAGTGTCGTGAACCGGCCCATCTCTATTCCTCCCTATCGTATGGCACCAACGGAGCTAAAGGAGTTGAAGGAGCAGGTCCAGGAACTCCTAGATAAGGGGTTCATTCGCCCGAGTGTGTTACCGTGGGATGCACCGATCTTATTTGTAAAGAAGATGGATGTCACAATGAGAATTTACATTCACTACAGACAGTTGAATAAGGTAACAATGAAGAACAAGTATCCACTACCCCGTATTGAGTATTTGTTCGATCAGCTTCAGGGAGAAAAGGTGTTCTCAAAGATTGACCTCCGATCAGGCTATCACCAGCTGAAGATTAGGGATTCAGACATTATGAAGACAACTTTCAGGACGAAATATGGGCACTATGAGTTTCTAGTGATGTCTTTTGGGCTGACTAATGCCCCAGCCGCGTATGCACTTGATGAACAACGTATTTCAGCCGTATCTGGATTCATTTTTAATCGTGTTTATTGAAAATATTCTGGTGTACTCGTGTAGCCAGGAGGAGTACGCGCAGAACTTGAGGGTGGTATTGCAGAGGTTGAGAGAGGAGAAGCTTTATGCGAAGTTCTCCAAGTGTGAGTTCTGGCTTAGAACTGTGGCTTTTCTGGGACATGTGGTGTCCACTGATGGTATTCAGGTCGACCCAAAGAAGATTGAGGTGGTGGAGAGCTGGCCTAGACTGTCCTCAGCTACTGAGATTCAAAGTTTCCTCGATTTTGCATGTTATTACTGCAGGTTCATTCAGGGTTTTACATCTATTGCTTCACCTTTGACGAAGTTGACGCAGAAGAATGCTCCATTTATGTGGTCGGATGAATGCGAGGAGGGCTTCTAGAAGCTCAAGTTAGCTTTGACCACAGCTCCGGTACTAGTATTTCCATCAACTTTAGGTTTTTACATGGTGTATTGTGATGCTTCGAGAGTGGGGATCAGTTGTGTATTTATTCAGGAGGGTAGAGTTATTGCTTAAGCTTCTTTTCAATCAAAGCCCCATGAGAAGAACTACCCTGTACATGACTTAGAGTTGGTTGCTATTGTTCATGTTGAAACACGTTTTCAAGGCATTAAACTAAACGTGTGTTCATATTTGTAGGTTTTGATAAATGACAAACGATGCGCAATTGACATATGACGAGGTCCAAGCACAAGCGCGCAAATGTCACGTAACGAAGTTCAAGCACAAGACAAACAAAGATCAAGATTAAACAAAGTTATACATGAGTCGCTCTTTAATTGTGATCTTGATCCGACAATTTAACTCAAGACTTGGCTTCTCTCGTAAAAATATTTTTTATCAAATCATGCATATTTAATTTAGAGCAAAATGATTTTAAATCATGCATATTTATTTTAGCAAAATGATTTTTAAACATGCCTCTAAAATCTGGACAAAGATAATCGATTATGTACTTATGATAATCGATTATGTTAAGGCAGCTGCAAGACAATCGATTGTGTACCTTATGACAATCGATTGTGTTGAGGCAGTGTCCATCAGATTTTTGAAATCTGCAAGACAATCGATTGTGTACCATATGAATATCGATTGCGTTGAGGCAGTGTCCATCAGATTTTTGAAATCTGCAAGACAATCGATTGTGTACCTTATGACAATCGATTGTGTTGAGACAGTGTCCATCAGATTTTTCAAAGCTATAAAATAATCGATTGTGAACCTTATGACAATCGATTGTGTTGAGGCAGTGTCTATCAGATTTTTCAAAGATTCAAAATAATCGATTGTGAACCTTATGACAATCGATTGTGTTGAGGCAGTGTCTATTAGATTTTTCAAGACTGAAAAATAATCGATTGTCCATATAGCATAATCGATTATGTAAATGACCGTTGCCAAAATATTTTCAAACTCCGTCAGATAATCGATTATAGGATTTTAATAATCGATTGTTTTAAGTAAAATCTGGAAAAGATTTTTTGAACGTTGCCAAGTAATCGATTGTATATTTCTAATAATCGATTGTTTTTAGTAAAATCTGGAAATGATTTTTTGAACGTTGCCAGTAATCGATTATACGTCTTAGATAATCGATTATGCTGCGTAAAATCTGGGAATGATTTTTGGAACGATTGGAAAACAATCGATTGTCGTAGCATAAAATCAGCAATTCTTGATTGGCAATTAGGCAACGGTTATGCATGTTTTTGACACTATAAATACATCTTCAAATCAGTCTTCTAAACACAACAACTGATCATATTATTGCTAAAGCTTGCATACTCTCTTATTCATCATTTTCTATTCATTACATAAGTTTTTGAGAGCCAAATTCTTGACGAAAGTTGTTGCGTTCTTGAGCGTATTTATTTTACTCATATCTACTCTTAAGGAGAGTCTTGTTTTGAGTGCAAAGTGTTTTTATACACTTGAAGGGAAGTGTTAATCCCTTGTATTGTAAGAAGGAACGTTGTGATTCCTTTGGTTGAAGTCTTGAAGTGTTGTATCTTCGAGCAAAGGTTGTTGAGGCTTGTGTGACTCAAGTTCTCAGTTTGTAACGGTTTGTTAAGTACCCGTAAGCTTAACGAAGTTAGTGGAAATCTCGAGAGAGTCTCTCGGGGACTGGACTAGCCACGGGTTGTGGTGAACCAGGATAACATCGGTGCGTTCGTTCCTTATTATTTACTTATCGCACTTATTTCATTCCTACAATTTTTAAATTCCGCAAGTTTACGCTGTTTTTTATTATAACGCTATTCACCCCCCCTCTAGCGTTAAGCGTATATTCTAACAATTGGTATCAGAGCCCAACTCTCTGAAAAACTTAACCGTTTGAGAGAAACAATCCATGGCTTCTACTCGTGATTCTTTTGTAGGAATAGGTGAAGGACAATGCTCCACCCGACCACCACTATTCGATGGCACAAACTATACGTACTGGAAGGAAAAGATGAGAATATTCATTCAATCGAATAGTTTTCATCTGTGGAAGGTTATAATGAAGGGAGAACAAATTCCAACCAAAAAGGTTGAAAATGAATGGGTTCCAAAATCCGAAGATGAATACGATGCGGATGATATCCGAAAAGTGGAGAACAACGCTAAAGCCATCAACTTATTATATTGTGCTGTAGACGCTGATGATTACAGAAAAATATCATGTTGCACAACGGCGAAGCAAATGTGGGATAAGCTGGAAATCATGTACGAAGGTACGGACCAGGTAAGAGAGGCTAAAGTTGATTTTCTAACCCATGCATATGAACTGTTTCACATGAAGGAAGGCGAAAGGGTCGATGACATGTTCGAACGATTTTCAAAAATCGTTAATGACTTACATGCTCATAAGAAGACCTTCACGGATAAGGAACTTGTCCGAAAAATTCTCCGAAGTCTCACTCCGGAATGGCGCTCCAAGGCCGACGCGATTCAAGAGTCTATTGGTATTTCAAATGTCACAATCGACGGATTAAGAGGTAACCTTAAAACTTATGAATCTACTATACTTAACCCTCTTGTTAATGATCAAAGGAAACAAAGAATCGCCCTCAAGGCAAGCACAAGTCAACCTCAAAATGATGAGGACGGAGATAACGAGTTCAGACTCGTTATTAAGAGATTTCAAATGTTCATGCGAAAAGAGTATGAACGAAAAGGCAAACAACAAGGAGATCAAGTAAAGTGCTATGGATGCGGAGAAATCGGGCACATTAAATCAAATTGCCCAAATGTCAAAAAGGAGAAGAAACCCTTCAAGAAACAACGAGCATACATATCTTGGGGAGGCGACTCCGGAGACGAGTCGAGTGAGGAAGAAGAAGACGAAACCGCAAATCTCTGTCTCATGGCTCACGAAAACAATCAAGAAGAGGTATGTCAAATTTCTTCCAAAAACTTCTATTCTCTTGAGGAAATGCAAAATGCCTTTGATGAGTTGTATAGTGAATTCATTAAAGCTTCCAAAACTATTAAAAACATTAAGGAAAATGCTTCTTTGAAAGAAAAAGATTTTGAAAAAACAACTCTCTTTGAAAGAAAAGGATTTGGAAAAACTGATTTTGGAAAATGAGAAGTTGAAAGAAGAAAACAATTTTTTCGGCAAAAGAAGCGCCGACAAACCCGAGAGTTCTAGTAAAAATTGTACTTCTTGCATGCATCTAAAAGATGAGGTAGAAAGACTTAAGGGCACCTTAGATAAGTTCAATTCTTCTCATAAAAATTTGAATGAAGTTCTTGTTAATTTGAAATCGACCAAACATGGGATAGGTTTTAAAAACGAGCCTAAAGAAAAGTTGAAGCCAAACCCCAACCACCTAAGGCTCAACCTAGGACAAATAAAACAAATGTTCATCCTAGAGATAACAATCCTAGAATCAACATGCATGCTAGACCAAACACTAGAAGAAACTTTAAACATTTTAGGACACCTAGAAATGGCCTTCAACCTAGAAATAACTATTCTAGAAATGATGCATATCCTAGACCAAACACTAGAAGAAACGTTGAACATTTTAGGACACCTAGAAATGGCTTTCAACCTAGAAATAACTATTCTAGAAATGCTGCATATCCTATAACAAATAGTAGGAGAAATGATTTTCATGAAATGCGCAATAGTCATATTGTCGAAAATAGAGTAAATAAATTTCGTCCGTCCAACTACTATCAACCTAGACGAATGCATAATCCAAATGTTATTTGTAATTATTGCAATCGAATTGGACATATTGCTCCTTCTTGCTTCACTAGACATAGACACTTAACTGCATGTCAAGCACAACAGCATGTTACACCTAACTCTCAAGGACCCAAAACAGCTTGGGTACCAAAGACTCATTAATTTGTCTTGTAGATATGTTTGAAGGGATCAAGTGTACTTTGGTACCTTGATAGTGGATGCTCCAAATACATGACCGGAGACGAATCCAAGTTCCTTCAACTAGAACACAAGGAAGGAGGGAGCGTTATTTTTGGAGATAACAACAAGGGAAAAATTATCAGCATTGGATCGGTCGGTAAGGATGAACCTTCCTCCATTAAGCATATATTGCTAGTTAAAGGTCTAAAACATAATCTCTTGAGCATAAGTCAATTATGTGACAAGGGAAATCTTGTTTTATTTGATTCGGATGAATGCTTAGTTTTTCGCCGTAGCGATTTTAAATTTATCCTTCGTGGTTTTAGAATGGATAACATCTATATGGTTGATCTCGAAATTTCTTCATCTGAGTATGTGAATTGTCTTATGAGCAAAGAAGATGATATGTGGTTATGGCATCGTAGAGTAGCTCACATCAACATGCATCTTTTAAACAAATTGGTTTCACAAAATTTAGTTATTGGTCTTCCAAATTTGAAATTTGAAAAAGACTCCATTTGCGATTCTTGTCAAAAAAGGGAAGCAAACAAAAGCATCTTTTAGATCGAAAAATATTGTTTCAACTACTTGACCATTGCAACTTCTTCACATAGACCTTTTTGGACCATCTCGCATTGAAAGTCTTGGTAGAAATCGTTATGCTTTTGTTATTGTTGATGATTATTCCAGATTTACATGGACACTATTTCTTGCTCATAAAAGTGAAGCTTTTCATAATTTTAAATGTTTTCTTAAACGTGTTTAAAATGAAAAGGACACAACCGTCACTTCAATAAGAAGTGATCATGGGGGAGAGTTCGATCACAATCTCTTCGCGGATTTTTGTGAGGAACTCGGTATCGAGCACACCTTCTCTGCTCCACGCACACCACAACAAAATGGAGTGGTGGAAAGGAAAAAATAGGTGTCTCGAAGAGATGGCTAGAACCATGCTCGATGAGGCTAGATTCCCAAACATTTTTGGGCGGATGCCATGAGTACCGCATGCTACGTTTTAAACAGAGTAGTCATAAGGCCAATACTCATGAAAACTCCCTATGAACTCTACAAGGGAAGGAAACCAAATATCTCCCATCTTAGAGTATTCGGTTGTAAATGTTTTATTCATAACAATGGTAAAGATAATTTGGGAAAGTTTGATGCCAAATCCGATGAAGGAATTTTTATTGGTTATTCTTCACCTAGCAAAGCATATAGAACCGAAACTGTGGAGGAATCCCCTCATGTTGTGTTTTCCGAAAATAATGCTCGCTTGGCGAGAAAGGATTCTGGTTTTGAACTTGCAGGTAGTTTAAAATCAATGAGACCTCAAGACAAAGTACAAGAGGAAACTCCTAAGGAAATTCAAGATGAAATCTTGGAACAATTATCAGAGGAAGCGCCACAACTGGAAAAAGAAACGAAACTGCCTAACGCGTGGAGGACAATCAAAGACCATCCTCTCAAACAGGTAATTGGCGACATTGGACAACAGGTAAGTACTCGAAACACTCCTAAGAACACCTTAGGACACACTTCTTAAGAGATCACATTCTCAATTGGCCAACATCTTCACAAGGCCTTTTAGCGAAAAAGTTCTTTCCGAATCTATAGTAAAGTCGGAACTCTTGACTTCACATTGATCTAAGTCATTATTTGTTTACAAATTACTAACTTGAGCGTCGGAGATGTCTAATTCTCTTTTGCAGGTATCGCCCTAAAGGCAGGGGGAATTATAAGGCAATGGTGTAGAACAATCGATAGTTACAATCAATAATCGATTATCATTCCTTTATGTCTCATGCTTACTGTGCCGGAAAATCGATTAGCAAGTATCACTAATCGATTATTTACGTCTTATGCTTATTATGACGGAAAATCAACATATTGTTTAAACTTTATTTTTGCCTTGCAGGTTTTTGATGTTAATTAAATAATCGATTTTTGTTACTGTATAATCGATTACCGTCTTGGATATTCATTACTGCCTTTCTAAAACAATCGATTGTCTCATAAGTAAAATCGATTATTTTCCGAAGTCAGAAAATCACTATGCACACTGTGTCAGAACAACCGATTACCATAATTCAACAATCGATTATCTTCAGTCAGTAATTCAAAATCTTTGTTACCGTTTGGGTCCTGCAAGATTCCCACAATCGATTTTGTGTCATTTCTGAGTACAATTCAAAAACTCCATAACAATCGATTGTTTCTATTCTATAATCGATTGTGTAACGGACAGTGCAAAATTTTTACCGTTTCTGACCGTTTTTTTGCCTCTTAAATTTTTGCAGATTGTTACCTTAAATGCGATGTCATCCTTCTCATTATAAATAGGTACCATATGTCTTCAACTTCTTCACTCAAGCATCAATCTTATCTCCCAAACTTTCAAAAATCTCTCAAATTTCTTACAAAAGCTATTACTACTTATTTAAAATGACGAGCAGACACACCAAACGCCCTCGTTCCAGCAGACATGGTGCATCTTCTTCAGCTGCTCCTCCTCCTCCCAATTTCCCTTACCAATATGGGTCTCTTTTACAGTTTAACTCTGAAACCGAGCTAACTAGATTCTTGACAAAATTTGAAAAACGAGAAATTCTTCCTCCTCGTTATTCCACCAGCAAATATCTTGAATCCAGCGCCTCCGCTGCAACCGCAAACATACTCAGGGAATGCCAACTCCTTGATTTCCTATATCTTACCTATCCTCATATTAATCCTCTCTTGATTCAAGCGTTCTATTCAAATCTTCATGAGGACGCCGATGGTGATCTTGTGTCAAACATAAATGGGGTTGAAATTCTTTTAACCAAGGAAAACTTACAATCTATTTCTCACCTTCCTCGAAATGGGGAAGACATTTCTCTCTACATTAGAGAAGCCGGCGCCTTATTTGATGAACGAATTCTCCTAAACCAAATAGGACTTGGAGCTTATGATCCTAATCTATCCAATCGTCGTCCTACCATTACGGGCATGCTCCCCGAATATCGTTTAATTTTCTACTTCATAACCCGAGTCCTCAAACCACGCAAACATAATCATACCACTCTCTCCCAAGAGGACGCAAAACTCATGTACGCCATTATCACCGGGGCTCGCATCAATTGGTGCAAGTTCGTCAAAATTCACATGCTTGATGCCATTGGGGACGATAGATCACTTCCCTATGCCCTCCTTATAATGAATTTTCTTGAAGCCTCCGGGTTCAACACCACTATCGGTCCTCTCAAAAAGAGCACCAAGAAATGGGAAATTTCTGAATCCTCCTTTCCCCATGACGGCGAACACGCGGCTCCTGCTCCTCCTCCAACTCCTCAAACGCGTCGTTCTCAAGCTCCCACACTTCAAATTATTTTCGACCAACTTGCTTCTTTGTCCACCTCCGTCAATCGATTGACATATGAGATCCATGGATATTTTGATCATATTCACTATCCATATGCTGGACTTGTTCCTTATGAAGCAGTGCCGGATGACGAGACGGAAAATGATAATAATGAATAATGTCTTTATTTGCTTTTCTAGCTAATTATTCTATCTTTTATTGTCTCCTTTATGTAATCATATTTTTGATTAATCAATAAAACAAGTTATTTACTTATTCTATTTTTTTGCTAATGTCAAAAGGGGGAAGAATAAGGGCTATGCACTTAATATTTATTCGCATAAATTGAGGGGGAATTCATATGTTGAGGGGGAACTAATTGCATTTGCATATATATATACTTGTCTTGGATCGTCATTATGAATTACATAATATGCATATCCCGATTAAGGTTTGCCATTATCAAAAAGGGGGAAATTGTTGAAACACGTTTTCAAGGCACTAAACTAAACGTGTGTTCATATTTGTAGGTTTTGATAAATGACAAACGATGCGCAATTGACATATGAAGAGGTCCAAGCACAAGCGCGCAAATGTCACGTAACGAAGTTCAAGCACAAGACAAACAAAGATCAAGATTAAACAAAGTTATACATGAGTCGCTCTTTAATTGTGATCTTGATCCGACAATTTAACTCAAGACTTGGCTTCTCTCGTAAAAACATTTTTTATCAAATCATGCATATTTAATTTAGAGCAAAATGATTTTAAATCATGCATATTTATTTATCAAAATGATTTTTAAGCATGCCTCTAAAATCTGGACAAAGATAATCGATTATGTACTTATGATAATCGATTATGTTAAGGCAGCTGCAAGACAATCGATTGTGTACCTTATGACAATCGATTGTGTTGAGGCAGTGTCCATCAGATTTTTGAAATCTGCAAGACAATCGATTGTGTACCTTATGACAATCGATTGTGTTGAGGCAGTGTCCATCAGATTGTTGAAATCTGCAAGACAATCGATTGTGTACCTTATGACAATCGATTGTGTTGAGATAGTGTCCATCAGATTTTTCAAAGCTACAAAATAATTGATTGTGAACCTTATGACAATCGATTGTGTTGAGGCAGTTTCTATCAGATTTTTCAAAGATTCAAAATAATCGATTGTGAACCTTATGACAATCGATTGTGTTGAGGCAGTGTCTATTAGATTTTTCAAGACTGAAAAATAATCGATTGTCCATATAGCATAATCGATTATGTAAATGACCGTTGCCAAAATATTTTCAAACTCCGTCAGATAATCGATTAGAGGATTTTAATAATCGATTGTTTTAAGTAAAATCTGGAAAAGATTTTTGAACGTTGCCAAGTAATCGATTGTATATTTCTAATAATCGATTGTTTTAAGTAAAATCTGGAAATGATTTTTTGAACGTTGCCAGTAATCGATTATACGTCTTAGATAATCGATTATGCTGCGTAAAATTTGGGAATGATTTTTGGAACGATTGGAAAACAATCGATTGTCGTAGCACAAAATCAGCAATTCTTGATTGGCAATTAGGCACCGGTTATGCATGTTTTTGACACTATAAATACATCTTCAAATCAGTCTTCTAAACACAACAACTGATCATATTATTGCTAAAGCTTGCATACTCTCTTATTCATCATTTTCTATTCATTACATAAGTTTTTGAGAGCCAAATTCTTGACGAAAGTTGTTGCGTTCTTGAGCGTATTTATTTTACTCATATTTACTCTTAAGAAGAGTCTTGTTTTGAGTGCAAAGTGTTTTTATACACTTGAAGGGAAGTGTTAATCCCTTGTATTGTAAGAAGGAACGTTGTGATTCTTTTGGTTGAAGTCTTGAAGTGTTGTATCTTCGAGCAAAGGTTGTTGAGGCTTGTGTGACTCAAGTTCTCAGTTTGTAACGGTTTGTTAAGCACCCGTAAGCTTAACGAAGTTAGTGGAAATCTCGAGAGAGTCTCTCGGGGACTGGACTAGCCACGGGTTGTGGTGAACCAGGATAACATCGGTGCGTTCGTTCCTTATTATTTACTTATCGCACTTATTTCATTCCTGCAATTTTTAAATTCCGCAAGTTTACGCTGTTTTTTATTATAACACTATTCACCCCCCTCTAGCGTTAAGCGTATATTCTAACAGTTCATGCCTTGAAGATTTGGAGGCATTACCTATATGGCGTATCTTGTGAGGTATTCACGGACCATCGCAGTCTTCAGCGCTTGTTTAAGCATAAGGATCTAAATTTGAAGCAGCGGAGATGGATTGAGTTACTCAAGGACTATGATATTACCATTTTGTATCATCCGGGGAAGGCCAATGTAGTGGACGATGCTTTGAGCCAGAAGACGATTAGTATAGGTACCTTGGCATACATTCCAGTTGGGGAGAGGCCCCTTATAGTTGATGTTCAAGCCTTGTCCAATCAGATGGTGAGGTTATATATTTCTGAGCCTAGTCGGGTGTTGGCTTGTGTGGTTTCCCTATCCTCTTTGTATGACCGCATTAGAGAGTGCCAGTATGATGACCCGCATTTGCTTGTCCTGAAGGACAGGGTCCAGCATGGTGATGCGAGAGATGTGACCATTGGAGATAATGGTGTGTTGCGGATGCAAGGCCGGATTTGCGTGCCCAATGTGGATGGGCTCCGGGTGTTTATATTAGAGGAGGCCTACAACTCGCAGTATTCAATTCATCCGGGTGTTGCAAAGATGTACCAAGATTTGAGAGAGCATTACAGTTGGAGGAGAATGAAAAAAGGATATTGTGAATTATATGGGTTGGTGTCTCAACTGTCAGCAGGTCAAATGGGAGAATATTACTATGGATTTTGTGAGTGGTCTCCCTCGTACCTCGAAGAAGTTTGATTCGATTTGAGTTATTGTGGACAGGCTGACCAAGTCCGTGCACTTCATTCCGGTATGTACTACTTATTCTTCGGAAAAGCTAGCAGAGATTTTCATCCTGGAGATTGTACAGTTGCACGGGGTCCCAGTTTCCATTGTCTTAGATAGGGGTACTCAGTTCACTTCCCATTTCTGGAGGACTTTTCATCAAGAGTTCGGCACACAGGTACAGTTGAGCACGACATTTCATCCTCAGATGGATGGACAGTCCGAGCACACTATCCAGATATTAGGGGACATGTTGCGTTCCTGTGTTATTGATTTTTGAGGTTCTTGGGCTGAGTTCTTGCCACTTGCAGAGGTTGATTATTACAATAGCTATCAATCCAGCATTCAGATGGCGCCGTATGAGGCCTTATATGGGAGACGATATATATCTCCGGTTGGTTGGTTTGAGCCCGATGAGGCTAGATTATTGGGGACAGAGATAGTTTAAGATGCCTTAGAAAAGGTGAAAGTGATCTAGGAGAGACTTCATACAGCTCAGTCGTGTCAGAAGAGTTATACGGACCAGAAGATTTGAGATGTGTCATATGCGGTGGGCGAGAAGGTCTTGTTGAAGGTTTCACCTATGAAAGGCATTATGAGGTTTGGAAAGAAAAGGAAACTAAGTCCGCGGATCATTGGACATTTTGAGATACTTAGGAGGATTGGGGAGGTGGCCCGTATGCTTGCTTCCCACCCAGTTTGTCGGGAGTTCATCCGGTGTTCCACCTTTCTATGCTTTGGAAGTATGTTGGGGACCCGTATCATGTATTAGACTTCAGCACTATTCAATTGGATGAGGACTTGACCTATGATGTGGAGCCGGTGGCTATTTTGGGTCGTCAGGTTCAAAAGTTGAGATCAAAGGACATAGCTTCGGTGAAGGTATAGTGGACAGGTCGGCCCGTGGAGGAGGCAACTTGGGAGACCGAGCAGGATAAGCGGAGCAGATATCCTTACTTGTTTGAGACTCAAGGTATGTTTCTTGACCCACTCGAGGACGAGCGTTTGTTTTAGTTGGGGAGGATGTGACGACCCGGCCCGTCGTCACGTGAGGTACCGCCTCATTTTTCCCGTTTTATGCTTCTATATGTTTCATTATATGTCATTGGTGAATTTGAAGCAATTCGGCTGGAGTTCGGTCAGAAACGAGACAATTAGTCCCTTCGAGGGAAGGTTAGTTGAAAAAGCCAACCGGATATTGACTTATGAGTTACAGGACTCGAAATGGATTTTCGATGATACGAATAGTTTTGGGTGATGATTTTGACTTAGGAGTGCAATCGGAATTGAATTTGGAGGTCCGATGTAGAATTAGGCTTGAATTGGCTAAGTTTGAATTTTGGCAAATTCCGGTTGATAGGTGAGATTTTGATCCGAGGTCCAGAATGGAATTTGGTTGCAGTAGCTCTGTTAGGTGGTTTTGGATATGCGTGCAAAGTTTCACGTCATTCGGAGGTGTTTAGGTCGGGTTTTTGATCAAATGCAAGTTTCGGAAGTTTTAGCTTGACGTAGGCTTGAATCCGTGGTAATTTGATGATTTTGATGTTTATGATAGTGTTTTTGTGCTACAAGAAAGTTTAAATGAAGTAGTAGAACATATCTGTGTGTTTGGTTGAGGTCCCGAGGGCCTCGGGGTGATGTCGGATGGTTAAACGGAGAATCTTGATGGTTGTTGCAGGTCTGGTGCACCTGGCTTCTGGTAGTTCCACATCTGCGGAAAAGGAGCCGCAGAAGTAGTTCCTCAGATGCAACTAAGAGATCGCATACGCGGTCCAAGAGGGACTGGGTAATTCTAAAAAATCGGACGGGGTATCGATTCAGCGGGTCCGCATAGGCGAAAATAAGGCCGTAGAAGAGGAATGGTGTGATCCACAGAAGCGGATGGTTGGTCGCAAAAGCGGAAGGCCAAGGATTTAATGAAAATCGCATAAGCGGTCACATGGACACAGAAGCGGTTCCGCATAGGCGGTTACGGGACCGCAGAAGCAAAAATTGCTGAACGGTTTTAATGAAACAGTGTTCGCGAATTGCAGAAGATAAGAAAACATTTTAGACTTCGGGAAGAGGCAATTTTGGGCAATGTTTAGGAGAAATCGAAGGAGCTTCATTAGGTATGAACTGTTAGCCTCGAAATATGTTATTTTCGTGTAAAACCATTGATTAATCACAGAATTTCAAGGATTTAAGGGTTAAAAATGGAGGTTAGGGCTTGAAATTCAAGAGAGTTTAAATGTGAGCTTTGGAGGGTCAAACGAACTCTGATTTTGATAAGAATTATATGTACGGACTCGTGGCGAGGCGAGGAATCCGTTGATGTGACTTTTGTAATTTTTCAAGAAGTAGGCCCAGGGCTCGAGTTTTGCAAACTTTGCGATTTTTAGTGTTTTTCGAGTAATTTCGATTGGGTCATGTTTCTTTAACATATAATAACATATTCGTTGTGGTTTTGACTAGATTCGACGCGCGAGGAGGTCCACTCCAAAGGAAAGGGCATTGCGGACTAATCTACGACCAGCTTGAGGTGGGTAATAGATGTAGATGATGACCTGAGGGTTTGAAACCCCAGTGTCTCACATTGTGATGCTGTATTGAGGCGAGACACGTATTCTACTATAAGTGCGGAGTCATTTTAAGACGGGACTATGGCTTAAGCAATGTCTATATTGTGTTCAATGTGGATAGCCCATCCCTGAAATGTACAGTTTAAAGGGAGCTCAAGGTCCCAAAGGCTTGGAAGAAATTCCGATCTTGTATTGGATGAGTTAGAATTAGGCTCGAAATGCTTGGAATATGCTGGAGCAAGGCCGGAGAGGCCTCAAAACCATAGATATGAGAGGACCTGAATGGATACCATTGAGGTCAGACCTCGAAGCTTTGAACCCCAAATGTACGAGAGTGGAAGAAGGTGAGTACATGTCATCCATGGCCTGAGAAGTCATGGATTCCGGTGAGATTGTGGTTGGAGAGGATGAGAGAGGCTAGGGTTTCATGGAACCTTCGAGACAGTTTGAGAGAGAGAGAGAGTATCCAAAGGCGAGAATAAGAATGAAATGGGGGATTAAGGTAGGGTTAGGTGAATTAAAAAAGTATATGAGCAATTGTGGCTGTTGATAAAAAGGATCAATGACCTGGATCAAAAGAAAAACCGAGCGAGTTGGATAAATGGGTCAAGGGGTTGGGTTGAAATTGGCCGGTTCAATTGGTTAAAATTGGATATTGGAGGGTAAATTTTGGCTATAACTGAACTATAAATGGGGCTGCAATTGAAACGACTTGGGCTATATATTAAATAGCCAGTTTTCCATTTAATTTTATAAAAAATAGTACAATTAATTTTGAAATTAAATTAAAAATACTGAATCAGTAAATAATATATAAATATTAACATAAAAATACTGAAATTAATTTTATAACTATAAAATACTATTAAATCTTAAAATATGCTAGAATTACAATTATATGTAATTTAGTTTTAAAAATACTAAATAAATTTGCAAAAATATATAAAAATTACCTTAACCATATTTTGGTATAAACATAGGAACAAAATAAATTATTCACTAAAATTGATAATTTTGGGAATAATTAATAATTTTGTACGGCTAAAATGGACAATAAATTAATTTTAAAAATCTTTTATAAATTGAAAAAAATACTAAAACACTTGAAAATGCTTTTATATATATATATATAAATAAATAAATAAATAAATATATATATATATATATATATATATATATATATATATATATATATATTATTTTGAAAGTATTTTGTATATTTAGAAAGACAGAAAAAATTGGATATCAACAATAAACGATTTCAATTTTTAGTGAAAATGAGTTCAAATCTTATATTTATACGATTTGCAAGATTTCTCACATATATATCTATGATCTAAGTAGACAATGTGGGTGTATAGGTCAAAATCAGACTTAAGGGAACCCGATACAAGGATAAATTACTAAGAGGTGAATAGGCCAAGGTCGTACACAAGATTAAAAGAACATATTGCCGAGTAGTCAATTAGGGTCGAGGTCGAATATTGAGGCGCAATAATGACTAGTTTTGTAATAAGATATTTAGGAAAATATTCCATTGAATATTCCATGTATTTGTACTTTATGTTAGGTTAGGGGCATGTACCATATAAATAAAAAGGTATAGAGGAAAAAATTGGCATGTAATATTTTATATGATAAGAACTCTCTTGAAAAGTTGACTCTCTAGAAAAATACAAACATTGCACTTTCAAAGAGATTCGATTTGCTAATATACCATATTTCTCACATCAGATCAGAGAAAATTTCTTATACTCTTATATTCATTTATCTTACATCATTGTTAGAGAGAGGAGTCATCCACCTCATTCAATATTGGGTGAATTATTTTCTCTATTTACATTTAGTGCCATTTAAATATATTTATTGCTTATCATTATTCTCATCTCATTTTTAACGGTATCTTTTGATATACATCGCATTAAATCTGTTTTTCTGCAATCCACATTATCCGCATAAACACATTTCAGATCGAGAAATTATTATTTTTAACTAGGATTTACCCTTTATCTTCTTATCTAACTAGTTTAACAAAAGATTTTATACTTTTTGGTCAAATAATTTGCCGCTGTCTGTAGGATTTTCGAGTTAAAATTTTAGTTTCTTCTAGATCCTAAAAAAAATAATCTAAAACCTTATACTTCCTTGTGTGCACAAACCTAACATGGCAGGCAACAAAGATGAAAAGGGGAAAGCAATAGCCGATCTCACCTCCAATCTCCTTCGCACCATCAATGAAGTCTATGAAACAGATGGTGAAGACGTACACCAAATACTTCTTCCAGGCGAAACAACTCGCCCCTCCTTATAACAACATCACGATCACACACGGTAAATGGGCCTCTACATCCACAACGGAAGAGGCAGCACCGGCAGTGAAAAATCTGCTCGAGGCGTGGTTGACAAAGACACTAACCAGCTTTCTCGACAATCCCGCTCAAAGGCCGAACAGAAAAGATGCAAGGGTTTGCGTTGAATCAGCAGAAGACGAGTACAAGGTTGCCCGCTTATGTGGCTACTATGCCACAGTCATGTATGATTAAAATGGATTGTGTGGCGAGTTGTTAGGTTGAAGGACATTAGTAGTCTCATTGTGCTAACGTGAGATATTTTTGATCCATTTTAGTAACAAAGGATAAAGGCGGGCTATATACCATAGTTTAGGAATATTTTTGGACATTTTTCATAAAAACTAATAGGTTAGCTTGGGCTCCAATATTTATACAACTTTTTAGTGTGTGGGCGGATTGGATCGTTTTGAGCTCAAACCTCCACGTGAACGACAAAGGTGTGTCCATCACGATGACATAATCCTAGTAAATTTTTCTATGGTAAATACACCAGCTTCTCTGTTGGAATCACCACAATTTCTGGCTTTTAATTACGGCTTCACGGGAAAGAAGCCCATAAGAGTTGGATGCTGGAGATTAATCAAAAAAATGCTTTGGGATGCTGCAATTAAGGCGGTTTCAAATGGGTCTAAGGCGGTTTTCGAGGATTGCAAAGACTGAACCCACGACGTTACTTCCCCTAGATATATCTTTAGTCATGCTTCCTCCCTCAGCAATGGTATATGCTGTGAAAAGCAGTGCTAGAAATGCTTGAAAAAGTTTCTCAGGGGATATTTCCCCTTGTGACAATAGCTTCCCACCATACCAGTAAGCTAAAGCTGTAGAAGCTGCAGCTAGGAATTGAGAGCTACACAGTCCTACACCGGCGTACCAAGATTGGCGGATGCTTTCCTTCCTAGGACCTTCTAATGTGGCTTTAAAGAGCCCTACTATCCTTTTCTGCGATGAGAAAGCAGTTATAGTTCTATGATTAATAACAGCTTCACTTGGCTTCCCTCCCTTTGAGCTTTCTGTGCTTTACCAGACATACTTTTCATCAGAACACTTCTTGCATAAAAGCTTCCAGTGAGCAAGGGTTGAGCTGCCATCATCACTAGGGCCAGTTTCCATGTAAGGAAAAGTCCTAATGTATAAGCAAATGTAGCGGCAAAGAATGCTTGAGCTAGAAGTGATGTGCGATCTCCCACAAGGGAATGAACCATGTTTGCTTCAGTTGATAGCCGGGCACATATCGCTGCACTAGTGTTCTCATCTTGATCAAACCATCCTAAAGGTCATGAGTTTATCAAGCAGCTTCTCCCTTATCCTTCTGGTTAGCTTTTCTCCCATGACAGCAAAATTATAGTGTTGGAGAAGATTTGTGAAGAAGTTGAAAACAGCAAGACCGATGAATACAAAAGAATAGATCCTTGCGTGGGATTGGATGGAGGATTTATCAGGCCGAAAATAAACAGATATAACTGCCCCAACAAAGTAGGCATTTATTGGCTGAACAGCTCCCGAACCTATCGCTCCTATGCATCCAAGCAAGGCTCTGCCCCATTCAGGACCATTCATTTTCAGTAAACACAATTGTGAAGGTGCTCGATAAGCCTCTTTTGTGAAATGGCCATCATCACTTTCATAGGATTCTTCATACAGAACGGAGTAAGGAGCTGAGAGTGGTGTACTTTGGGAAAATGCTGGGCTAAACGGGTACATAGCAGGTGTAGCGGCTGCACTGGAGATCATGTTGAATGGACTTTGTGGGATAGTACCCTTTCGATAGCTACTTCTTCCTCCGGTCTTTTGGCTAGGGGTGTTGGCAACATCATTTAATGTAGCTAGTTGCTGCAACTGTACCATTTTGTATTACTCTCCACCTTCCCCGTCTGTAATTTGCATAAGCTCTTCATGTGTCCCAGACTCTATACTCTCCCTTGTTGAAGGACCACTATCCTATTTGCCATTCTAATGGTGGATAAACGGTGAGCTATGACGATCGCAGTTCTTCCCATAGATGCGTGATCGAGGGCTTCTTGTACAACTCTTTCAGATTGTGAATCAAGTGCACTTGTAGCTTCATCAAGCAGCAGGACTTTTGGGTCTCTTATCAACGCTCTTGCTATGGCTATTCGCTGCTTTTGTCCTCCAGATAACTGTAGCCCAAATTGGCCAACCTGCAATATTTGAAGCGTTCAATTTCAACTATAAGATAGAGTGATAGACCACAAGAGGACTTCAGTAAGGATGCGCTTTTCTGTTTTCTACAGGTGAGAAAACAAGGTACACTATTAGGATAACCATCACTAAGATTCTTTTGGTTGTGGTTAAGTATTTTATCCTTAATTTGCAGATCTATATAGAGATAAAAGGCAAGATCAATTATTGGTACCTGAGTTTCATATGCTTCTGGTAACTTGATAATAAAGTCATGAGCATTTGCTGCTTTAGCTGCCTTCTCCACTTCTTCCATGGTTGCTCCCTTCTTTCCAAATAATATGTTCTCTTTTATGGTTGTTGCAAAGAGGATCGGTTCTTGATTAACCAATCCCACTTGGGACCTCAGCCATTTAAGATGGAGCTTTTTTATCTTGTGTCCATCCAAGGAAATATCACCTTCAATGGGGTCATAGAATCTTTGAAGCAATGAGATGATGGTGGATTTCTCAGAACCACTACCCCCAACAAGTCTTAGTTTTTCCAGGCGAAATTCTAAGATTCAGGCCTTGCAAGATAGGTGTATCAGGCCTTGAGGGGTAATTGAAGTATATACCACTGAATTCGATCTCTCCTCTTACATATGACAATGCTTTCCCCTTCTTATCTTCAGTGTCAATTGCTGGCTGTCTATCAATCATCTCTGTGATCTGAATAGCAGCAGACTTTGCCTCTGTGATTGCTGTAAGATTTGGAAGAGCCGAGAAAATATTTCTGCAAGAATGTAGCAGTTTAATTAACATCATTTCCAGCAACATATAGGGACTAAAAGCATGAGTGATATTCTTATTTTTTCTTGTTCCTAGATCTTTTTATTACATGTTGTGTCATTCTTACAGTAGTATTAGTACTATTCTTGTATTTTTTTCTCTCTAGATCTTTGATTTTATTCGTTGTGTCTTTGTTTTTTTCTTGTTGATTGTTATGGTCGGTTGCTTCCTTGTCACTGTTCCTTGAGCCGAGGGTCTATCGGAAACACCCTCTCTACCTTCACAAAGTAGGGGTAAGGTCTGCGTACACACTACCCTCCCCAGATCCTACTTGTGGGGTTATATTGGTTTTTTGTTGTTGTTGTAAGGATGAGTATTAAGGTAAGAAAACTTACAGTCCTCCCATAAGAACATTGAAACCTGCTACAAATACATCACCACCTTTTTCTCCATGTTTGCTGACCAGAATCGATCCGAGCCATGCCTGAAAAGCCCAGCTAATATAAACCATTCCCAAGCTTCCAGCAACAGCCCTCTGAAAAGAATGGACATTGGGCCTAACTCAACCCCAAAAGCTAGCTTATGAGGTGAGGATTGCCCAAGCCATATAAGGAGACCAAGGACCTCAAATCCCTCCGATGTGGGATAACTCAACACCCCCCATCACGCCCAGATCTCTGGAGCGTGGACAACATAAATGGGGGCCCAACATCCGTAACAATAATTGGGATGGGGCTGGCTCTGATACCATGAAAAGAATGGACATTGGGCCTAACTCAACCCCAAAAGCTAGCTTATGAGGTGAGGATTGCCCAAGCCATATAAGGAGACCAAGGACCTCAAATCCCTCCGATGTGGGATAACTCAACACCCTCTAGCAAAACCTTGCTTGATTCCTAATTCCATAACTCTCTGCAGCGATTGACTGAACTTTTCGAGAGTTTGGTTCTCAGCCACATAAGAGTATAGTGTTCTTATAGAAGAGATAGCTTGTTCTGCTATTCCTCCAGAGACTGCATAGGACTCTATCTGCATTCCCACGTTCATCATCATTGTCCCAAATCCAAGCCCTGGGATGATGAACATTAAGGTGAATGGTATTGCTGCCAATATGATCTTCCATGATAACACAAACGCAAAGATGTGGCAGAACAAGAAAGATGACATATAAGCCAGGCAATCAGGTATCTGCATCGAACCACAATCCACCATATATTATGCAATGGCATGAACTTATGATATGTAAGCAACACAACAACCAGTTTCAATTCCCACTTCTATATGTTATGAAACTTGTACGATTAAGGGAAGAAGCGGGCGGCATGGACTAGGAGTTTAAGTTCTAAACACTGACGATATACATAATAAGTATATATAGGTACATAACCTAAATTAAATACTACTAGTAAGTAACTTGCTACAACAAAGATCACACTGATGGTGTAAAGCAATTTTATATATCTTAAATTCAATAGATCATGCATACCTTCTCGCCTATGGTCACTTGAATCGTAGTTGAATTAGCTGAGACAGTTGAAATCATTTGATAAGTAGTGGAAGATTCAGATGCCTGAGTGTCAAAAAATCCAACCTCCTGCCTCAGCACAGATTTTAGATACTCTAATCTCATACGAGATGTTTGTCTTTCAGCAGTTCTTGCCAACATAATCCTTCTGCAGAAGTTTCAATATGTCATCTTTGGTAAAGGACTATGTACAATTAAGAAAAGGAAGACATTAAATCTATATGCGCACTTCACTTTGGAAAAAGATGAATGATAAAGAGGATGATACTAAATGATATCTTCAGTATTTAGTTAAGGGTGCAAAGTGGCCCGGGCCCGGGCCTAAACGGGCTTCGCGGTCCCGAGCTTTGCGTGTCCCGGGCTCTGGCGGTCCCGGTCTTCGTGGGCTCAATGGGTGAGATCAGCCCGTGAAGGGCCGCGCCTGGCAGGCTTTTTTTGTATTTTTTTAAGGCAATATCTTGTATAGTACTTATTAGTATAGTATACAATATACTAGTATAGAATATATTTATATAGTATACTACTTATTAGTATAGTATATAATATATATATATATATATTATTGTATATTGTATTGTAGAAATTAGTATATATTGTATATTATGTATATCCTTGTATATTTTCTTGTATGTTATGTATATATATTCTTTTATATATTTTCTTGTAGTATATATATTGTACCATATGTATATATATTATAACTTATTTTGTTGTAGTATATATATTGTATCTCTTATGTATAATGTATATTTCTTCTCTTATATATATTGTATATTATGTATATATGTTATTACTTATATATTTTCTTGTAGTTTAGGTTGTATGTTATGTATATATATTCTCGTATATATTTTCTTGTAGTATATATTGTATGTTATATATATATAATCATACAATATATACGAGAATATATATACATAACATTGAGAAATATATTATAAATATCTTAGAGATACAATGTGGCTTATAAATAATTCGAAGTAAAGACAAAGAAATATTGAGAAAGAAGATATTCAACGGTATGTCTTATAATTTTTATTACCCAAAATGGCATATCTTTCTTAGTCTTCATTGCCCCAGAGTGGAATGAGCACAACAAAGTACTAATACCACAATTAAAAGAAAAAAAACTACAAGAAGATGTGCCAAAGTACATGTTACATCATAATCTACATTGTATCTCTAACAGATCTCATAAATCCGTCAAGTTTGGGAGGAGGTTGTGTTGGTGGTGGTGGAAACGAAGCTTGATCACCACTTCCGGGCGAAGCCGAATCCTCCGAAAGTTCCGATATCATTTCTTCATAAGCTTCATCTATCGCCGGTTGTGATTCTGCAATTCCAAAGTTTCTTCTTTCCGCGCGGATCCAATCTCTAAAAAGTACCGATTTTCCAAGCTATCCCTCATCGCCGCTCTATGATCACCTATTTGCAGTCTTGCTTGACTAAAAGCGCTCTCCGATGCAACAGTTGAAGCTTGAATTAATAAAATATGCCGAGTCATCCTTGTAAGAACCGGAAAATATTTTTCCCTTGACTTTCACCATTCCAAAAGATCAAAAGAGTCGTCTGGATTCTCCTTTTCAAGTCCCTGAGACAAGTAAACTTGAAGTTCATTTAGATGTGAAGTTTCATCATAATTATCATCTTGAGAACCCCAGAACTCCGTCCAAGATTTAAGAGTTTTTAAGCCCGCATATCTTTTAGAAGATTGTGATCTATACGAAGTAGTTGTTGGAATATTTGGCCTAGCATACTCTAAGGCAAGTTGATATGCATTATAAACTGTTTGAGCATTAATTTTAATTGATGCTTTTGCATCTGCAAGTGTAGCAACTTCCTCGTTTGAAAGATCTAAAGCCTTATGAATATTTGAATACCAAAAATGAGGACCTCACAATTTCATTGTAGGATTTAACATTGCAGCAACACCAAAAATATGAGGGATAGGGAAAAAATATTTTTTAAATTTTTGTTTCATTTCATTTATAGCAAGTTCATAAATATCCCCACCCTCGCCAAATTCAACAAACAAATCAACTAGTGCGGCAATATAAACTAAAATAGTTTGAAATAGTATGATAATATTGACCAGAAAATGCATTTGTAGCAACTTGAAAATGTTCTAAAAATCTAGAAGAATTTTAACATTCGTCCAATCTTGGGTAGTAAGCATTTCATCATCATCCTCACCACCTATCCGAGAATTAAACGTTGCATTAATTTGGTTTCTATATTCATGTGCAACTACTAAACTTTCGTACATACAATTCCATCTAGTCGGGGCAAGGTTTAGGAACCTTTCTTTCTCTAAGGCCATATTCATCATTAAATACTCTCTACGTCTAGTTCTACGGTTCGATAAAAAAGCCAATTAAGAGTCATTCGAACCTTTTTAATTTCTATGTTTAAAATTCGCATACCATCACCGACAATTAAATGATAAATATGACAAATACATCTAACGTGGAAAATAGTAGTAAATACAGTATTTAGTGTTTTTGTAAGCATGCCTATAGCACTAGTGTTACTAGAAGCATTATCCATAGAAATTGCCATTATTTTATCGCTAAAGCAAAAATATCTACAAATATCTAAAACAGTGTTAGCTATAAACTTACATGTGTGACGTGACTTAATTACTCTATACGCAATTATACGTTTTTGCATTGTCCAGTCCTCATCTATCCAATGACTTGTAACAGTTAAATAATCACAATCATTAGCACTTCTACCAATATCAGTAGTAATATAAGGTATATGAGTAAATAAATAGTCGATCATTGGAAGCAATCTTCACTGGCACAAGGATCTCCTCACAGCAACCTCCACTACGATAGAAACCGACAATGAGTTTGTGAAAGCAAATATTATTCAGATTCATGTTTGAATTTATAAATATCGGCCTTAACTGTTGCGCGAGGCCAACATTTATAAGTAGGATTAAAAACTCTTCTAATATAATGAACCCAATTAGGATTAGAAGCAAAAGTATAAGGTAAGCACATAACAATAATCATCTTTGCTAATTCTTCACGATCTCTATTTGGATCGTAATATAAAATACCTCCGGTGACAGTGTTAATTCCTGGTTGAACTAGATTTGAACTTGTACTAGGGTTAACCGCAGAATCTACACTTGTCCCCTCTTGCTGCGCTTGCATTTGAAAAAATTTAGCCCTATCTGTACGATGTGTTTTTATATGCCTAGTCAAACTACCCGTGTCGCTATGGTCTCCAGTAAATTCATGAACCAGTAATTTCCCACAAGTTTTACACTTAGCCTTATTTAGTTCTCTTACTTGAGTAAAAAAATTCCAAACTAATTATGTTTCTTGACGCTTAGTAGGTTGTCTATTAAAAGTTGGAGTTTCTATAGGTGGGTCGGCCGGTGCATTACCTGAGTTATGAACAGGACTAGTAGGTGTATCATCTAAATCTGGTGCTTGAGTTTCATCATCATCATCCTCATTTTCCTCTAAGATAGGTTCTTTAGGATAAAGAGCAGTCATAATTTCATCATCTAATCTGTCACTTACTGCAACATCATGTAGAAATTTACTATCGGTAAATTGAAAACAATGGTGATCACTATCAAGCATTACGGGGGGAGGAGGAGGACGTCTAGGTTAGCGACTACTTCCAACTTGGGGAACCGGGGAAGGGTAGTATTATGGCCACTACTTTCATCGGTTTTACCTTTTCCTTTACCGAACATCTTTTTCAAAGAAAATGTCATATTAAATATAATTATGCAAACTAAACCACACAAAAATATATTATTAAAACGTAAGAGTTGAAACGAGTTTACCGGATTGCCGAACAGCTTCTTGAAAATTGAAAATTGTTGAACACTTGAAAACTTCAATTCAACAACTTCACAATTTTTACGAATTTTCAACAATAAATTAAGCAATTGTAGTAGAAAGATTGAGAGATATTGATGAATTGGTGAAAAAAATGAAAGAATGAGGGGGTATTTATAGTTGAGAAATGGGAAAAGTGTAATTACATAAAGTTTGGGGTTAAATTAAAGTTTGGGGGCCAAATGGCCATTTTATAAACTTCCAAACTGCCATATTTTCAGCCCAAACGGCTATATTTTAAATATGGGCGTTACTGATTTTTTTTTATTTTTTATTTTTGAAAAATAGCGGTTGGGCCCGTTTAGGCCCCCCAAGCCTGGCTGACGGTCTCGGGCCTGGCGGTCCCGGGCTCACCGTCTAATGGACTTGGACCGGCCCGTCACGGGCATACATGTAACACGAGGCCCAGGACCACCAGAACCAGCCCACCAGAACCGCGGGCCCGGCCCGGTCCGGTTCAGGCCCGGGCCACTTTACACCCTTAGTATTTACCAACAAAAGCAGACAGTCCAACTCCAATTGCGACATAGAGTAGCCTGAGAGAATACTGCAATAAAATGAAAGGGAAAAGTGGTTAGAACTCTCAAAGTAAGGCTATGCTAAGTAAGATGCGTGGTTAGACAAAGTGGTGTTAGATCCTGATAACAATGTTGTGGTGATTATTAAGAGGGAAGTAGGTTATATTTTAAAAGTGACGGATTCTTAGAACTTGGCCACACTAATAATCATTCTCGAAACGTCGTCTGTAATAAAATTACATCTAGGATCACTGTCCATCACTGTCAATATATATGTATAGTATACATATATTGACAATATATATGTAATTAATTATATGACTTCATCTTTGCCTAATGGAGATGCGATCTTAGAATGTCGCCAATTGATTTTTATGACTACTCAGCTGGCCAATTTTAGATCGCTTCTTGTTGGGTATGGCAACAAAAGATGCTGGAATTAAAGAGTACGTACATTCCACCGTCAATATAACATTTTCATTTATTCTAGCCTTTTAATTTTTTTTTGGTAATTAAGGAACTTTATTACCAAGTAAATATTTACAGCATACATCGAAAAAAGAAAACTCTGCACTCTCTTTTGTTGGACATGAGCCCCAACATAATATTTCTTCACTACCCCCTAATCAACTACACTCCTTTCCTAGATTATGCTGGATACCACAGTACTTAGATAGGCATTCAGTTTTTTTACAATTTTGAGCACATATATGAATCTTTTGTACTATCATTTTCACTATACTTAATACATTGATTTGTTTCTTTTGAGATATACTATTATTCCTAGCATGCCAGACGTAGTAAACTACTACAACAAAAGTCATTCTGTAGAGCTCTGCTCCTGCACTCTTTCCTGCTGCTTTCTTCACTACCCATTGCACTTCTTCATGCCGCTGTTTCTTCCTTCTCATGATCCCTTGCCAGTATAACAATTTCTGCCATATTTCCCATGATACTTCACACTTGAATAGATGTTGTATTGTTTCATTGCTCCTTTGACATATTATGCATAAGGTTTCATCAACTAACCCCCATCTTGCAAGTCTATCTTTGGTAGCTAATTTGTCTAGAATTGCCGACCTTATGATGAAAATCCATTTAGGCATCCCCTTATTGTTGCATACTATACCTCTCCATAGCACCTTTTGGAAGTCCCCTTGCAATTTTTTGTATAACTTTTTGGTAGAAAAATTGTCTATCTGTTTCACATCCTCTTCTTAATATCCTGCCTGTAGAAATTGTGTCTTTGCTATGAATATTTTCTAAATTACCCAGGAGGCATTCTTTGGCTCTGTATCCCATATATAGTTCTCTTTTATATAGTACGTATGAACCTACTGCACCCACATTTTCTCCTTCTTTTTACATATGTTCCATACCAACTTACATATAGTTGCTTTGTTCCACAGCTCTATATGTGTGAAGTTTAGTCCCCCTGCTGCTTTAGGTACACATAACTTGTCCCAAACTATCAATACCTTTTTTGTTGGCTCAGCAATCCCCGATCTTAAAACCCTTCTGCATATTATCTCAATGAACTGTATAATTTTCTTCGGCGAGATGAACACTTGTGCCCAGAAATTTTGGATTGAACCCAATACAGTTTTGATCAAAGTTGCTCTCCATGTATAGGATAGAAATTTGATTGTCCAGCTTTGTGCTCTACTCAGCATTTTATCAATTAGTGGCTCACATTGGACTATTGATAATCTTTTTGTACTCGAGGGGACACCAAGATATCTAAAGGGTAGATCACCTTTATTATATCCTACATTTCCAGGATCCTTTAATGCACCCTGTTGTCTACACTACCAAAATAAACATTGTTTTTGCTTGTATTTGCCACTAGTCCAGAAGCTTTAGAAAATCTTTGAAATTGATTATGTATTTCCATCACATATTTTCCCTCGCCCTTGCAGAATAACAGTAGATCATCAGCAAATCCCAGTTGTATGATATTCACTTTAGCACACCTTAGATGGAACCTGAAGTTTTTGTTGCTTCCTAATTACTTCAGTAGTCTGCATAAGTACTCCACCACAATCACAAACAGCAATGGTGAGAGTGGATCTCCCTGCCTTAGTCCTCTTTTTGTTTCAAATGGCTTGATTGGATTTCCATTGACAATGGTTGAGTATGATACAGTGCTAATGCAGGCCATCCCCCATTTTACATACTTCTCTAGCAATCCCATCAGCCTCATTACATGTTCCACATACACCCATTCTACTGATTCATAAGCCTTCTGCATGTCAATCTTTAGCATACATCTGGGTGATATATTTTTCCTCCATAACCTTTGATCAATTTGTGGCTTATTCTAATGTTATCAGTGATCACTCTGCCTTGTACAAAAGCTGTTTGGCAGTTATCTATCAACTCTGGAAAGACTTCCTGTAATGTGGATGTTAAAATTTTGGATATGATCTTATATAGAACATGCAACATGATATAGGTCGGAACTCTTTAATGTTACTGGGTTTTTTACTTTTGGAATTAGTGTTATAGTTGTACGGTTGATTTTCTTACACATTTCTGTGTTCTCAAAGAATTCCAATACAGCTTGAGTCACCTCCTTCCCTATAATATGCCATGCTTTCTTATAGAAAAAAACATTGTATCCATCACGGCCCGGGGCTTTATTATCATCAATATCCTGAAGTGTTTGTTTGATTTCTTCTTCAGTTACTGCTCTTCTTATACTCAATTGTTGCTGAATATTCAGGTTGTTTCCCTACTTCATTATTTCTGAACTTACTGCTGACAATTGCACTGTTGTTGTTCCAAGAAGTTGCTTATAGAAATATAGAATTTCAGCTTCCACATCCTTAGCTGTATTTAGTAGTTGACCTACATTATTAAACAAACTACCAATATGGTTAGTGGCTTACCTACTCTTAGCGCAAGCATGAAAATATGTTGTATTTGCATCTCCCGGTTTGAGCCATTTGATCCTTGATTTTTGCTTCATTATGCTTTCGTCAATTCCAATCCATTTAGCTAGCTCCTTCTTTGAATTTTTTTCTTGTGTTATACTTTCATTACTGTTGCCATGTCCATCCATTTGCTCCTGAATCACCTCCAACTTTATTCTTGTTGCTTGAATTTTTTGACCAGTGTTGCTAAATTCTTGTCTATTCATCTGCTTCAGCATGCTCTTTCGTATCTTAAGTCTCGTCCATACTTTGTTCATTCTTGTTTCTCTGGCATTCATACATAACATCCTCAAATTCTTTATGTTGTGCAATATAATTAAATCACTTAAAAGGTCTCCCTCCGCTTTATTGGTCATAGTCCATTGTTATACTTAATGGAAGTGATCAGAAAGTTCTGATTGCATTACCCTCTCTTCCATTACAGGCCATTTTTGGATCCATGCAGCATTGACAAGTATTCTATCAATTTTACTATGGACATGATTATTAGTCCATAGATACTTCCTTCCAACTATTTTTAGTTCAGTTAATCCATTTCTCCATATGAACTCTTTGAAATCTTTCACTTTCAATTCCTATATTGGTGTCCCTTATACCCTATCTTCATTAGTCAAGATGGTGTTGTAGTCCCCCATTAATATATAAGGATCAGTAATACGAGCTATAGTTTTTCTCATATCTTTCCTTAACAATTTCCTATCATGTATAGTATACAAACCATAAATAGCACCAAACCTAAATTTATTACCACTTTGCAGCTCTGTAACCCCCCCTCTCCCCCCCCCCCCCCCCCAAAAGAAATTATGTATTAATGGTGCATTTTATAGCACTCAAATTTCACCCTTGTCTGATCCCAAGAAATCCATATTGTACCAACTGGAGCATTTGTATAGTTTGCTATCCATCTTCAATTATTGAACACCTTCTTTATGACGCCTTCAACCTTTGCTTCTTTAACTCTATTATCCAAGACATTCATTAGTGCCACCTTATTCACCCCAATAATTTTTTTTTCTTTTTGGTTATACATATTCGTCAGTCCTCTAACATTTCAAGCTATGATGTTCATCCTTATATAGTTCTTTGATTCATATTACCACTTCTACCTCTATCTCTAGGCAGTTCACTCTCCTTGTCATGTTCCCCGGTCATTTGAACTATTCTTTTTGTAGTGTCTACTAAGGATTTGAAAACATTATCGGTGTTGATTTCCTTCTCATCTCTCCCATCTCAATTCTTCTTAGATGCAGACTTGCCTTTTTCCAATTGTCATTGTTCTTCATTTGAATTGTTACTCTGGATCACTTCACTATTTTCTTCCATTTTCTCTAGGAATATACTTTTTGTATCAATTTTATTAGTCTTTGGGTCTAGATTTCTCACAACTTTCCATATTCTTTTCTGATTCTGCATACCATATGTTTGATGTCCCGCCTCTTGATTCTGCATTTTTTTGTTGTGACATGAGTGCCCTATTTGACAACAACTTGACAGTATTGAGGCCTCAGTCATATTGTACCGTTTGCTCAATCACTTTATCATTAGGATCAATCAGTTTAATTGTCCCTGGAAGAGTCCTTGCTATATCCATTTCTATAAGAATCCGAGCGTAGGAAATCCTATCAGCCACACTTGTGCAAGCATCGGCATACAGATACTTCCCAAGACCACCTCCAATTTTGCTAAGAGCCATGTTACTCCAGTATTTCAATGGAAGTTTTGGAAATTTTCCATAGCAGAACAGTTTTCAAAACCTCTTCATTGAAATCAAACCCCTCAGCGCATGCTTTTAGTATTACAGGTCTATTGTTCATACTATAAGGCCCATTCATCAATACTCCGTCTCTTTCTTCAAAACTATGCATCAGAACTGTAAAATATCTATCACTATGGAATAATACATTTAGCTTTCTGATTTTTCCTTATAGAGCATAAACAAATTGTTCAATAGCTCCTATAGTTAGAGTATTTCCCACTGCATACATTATTATTACTCGATTCCATTTATGCTTCTCCTCGCCTATAATTTCCTCCAAAATTTGAACTACTACCTCACCCTCTTGTATCACCACTGGTACATATATTAGATTCATTCCTTTTGCAGCTAATTTGTTCTCATGCAATAATCCAGTCCACGACTTCCCAAAATTGGTTGGTCTCGTCTGATTCTGCTTTTCTTCCTCAGCTAGTATAATCACTGTTCCATTGCTCTGCTCCCTTAAGACACTGGTTGTTACTATTTCATTGGAATTTTTTGTACTTGTGCTTGCTCTTCCAATGGAGACCGGCGATGTTTTCATCTTGAGTACCCCATGATTAGCAGGACTCACTAGGATAGCTGATTTAACGCGATTGCAGCTCAGACCTGGCCAAATCAGTTCACTATCACTGTCGAGACCCAGTTCCTCTTCCTGCATTTTCTCTTTTGCATGTTGTTTTTCGTGGTCCTTTGAGCTGTTTTACTTGATTCCAAGATTTATTACTAGCGTTTTGTTTTGATTTTTCCTTGGCCTCCCTCTTCCTCCCATTTCCGGCGATGGCACAGATTATCTCATTGTAACGTGCACCGAGAGAAAAGAGAAGCCTTACAAGTGAATTTTTAGTGCTCTTTTAACATTTTTTGTTCTACTTTATAAAATATGACTGTGTTTTTATTCTGAGACGTCTAAACAAGGAGTATACAACAATATTCCTTCAGTAATATACTCTATATATTGTACAGGTTGCAATGTTTTGAAATTTTCAAAATAATTTAAATTTTAATCTTTGTTATGGGTTTTTTCCAGATTCAATTAATTAAATGGCCATTCCAGACATGGAAATAACATAATCACTTTTAAAAAAGAGCAAAAATCATTTATAGCCCTTCGGTAAAATTAATGACAGCTGATAGCCATAAAATAAGGCATACAATTTATAGCCCAAAATCATTTATAATGGCTAACAAGTCAAACCCAGGAAATCAGCGGAGACTCTTTCTCTTCAATACAACCTTCTTTTACACTTAATATTAGTAGTCAAAATATTTGAAATCCTGCCAAATCACCCCAAAAAATCCTTCAAACCTAGCCACGTCAAATCCACCCTTTCAGTCCAAAAATTTTATTAAACCAACCTTCTTCTCCATAACCTCAAAAATCCCCTTTTTATCTTTTACAAAAAAAAAAATTCTTTTCTTTCTCTAGTCAATTTAAGCAGATCTGAAGGTTTCCAATTGAAACAAACAGTTTCGGCAAATAATGGTGGCCAAAAGTGGTAATTTTGATCTCTCTTACTCACTCGTTTTAGTCTTTATTTTTCGCGCGCTCTCTATCTTTTCCCACCTACAATCTTGTACTCTTTAAATTTTGTGTGTGTGTCGTTCTTTTCAGTTAAGAACACAAAGAAGGTAAAGTCAGAAGGAGGGGAGGTGTCCTCGAATAAGGGAAAATGGGATCTCTTTCTTTATATGTGTCTGCTGGTTTTTCATTTGAGAGAGAGGGGGGGTCCAAAATCTGAAGGAGAGGCGTTAGGTTCTAACTCTTGTTTTATTACTTTTTCTTTTCTATTGTAGAAAATTGAGAGGTTTCTTTGTATTGTTGTGGCCATAGCAGCAGTAATGGAGCTAAAAGTTTTTTATTGATTGCGTTTTGTGAGAGAAATAAATATGGTGGAAACTAATGCGTAGTCTAACTTTAGGTCTCAATTGTCTTTAATTTTTTATCTCATGCATAGTCTTCACTGTATAAAATATATAGAAATAGACTTTCATTATACTAATAGAATGTCACTATACAAAGTAAATTGTCACTATACAAAAATATATAAAATAAATAGTTATTGTATAATTTATATACAATAGACTGTCACGATACAAAAAAATATACAAATTAGACTGCCACTTTACAAAATATATATTAAATAGACTGTCCCTATACAAAAAATATACAAAACAGACTGTCACTATACAATTTATATACAAATAGATTGTCACTATACAAAATATATACAAAAATAGAATGTCATTATACAAAAAATATACTAAATAGATTGTCATTACACTCATATTTATAAAATAGACTATTACTATATAAAAATATACTAAATAGATTGTAGCTATACAATTAATATACAATTAATTCTCACTATACAAATATATATACAAAATAGATTGTTACTATACAAAAATTATACAAAATAGACTGTTACTATACAAATAGACTGTTATTATACAAAAATATATACAAAGTAGATTGTCACTATACAAAAAATATACAAAAATAGACATTTCGTTTATGACCGACATTACATATTTCATTCAATTGTTAGCTAGTACTAATCAGATCCAGAAGTACATTTAAAAAGGAAAAAAAAAGTTGCTTTACTGCACTAGGTAAGGGTCGAACATGCAACCTTCAACTTAGGAAACAAGCACTCCAACAATTGAGTTACAAGCGCTTATGCTATCAAGCTTATTCATTTCGGCTACTATATGCAATCTGTTTGGACCGAAGGGCCATTTTTTATAAGTAGCATAAAATATGGACTATTAAAATTCTGAGGGGCTATAGAGGGTAGTTTTCTCTTAAAAAAAAATTGTGTCAACTTAACCCAATCTAATGATTGACTTCATTAGTTCACTACACCTTTTGTAAAGTCCTTACCCATTTTTTTGTTTTTATTTTTATTTTTGTTTTTGAATTAACCTGTAACAATATTCTCTTTATGTTTTTTTTTTTGTTTCACATCAATAATACTTACTTTACCGATCAAAATAAATTATTTTGATCGAAAACTCAACATTCGGGGGCTGGAGAGATGATATGGCATGCCATATGTCACCCACTAAACTTTAGAATATCTCAAATGGCATGCCATCTCAACTTATGATTTTTATTGTTAAATAAACTTTGCCAAGTTAATAATATTATTTAATAAATATTTTCTTTTACCAATTAATATTTTAATTTTTTGTCACCAAGTAAAATATTCTCTCATTTACCTGATAAAACTTACGCAATAATATTCACACGATGAATAAACTTTTCACCAATTAAAAGGTACCCTAATTTTTGGAACAAAGGCACGAAAATTAAATGAGGTAACTAAAAGAAATTTAATACTCCATAAATATTTTCTCTCGCTAAATAAATAATGAACTGAAGTCCATTGAGGATCGTCTATGTTGTAAGTTGTAACATAATTCTGCTTAGTGAGCTTTAACATTCACCAGAGAGACGCTAAAATATTATGGTATTGTCAGTTTTCACGTCGGTTAATCATAAATAGCCAGTGTTTCAGGGACCGGTCCAGTATAATATAGGGGAATTCCGATGTATGTGTGTACGAACTCTAGCATATTATGCTGGACCGGTATACTTTGCTAATTCCTGTAAAATTTGTGGGAGACTGGAGTATCAGTGCTCCAAACTCCAGTATATTATACTGGACATTTATACTTGCTGGAACTTCCGGAAAATATGTGGGAGTTTCAGCATAATTATGCTTGAACTCCCGTAAAATTTGCGGGAGTTCCAGCATAGTTATCCTGGAACTCCCGTAAAATTTGCGGGAGTTCAAGCATACTTATGCTAGAACTCTCGTAAAATATGCGGGCGTATTTTACGAATTTTGAACAATATTTTTGCTCAGATTTATCTTTACATAAAAAGTGACTAAATTTCGATGACTTTTGAAATTTGTCTATTTTTCAACGACCGATAATAAATCTAGCTATTTTAATTTCTCGCGAGAGAGACTACCAAATAACATTGTACGTTTTCAACTGAAAAAGGAAATTAAATGGAATAGATAGACATTAACCTTTTCGGAGTTACCTTAATTAGAGAAAGTGGAGGGTAACAAATTAAAAAATGTAAAGGAGCACAATGAAACATGTAAGTACAAAAAGAGGATCTTACTATGAAAAGAGGGTGTGATCCAGTGGTCAATAAAATGGGTAAAAATCATAAAGTCTCAAGCTCAAATCCAAATTAGTCTGCACGCACAAACTAGTCGGATACAATATATATATATATATATATATATATATATATATATATATATATATATATATATATTATATATCAATCACACATGCAATGATCCTAACAGGAAAATATAATTTGACTTAGTTTGAATAATCCAAATTAATCTAGTCAAAATATTAAAATAAAATATAACATTAACAGTAACAGATCCACTAGGTAATTTGCGGTACACGTGCACCCATGCTCCTTAGCTAAGACCACTAATATTTAGTTCATATTTTCCAATTAATTTTTAGCAAGGCTAAGGGGCACCTATCAGCATAAGCTAGTGATTGGTGCACTGATTTGTTGCAAGGTATGAAGGCTCTTTATGGATTGAGTTTTAAACCAGTTAATAGCAACATTAATTCTGTTGCAAGACATGAAGGCTCTTTGGCTCTTTATGGATTGAGTTCTAAACCAGTTAAAACAACGCTAATTTTTGTTTTATTTTCGTCCATGATTTTATTTCAACTATTTGATTTTTCAAATTAGTAATGCCACTCAATTGATGCTTATGAATTATCTATGTGATGACCAAAATTAAGCTCTGAATGTCTATATATATTTTTCCAAATTTGATTATAACCTCATATTAGTAATTAGCAGAGAATGCTGAAATTATATGAAGGAGCAGAAGTAGTAGAAGAACATGAGAGAAGAAGATAAAAAGAAAGAAGAAGCAAGAATGATCAGATGTGTTATTCTCATTAATTAAAAATGAATGTACAAGTGTGTGTATATATAACTTCCACATGTCTAACTAATTTAACCACCTACTACTTTCCTATTGGTGGAGTCTATTAATAGAAAGTACTAAAATTGCCCTTAAGTAACTCCTTTCTCAACACTCCCCCTCAAGCTACGAACTGCAAAAATGTTTAAAGTTTCAAGCTTGGAATTGAGATATTCATGTTGAACCATGTTTAGACCTTTAGTCAGAATGTCAGCATGTTGATCTATAGTAGGAATATATTTTGTTGTAATCAATCTTTGTACAATTTTTTCTCTAATAAAATGACAGTCAATTTCAATGTGCTTGGTACGTTCATGATAGACTGGATTTGCTGCAATATGCATAGCAGCTTTGCTATCACTGTACATACATATAGGTCGTTTAACAGAAATTTCCAGTTCTGTTAATAGACCAACTAGCTAGATTAATTCTGCTACTGTTGAAGCAAGGCTTCTATATTCAGTTTCTGCTGAACTTCTGGAAACAGTTGTTTGTTTCTTTGATTTCCAATAAACTAGAGATTCACCAAGCTTAATCAAATAACCAAATACAGATTTCCTAGAATGAGGACAGGCTGCCCAGTTTGCATCACAATATGCTGTAATTTCAGTATTATTTGTACTAGATAAGAGAATTCCTTGTCCTGGTTGTTGTTTTAGATACCTCACAATTCTGAATGCTGCTTCCATATGAAATCTTTTTGGTTTTTGTAAGAATTGACTCAGTGTTTGAACACTGAATGCAATGTCTAGTCGAGTCATTGTTAGATAGAGCAATTTACCAATTAGTCTTTGATATGGATTCGGGTCTGCTAGCTCTTCATCTTCATCATTTACTTCTTTTCCTTTGTTTGTATGTTCATCATACTCCTTTGTTGTTAGTTTCATGTTGAAGTCAAGAGGAGTTATGGCAGGTTTGGCTGCTCCCAATCTTGTTTCTGAAATTAACTCTAAAGTGTATTTTCTTTGATGCATTAGTATTCCTTGACTAGATCTTGCAAATTCAATGCCTAAAAAATATTTCAGTTCACCCAAGTCTTTCATTTTGAACACATGTTGTAGTCCAGCCTTAGTTTCTTCTATTGGTTTTAGGTTGTCTCCAGTAACGAGCATATCATCAATATACACTAACACCATAGTAACACCCTCTACAGTTTTCTTGAAGAATAATGAGTGATCATACTGACTTTGAACAAATTTAGCTTTTAATAAAGCCTCATTGAGCTTTGCATTCCATTGCCTTGGTGCTTGCTTTAATCCATACAAGGATTTAATCAGTCTACACACTGGTTTGTCTTCCCATGATTGTTAAATCCTTGAGGAAGTTCCATATATATATATATATATATATATATATATATATATATATATATATATATATATATATATATATATATATATATATATATATATATATATATATATATATATTTCATCATGTAAATTCCCTTGAAGAAATGCATTGTATACATCCATTTGATGTATATGCCACTGTTTAGTAGTAGCTAGAGCTAGTACAGTTCTAACAGTTTTCATCATTACCACTGGAAAAAATGTTTCTTGATAATCCATTCCCTTTTTTTGACTGAATCCTTTTGCAACCAATCTTGATTTGAACCTTTCTATGTCTCCTGTAGTCTTGTATTTTATTTTGTAGATCCACTTGCATCCTATAGGAGATTTTCCTTCAGGTAGTGTGACTATATCCCAAGTGTGATTATTTTATAAAGCTTGAATTTCATTTTTCATATCTTCTATCCATCTAGGATCCTTGATTGCTTCATGATATGTTGTAGGGTCAGAAATAGAAGATGAAGCAGCAATGAATGAGTGATAAGTAGGAGATATATTTTCATATGATATGAACTTGGATAATCCATATGGTTTATCTTGATGTATGTTTAATGAAACAAAGTTCTTCATCCACAGTGGTGGTCTCTTGTCTCTATTTGATTTTCTTAATAACTTAGTCTGTTGTATATTAGTGCCTTCTGAATGAGAAATATCAGTAGTTACCTCAGTTGATGCATGTTGTGATAAGGCTTCAGAAGTGATGTCCACTGTTGAATCTAAGCTTTCTTGATTTGAAAATTGTGTGTTATGAATATCCTCAGCTTGTCCTATTTGAAAATCTATATCCCCAGCTTCATTTGTTGGAACAATGCTATAACTCTCAGTGTTGAATTGACAGAATGTATCATCTGGTATTGTTTTGAACACAGGTGCACTTTGCCTTTGGTTAAGAGTTTTGAATGGAAAAATATATTCTTTAAAGATAACATCTCTGTTTACAAAAAACATTTTGTTAGTCAAATCATAAAGTAAGTATCCCTTCTGAGAAGTTGCATATCCCATGTGTATGGCTGCCTTGGATCTTGGCATTAACTTATCTTGTTCTTGTACTATTTTTGCAAAGCATAGGCATCCTAGTACTTTGATATGTTTTAGAGAGGGCTTCTTTCCATATAACCTCTCATAAGGCGACCAAGATAGAACTTGGTATTCTATTTATCAAATAAGTTGCAGCCAACACACAGTAACCCTAGAATTTTATAGGTATATGCCCTTGGAATCTAATAGCTTGTGTGACTTCCAAAAGATATCTATGTTTTCTTTCAGCAACACCATTCTGTCGTGGTGTGTAAGCACAAGTAGTTTGATGAATTATTCCAAGACTAGTAAATAGTTTGCTGCAGTTTGAGTTGACAAATTCAGTACCATTGTCACTTCTAATGACTTTAATTGTTTTGTTGAATTGAGTTTTTACAAATACTATGAATTGTTGAATAACTGTGCACACATCAAACTTGAGTTTGATTAAAAACAACAATGTATTTCTGGAGAAATCATCTACCACAGTTAGAAAGTACTTGTTGCCATCAAATGTAGGCACTTTGTAGGGACCCCAAATGTCTACATGTATCATATCAAAAGAAGCAGTAGATTTAATACAACTAGTAGGAAAAGGTTGCCTTGTTTGTTTTGCACATGGGCATACAACATATCTATTTATTCTTTTTGTTATGACCTTTATATTACAGGTAGTAACTTCCTAAGGACATTGGCTGATACATGTCCAAATCTTTTGTGCCACAACTCTATATCCTCTGTTGATTTGATTTCATATCCAGTTGCACCTTCAGTAGCTGCTAGAATCATCTCAGTAGACTTGTTGCCTTCCGTTTGACTTCTCAAAATGTATAATCCATCATTTTCTCTACCAATCGCTTGCTTTCACCCTCCCAGTAAAGAGTTCTAAGAAATACAAAAATCAGGAAAGAAAGCTACTAAACATCTCAATTCTTTTGTCAGTTTAGAAACTGAAAGAATATTAAATTTGAATTGAGGGATATATAATACATTAGTTATTGTGTCTATATTAGATATTGTACTGGCTCCAATGTGTGTGATCTGAGTAATGTCTCCATTAGGAATGTAGACTCTTTTTGGATACTGTGATTGCATTATAGTGACCTTTTCTAACAAGCCTAAATCTGCTACCATATGATTGGTAGCTCCAGTATCTATTATCCACTCTTTAAAGAAATTATATGTACCTGCTACATTTGCACTAGAAGTTTGTCCATTACTGTTATTGTTTAGTAATTGAAGGATCTGCTCATACTGCTCTTTGGTAAATGTACAGCTGGTTAGCTGACCTTGTAGATTTAGCTGACTACTTATTTTTTTTCCCAAAGACTGATTTTCACTATCTAACAACCCTCCAAATATATTTCTAGTGGCTTGACTGCCCTGTACATTCTCTTCATTTAGGACATTGTAGGCAGCTGCATTATTGAATCTTGTATTTCTTTTATTTCCATTATTTTGAGTTGTAGACTCATTCATTGAATTATGGGCATTGTAATTCCCAATTCCCCCTTTCTTTCTGAGTTTAAACTCTGGTGGATATCCCACAATTTTGTAATAATTTTCTTTGCTATGACCTTTGAGTTTGCAAAACTCACATTGAACATTATAATTTTTTCTTATTTTCTGATTGAATCTTTGATTTGCACTTGTTCTTGAATTCATAGTCACCTCGTATTGATCAGATATGTTTGTTGGATTTGCACCTAGCAATCCTGCAGAGGCTGCTACAGTTCTCTGACTCTCATCACTAATTATCATAGCATATGCGTGATTCACAGTGGGCATTGGACTCATTAACAAGATTTGACTTCTTGCTTGACTATATGAGTCATTTAATCCCATCAAGAACTGAAACAACTTTAGTTTCTGCAAATGTATTATAAAATCCCTTGATTTTTCACAATCACAGCCATGAGAGGGAACAAATGCTTCAAATTATTCCCATAAGTCTTTTAGTTTTGAAAAATAGACAGAAACAGACGCAGAACCTTGACACAAGGTAGCAATTTATTTATGAAGATTAAAAGATCTTGCACCATCAATTTTATTGAACCTTTCAAACAGATCATTCCACACAGTCATTGCGCTAGATGCGTACATAATTCCACCTAAAAGTCCACTAGCGACAGAGTTCATAATCCAAGAAAGCACAATTGCATTAACTCTTTCCCAAAGATTCCACAATATTTTTGGGAACTTATATTTGGTACAAGAACCATCTACCAATCCCAGTTTGTTTCTTCCCAACAGAGCTACCCTCATTGACCTAAACCGGATATAGTAGTTTTTGATACTTGTCAATTGGAATGAAATGATTTGAATTCCACTGACATCTGCTGGAGACAGAAATAATGGATGATTGTAATCTATTCCAGCCATTTGATTCACCCCTAACACAGGAGCTGTAGAAGCTGAAGCAGTTGCATGTGTCTCATTAGCTTGATCCGCCATTGTTAATCAGGAACCTTCAATATTAGACAAATGAAACAGAAATGATGAACTTAAGAAATTGACTGGATCGTACACTAGAATTTACTAGCAATGCTCTGATACCATGAAATTATATGAAGGAGCAGAAGTAGTAGAAGGACAAGAGTGGAAGGAAGAATGAGAGAAGAAGAGAAACGAAGAAGAATCAAGAATGATCATATGTGTTATTCTCATTAATTAAAAATGAATGTACAAGTGTGTATATATATAACTTCCACATGTCTAACTAATTTAACCACCTACTACTTTCCTATTGGTGGAGTCTATTAATGGAAAGTACTAAACTGTCCTTATGTAACTCCTTTCTCAACAAATGCCATTTATTATACTGGACGAAAGAATTATTTTTCAGTTATAGTTGAGAAACTTCATGAAAACTTTCACGAGTAGGGATCTTTTGTTGCTAACTATATGAATATATCTGAGTTTAATGAAAAATGGAATCTCAAATTTCATATCAATTTTCCTCTTCCATCTTCACAAATTAAAAGAGGCAATACATTGCTATGCGTTGTTACAATACAATGAACAGACTGCACTTGGTGTAGAAACTAACTTTATGAAATCAAACAAGACAATCTGAATATTTTTTATGGGTTCAACTCTAAAAGTTTTGAACTATCATAACTAAATGTCATTTTGAGGTGGCTAAAATTTAAATACTGTATAATTTTTAATTACAATATAAATAATGGTCCTAAAAGAGACTATTTATGAACTTGGGGGATAAAGATGATAGCTTTACCTTTTGTAAGCGTTAAACCCCAACCTTCCCTATAATCGTTCAAAGAAATATTGCCCTGAGGGACAAGTTCCATTTTTATCTTGTAAACACCAAACATTGCTTGAATTCCAGTTGGATGAAATAAGATTCTACAGTGTTGTCTCCATTCATCGTCAGTTCCTTATAATCTTTCACCAAATAGATAATTTTAACTAATCATTTTAGATTAATTTTCTTAAAAAAAGTTAGTTTAACTACACATAATCAAACCTAACGGCTTAATCTTACTGGAAGAGAAACACAAACAATCTTTTGTTCACCAAAATATCTGTTGCCCCTCCCAGTTCACGTGTTGAGAATCTGGTTGGGTCATTGCTCATGCCAGCTTCCAAATCCAAAACCCTAAGCTCTTTGTTCCGCTCCGCCAGTAAGATATCAAAGCAATGGAAATCCGCTGCGCCTTCTACCTCGGCTGAGGATATTGCGCTAAAACAGTACGTCGCCTCCATTAAATCGCCATCTTCATCTCGGCTTACTGATTCTTCCAAGTCTCTCAGTGAAATAGCCGCCGCAAGCCTGAATTTTAAGTCAGCTGCTGATTCTGGTAGCACACTGCTAATTCTTCTTTGCTGGAACATTATCAACACTTAAAATTGCTTGTTTATTTATGTTCTTTGTTTTGTTCAGGAGAAACAGCAAAAGTGCTATCAGGAGAAATATCGTCGATACTATGTGGTATGTTTTTTTCTCAGTGTTAATTTGATAAATCAGGTACATTTGTCATAGTTTTTAAGTTTTGGATAAGTTGCAAACTGAGGAAGGATTACTAACTTAGGTTGGAGTATTTCCTTCTTTTTATTGCTTTGTTATTCTTTTGGTTGTTCTTTTTTTACTCCGGCATATCACATGGACTCATTTGTTAAAAGTAGAAAAGAGTTGTTTAATATGAATGCACATAATGATAATTGTTAGTTTGCTCCAAAAAATGATTTCCACATTATGATCAATCATGTTCTGACCTTTGAAGTCTTAAATAATAGTGGGAGAACTTCTAATGAGTTCCTTCTCAGAAAAAAAAAAGGAAAAAAAGCTCCTAAATGAGTCTCCACAAATTTTCAGTTGCCAAATTGGAAAATTCTGCCACATTACTAAGTATCAATAATCTTCAGTTTAGCTATACATCTAATACAAAATATAAGTGCATTCCCTAGTTTGGAATTTGAATATGTTGTGGTTGTCTTAGGAATTCTTGTAATGATATTTGATAGCAGAAGGTTGAACAAATGTGTGAACTATGATCATCCAGCTACTGTTATCCTTATATTCATGTTTCTGCATTATCCAGAAGGCTTAAAAGATAGGCTTCAGCAGGTGGGATCAGAGAGGACTACCTGAAATAATTCCTATCACAAGATCCACTATGATGTAATTGGATGTGGGGAAAGGATGCATGACTTGGAATATCTATTTGTTTTAGCATATGTTGTCTGCATGCTATTGCCTTACAAACCGTTTTATCGACATATTCTTCTTATTATCTCTTATTGTAGATGATTTAGATTATGATTTGATCGATTCAGAAGCGAGTAGCAGCGCAAGTTGTTTGGAAAATATATTGGATGTACCATGGTTATCAAATATAGATAGATCCAATAAGTCGTTGCGGCGGAAAGAAATAGCACGAGAAAGGAAGGAAATATGGACCTTCAAGAGTAATCAGACAAGTCGTTTCCATCAGTTGGTTAAACAATGTGCCTGTAAATTGGGGACTGATACTACCATTAAAGTGTTTGGTAAATTGGGACGAGAAACTGGCCGGAAAGAATATAATGCTCTAATAAGACTCTGTATAGAGGAAGCCAGAGAAACAAATGATGAAGAGGTGTCGTTGAAGCAGCTTTCAAAAGCTTATCAACTTCTTAAATCAATGAAGGAACAGGGTTTCCAAGTAGAAGAGGAGAGCTATGGTCCAATTCTTATGTATTTTATTGATTTTGGCATGGTACAGGAGTTTGACTTTTACTGTGAGCTCATAATAGATAGAAACTCTGATTCACTTGCAAGATTAGCTTACTATGAGATGTTGCTTTGGATTAAAGTTGAGAATGAAGATAAACTAGAAGAACTCTTCTATCATCTTTCACTTTATGATGGCGACGATAAATCCTCCTTTCAAGGTTTGCAATTTACTGGACACATGTCCCTATTACTATTTTAGTTTGTATATTCAAATTGCTTGATCCTACTGGTTATTAGAAGCTACTTGTGGTAGCACCTTGTACTTAAATGAGTAGCGATTAAAATGATTAAGTTGCATGTTTCTTTTTCTCTTATTTATTGTACATTATGTTTGTAATGCATATGCAAATTGTTGATGAATTTAGAGTATGTCTTTGCAATCAGATACCATCTTAGATTTTTTCTGAAATGCATCTTCTGATGAGTTCTGGCAAAGACTGCTCTGCACCAGTGTCATACTTTAGAATCTCACAATGTTGTACATGTTGCAGAAAACTATCTGTTAGCACTGGGTGAAGAGGACCGTGTTAAGGATTTTGTGAGGCTCCTACACACTGTTGATGTAACAAAAATTTCATCTATGAATTGTGTCACAAATATCTTCAAGTTCTTGGGGAAGTTGCAACTGGAGTCCTTCGCAAAGAAGTTTCTTCAGGAGTTAGTAACAATAGGTAAACTTGTCAGTTTTCTTTTGTTCAGATGCACCTATATAGTTGGTTCATTTGTTAATTCACTGGCCTCATGTTAGGCACATCTTTTCTAATTGCATTGGGTACTATAACATGAAGGTTACCCATTATCATTTAACTCATAGGATGTTCCCTATGAGGGTCGATTGGAAACAGCCTCTCTGCCCTTTCGGGTAGGGGTAAGGCCTGTCTACATATTGCCCTCCCCAGACCCCACCTTGTGGGACTATACTGGGTAGTTGTTGTTGTTGTTGTTGTTGATGTTCCCTATGTTGGTATCTTATCCCAATACATCTTAGAAAGGGTTATTATCAAATTTTGCGTATAGATATACTATAGACAATTTTTCCCAAAAAAAAAAAGAAAAGGAATTTACTATATACTAGAAACTTTTTTGTGTATTCGCATCATTTGTATGGAAATTGATGATTTTCCTTTTGCTGTTAGCAAATCCTTAACTTCTGACAAAGTGCCCTAATCTCTTTCACTTACATTCCCTTCTCATGCATCCTAACGTAATATCTCTCAAAGCAGATATTGGAGCAGAAAACATCTCAAAGTTCATTTACAATTATACAGCTAGCATGCCAAATTTTGCGGTGAGGAACTTCTCATGAATGCTGCTGGTAATCTCCCTTGGTATACAAGTTACATGACGCGCGCATAAACAACAACAACAACAACAATTCAGTACAATCCCACAAGCGGGGTCTGGGGAGGGTAGTGTGTACGCAGACCTTTACCCTACCATGTGGGGTAGAAAGGTTGTTTCCAATAGATCCTCCGTACAAGAATATGAAAAGAGAAAATACAACAATAGTAACAACCAAGGCCAAAAGGATAGAATTAGAAAAATAAATGGAAAAGATTGATGGATAGAATATCTAAGACGCTTTTTTTCTTTAGTCACAAGTTACATAAACATTTTAAACTCTGCGTACAGTCAAACGGTGTCAACTGATGTCACATGAACTGGAACAATGGAAGTTAGAGGGAGTTTAATATTTTTATTGTATTTTGCCTTCTGCTTATGTTTTTCCTCTAGATACTGATCGACTCTGGATTGCAATTAGCATAACTTCTCTACATTTCTAATGTAAAGTTGGTTGTAAATTTTAAATAAACTATTGCAGTTACCAAATTTAGAAATGCAGGGTAAGACTGTGTACAATAGACCCTTGTGGTCCGGACTTCCCCGGAACCACGCATAGCGTGGAGCTTAGTGCACCGGGCTACCCTTTTTTTTATTGCAGTTGCCAAATGGATCTGTAGTCATGCTAGTTCTTAATATGTGTCCACCTGTGAAATATTGCTCTGATTGCTTTGTTATGTTGTGGAAGCTTGAAGATGTGATGCTTGAATTCAAAAATTTACATGCTGAGTTGGAGCTTACACCAACATCTTCCCAATATCAGAAGCTTATTATGCATTGTTGTGAGTTATTTAAGGTATGAACCGATTGTTTACTGATGTTTTAGATATGCTCTATTATGCAGTGATTGGAGATTTCTTTGTGCAAATAAGTCATTGCATGTTATGGTTGATATCTAAACTTCTCCAATGTACTGATACTTGCAACTTTGCAAATAGGTACATGTTGCACTTGATATGGTTGATCAGATGTTTGAAGCGGGTGTGATGTTAAAGCTGGAGACATTTAATTCCATACTAGATGCCTGCGATAAAAGCTGTGAGTATAATTTGGTAGGTTGACTTGAATCTTTTATCCTTTTTTTGGTGTCTTGGTTCATTAACTTAATCTATGAGGAGCTGTCGCATAGTTTGGGCTAGGACACGTCAATTCTCTGAGATTTTACAGTCACAAATGGTCCTTGCTGTTCTGATAAATTTGCTACTCATGTATATATGGTTACAGTAAACAGTTTTGATGCTCCAAAGCTGAACCTGGATAAAGAATCATACCATCCTGGGCAGCATGTTTAGATGAAATACTAATGTACTAGAATAGATTGTGATATCATTCTTTAGGGGCAAAAGATAAAGAATTAGTTCTCCTTCTCAAAAGAGAGAAGAATTAGTTCTCATGATCTGCTCGTTGGAGCTTTTAACTCTTAGAACAGCAAAGTTGGAGTCTCCAAATAGGTTAAGCATTAAATAGCAAATGGACTTATCAAATATTGATATATGTCTTATCAGTAGAAAAGCTAAGTTTATGATGTCAAATCCAAGTATCTTCATGGCTATGATAGATTTTCAGCTGAATTTAACCTGTCGGTGTTCTTATATATCTGTTCAAGTTTCGCTCTAGTCCCTTCTCTTTGTCCTTTCTTCTTTCTCCATTGTCAACTGAACTTCTTGCTGCTTATTTGATTCAATCACTTTTAGCGGCGAAAGTCTTCAAGTTGAAATTTACATAAGTAATTTTTTCCAAAGTACCGGAGCATTAAATATTTGCAAATTATCCATTGCATATCTCTTGTATCTTTGATTTATTTCTGGTCGTCACAAATCAAGTTTTAATGTGTATCCTCATGAATCTTAGGTTCATCGAATATATTCAATGTTACTTCGCCATGGTCTCAAGCCAGATAGCGAGACCTTCAGGATAATGATAAATATGACCGTGAGAGCAAAAGATGTAAGTTTTCTCTTAGGGAATGTACGTATTTGTGTATGGGTATTGAAAGAGTCGCCTAACTACAAGAGCTCAGTGTTCTTATTTTGTCCCCAATGCAGTTTGAAGGCGCATATGGCATGATCGAAGATTTGAAGAAATTTGACGTGATGCCTACCACTAGCATGTACAATTGCATAATGGCAGGATATTTCCGGGAGGTAAGTACTTCTTTTATCATGTTATCTTCTATGCTTGAGTTGTCATAATTTATCTATGTGCAGAACGACTAACTTCCACTATCAACCCTATTTATTGCTTCTTGTGGTCTTCACTTGACCGCGTCTCTTTCAAAGTACTTGTAGAGTGTCTTTTTGAGTACTATAACAACAACAATAAATCCAGTATAATCCACTCGGGTTTGGGAAAGGTAGTGTGTACGCAGACTCTACCCCTACCTTGAGGGTAGAGAGGTAGTTTTGAATAGACATAATGTCTTTTTGAGTAAAAGGGAAAATAGATCAAAGTATATTGCTCAATTTCAAGTTGCCACATTTGATTTTACCTCTTTAGTGGATCTAGACATAGTAATAAATCTAGCAAGTTTATCTTAATAATTTCACTAAATTATGTGGGCTAAGTTGTTTGTTTCTCTACAAAAGTTGTGCCACTGGAGCTAGGGGTCGGCTGGTTACTCGTGTTATTGGAAACAATTCCGGATGAATTCTGCGTCAAATGTCAAGTGCTTGGTGATTGTATTTTGTTTGTGTATTGTTATTCAGATATTTGGTTATCAAATTTTGTTTACGTATTAATAACCACATTGGTTATGTGCATATTCATATCATTGTGAATAACAATACACATATTAGTTATATATGGAGGAAATGATCTCCTATGCTTACAGTTTGAATAGAAGAAAATGGTCCTACAAAGATCTCCCGTGTTAAATATAGATCTCTTTGTTATTTTTCACTGATCTCTTATGAAAAGGGTCATATAACTAAAATAACATTTGTAAAAAAATACAAATGCAGATCTCCCATTGTTTTGATATTGGTTGGCTCATAATCTGATAAAGTTTTTTTTTTTTTTGGTAATAGGAGCTAACCTTTATTCTCTTTTTTTATTCTTCTTGTAGTTTTGATATTGGTTAGCTCATAGTCTGATACCTGTTTTTTTTTTTTTTTTTTGTGGTAACAAGAGCTAACCTTTATCCTCTTTTTGTATTCTTCCTGTAGTTTTGATATTGGTTAGCTCATAGTCTGATACCTTTTTTTTTTGCGGTAACAGGAGCTAACCTTTATCCTCTTTTTGTATTCTCTTGCATCTTCTTGATGCCTTTTACATAACACTACTTAAAAAAAAAAACTTGTTGTATCTGCATACGAGCATGTAATGCAGAAACAATGCTTCTTATCTTATTAATTGTTTAGTTATTATACTCGTTGTATTTCATTAATTTAATTTTGTGTAATGCTTGTACTTCTGGTTTAATAATTCGAAACGAACTGTTTAAGATGGGTCTTCCTTGATTAAAAGAGTAATGCAATGTTCATTATTCATTATCTTATCTTTAAGATACACAATTTTAAATCCTCTTAAAATTGTTCATTATTTTGAGATAATTAAGGATTGATTATTACGAAGTAAAGTTATTATAATTTATAGTTTTGTTACACACACACACACATGTATATAGTACCAATTATTTTCTTCTTTTATGATAATAAAGCATATAGTTGATACATATGTGGGATACCAATTAATTAGTATCAAAGTAGTTATCCGAGTAAGGGTACTTATGGGATTTAGAAAGCTCCAAATTTGCTTAAATTATTTAGTATTGCAATGGAACGAACTTGAATGGACAGGCTGGACATAGATAATTTCGACCCCAACAGATTTCAGATCGATGCGTATTGATTGATTATGTTAATAAACCAGATACTGCAGTGGATAAATAATGTAGCAAATTTTCATTAAATTTAAAATATTTCATTGGATAAACGGAAAAGGTCCTGAAATATCCCTTTATTATTAGAAATTATTTAAAATTATCCTTCGTTATACTATTGGAATAGAAAAACTCCTACCGTTTTACTATTGAAGCACATATACCCTTCTTTGATGGACTAGACACGTGGCACACATCCAAGGCTCTTGGTCCATCTAATCTTTAATTAGACTTTACCCGCCCCATTACCAATACCCAACCCTGTAAATTTGACCCTCACCAACCAATTTAAGGCCGCCCTATTACGTGGTAGTAACTCCATTTTTAGTCAGAAATGTGGCTTGGATCGTTTATATAAAGATGGTTCAATCATTTTTAAATTTATTTATATACTTATATGAATACACAGTGGGAGTTATTACATGGATCAACAAATGGGAAGAGGACACTGAGATTAAAACTTCATTGTTGGCTTTGAGAACAAGAAGAAAGCAACATGCCATAACCGAATAGAACAAACATTGATTGTCCTGCAATAGAAAACCGGATGATTGACACGATGGATCTGGTTATTCCATGACCAAAGTCAAATTATTCCATGATGAAAACGAAGATCTTCAATGACGACAACTTTGAGGAATAAGATGATTCCCACTAAGAGTTCAATATTGGCTGTTTTTGGAAACACATAGGGGCTCGAAATTGGACCATGGAATTGGGAGGGGTAAGGGAGGAAGAGTAGAGAGATGAGGGCTTAGGGTTAGAGAGTGGCTGCAGAGATAACTTTTTATTTGGAAGAAATGAGAGAGTATTGTATTGAGTGGAAGAGAGAAAACTTGGTTGGAGACTGTCAAATTTAATGGGTTGGGTACCTGGTAATGGGGCGGGTCGAGTCTAATTTAAAACTAAATGGACCAAGAGCCTTGGATGCGTGCCACGTGTACAGTCCGTCAAAGAAGGGGTATATGTGTTCGAATAGTAACACGGTAGGGGTTTTTCTGATCCAATAGTATAACGGAGGGTAATTTCTAATAGTAGAGGGATATTTTAGGACCTTTTCCGACGGATAAAAGGTAGCAAATTTTCATTAAATTTAAAATGTAATACCTTTATTATATTATACACCTTATATATTTATTAAGTAAAACGTCCAATAGTACAAACTATCTGGTGATTGTTATTCAATACACCCCTGTAAATATAATTTGTGTATAATTGGTCGGCGAACCAAACCACCCTTACAGAGACATGTCTGGATACTTACTCCCTCAAAATCTTGAATTTGACCCATGTTCGTGCGTTACAGGTATTAGAAATCAATCTTTCTATATGTCCATCCTTCTCTATATTGGTTAGGGAAAATCAAGTGATGCTTCCATCATGATTCATTGTCGATAAGTTGTCTTGTGCATGCATTTTAGGTACAGAAACAGCCCTTTTTTGGGTGTGAAAAGCCTTCCAATCCACGTGAAATATACAATTGCTTGATGGCTTTTATTAATATATTGGAATTTTGTTGCATGACTTTCCCTATTGCCGGAAATGATAATGATTGTATAGTGCTTATTACTTCTAATTGTTTCAGCTTTTGACTTTTCCTATTTGTTGGACTTTCTGCAGAAAGACATTCATGCTGCACTAAAGGTTCTCAAACAAATGGAAGATGCTAATGTGAAGTCAGACTCTCAGACTTTCAGCTATCTGATAAGCAATTGCACAAGTGGAGATAACATATCTAAGGTCCTTTTGTTTTTCATCTTAGTTCAGTACTCCTTTGTGATAAGTTCTATTCTGTGATCTGTTATAAAAGAACCTGCCCAGACTTGGCCAAATTATTTAGCACCCATTTTTATGGGAATTGGATTATAAATCAGGACTTGCATTTCTCATTTCGGAAATAGCCGCTCTACCTTCACAAGGTAGGGTAAGGCTGCGTACACGCTACCCTCCCCAGATCCCACTTTTGGATTACGCTGCATTTGTTGTTGTATTGTTGTGGGAGTAGGACTATGAATCAAGGCTTGCATTCTCATTTCTCAGGCTGATTAAGTTTTGATAATTTGAGTGGATGCATTATGTTCATTGTTCTAGCTTATTCTAGATTATGTGCCCTTTCATATTTCTCGTTATTACTAGAAGGTGGTTCAGTAATTGGGAGTAAGAAGGAAGAATAGAGATTATATTCTAACTTCTTACAATGGGAATGATAGAATGGGGATGATAATGTCCTTGATTATAGAAGGAAAGCCAGCTTATGTTGAGCTTAATTCCAATTTAAGATTATAAAGCTAGTTCAATTCATGTACTATCAGAAATCGTGCAAGCATATTGGCAAATCCTTGGATTCCTTTGCGGACAAGTGTGGAAGAGCGCACTGTGAACTCCTGGGTAGGTATGAGGATTTACGGATGCCATATAAAAAAATTGAAAAAAACTTCAAATTTTATGTTGATATTGCTTTGGAAGAGAATTCTGTCTGAAATAAGAAGTTGAAAAATGAAAGGTGTAGCCTAGAGGTTAATAAAATGGGAGAAGAATCATGAGGTCTCTGGTTCAAATCTCAATGGAGATAAAAATCATTAGGTGATTCTTCCCATCTATCCAAGTCTTAGTGGGCAGAGTTACCTGGTACGTGTGCCGATGGGAGTTAGTAGGTACCAATGGAATAGTCGAGGTGTGGGCAAGCTAGCTTAGACACCAACAACAACAACAACAACAACTACCCAGTATATTCCCACCAGGTGGGGTCTGGGGAGCTTAGACACCACCGTCATAAAAATGAAGAAGTTGATAACTACCACATAGAAGTGGATAAACTGTATATTGCAAATTTTAACTAGTGCAACATAAGAAAATTCTCATATTGACCCTCGTCAAAAGAGAGGAAGGCCATTAAGGCCTCATTTGTTTTGTTTTTTAAAGATTAAGACGTCGGAATCTGAATGCACATATGAATATCAAGATGTGTATTAAGATTAAGATGCCTGAGTACTAAATGGTCAAGACTGTTTTTCAACATCTGAATGAATAAAAGTTATCTTTATATAAAAATTAATAAATATAAAATTTATAAAATACTGATTTACTTAATATTTTATCAATAAAATATTTTAAAAAAAATATATATGGTAATTGGTGGTGGTGATGGCTAACGGTGGTATTTGTAGATGCCAACTAGAGGCGGTGGTTGGTAGTGGTTTTGGTTGATAGGGGTGGTTCTAGATAGTTGCTAGTAGTAATTGGTAGTGGAGATTACAGTTGAGAATGGTGAGTGATATAGTTGATAATGGTGGGTGGTGGTGGTGGTGGTGGTGGTGGTTGAGTAAGGTTGTGGTAGTTCATAGTGGTGGGCACTAGCTGTTATAGTTAAGAATGGTGGTGGGGGTGGTTGGTGGTAGTAGTTGAGGTGAGTCGGTGGATGGTTGTGGTTGAGGATGATTGTGGTGGTGGCGGCGGTGGTTATTGATAATTGTGGGGGCAGTAAGTGGTGGTAGTCAATAATGATGGAAGTGATGATGATACTTGAGGATGATGGTGGTCGGTGGTGGTGGTTGAATATGGAGGTGGCGGGTGGTGCATGATGGTAGTTGATAATGGTGGGCATTATTAGTGATTAATTGTGAATATGGATAATAACATCTTTATGAAATTAAGTCTCTGTTATAGATTTTAATCGTTCAGACTCATTAAGTGGTCGTTAAAAAAAGAAGTAGATACACTTAATGATCAAGATCTAAATGATTCAGACTTAAAAACAAACACACTTAATGTGTGAAATCTAAATAATTAAAATACCTTCATTAAGTGCAAACAAATGAGGCCTAAATGATGTTTAATCAAGATAAATATTTAACCATGTCACAACCCAAATGTAGTTTAGGCCGTGACGGCGCCCAATACCGTTGCTAGGTAAGCCAACAGTGAACTATCTTAGTGGTTTCCTTTTTAATAAGTTATTCAAATAGCTAACTTTCCTTATATTTAAAGGATTTAATAAATAATGGATTTTTAAAGCAATCACAAACGAAAACAACTAAATGAAATCATAACCGTAGAAATACAACCCAAAATCATAAGTCTACTAGTGTGTGCCAAGACCCGGTGTCACAAGTGTACAGTAGAATATACAAAAGAATACTAGTCACTGTCTGAGATGTAATAGACAGAAAAATATAACGAAAGGAAGACTTCGGCTGCTGTAGTACGGCTCGAAAGGGCAGCTCACCGTGTAGTCTCGAAGCAGGGATCAAATATGCTCGCCGAACCGGTAAACTGATGCACTCGCCTCAGATCCTGTACAATTTAGTACAGAAGTGTAGAATGAGTACATAAGCAATATGTACCCAATAAGTATCCAGTCTAACCTCGAAGAAGTAGTGACAAGGGGTCGACTTTGACAATTACTATGGGCTAACAATAATGTATTAAAACTTTATACTAAGCATGGATTTCATGAATAATATTGAAAGCTCAATAACAGGAAAATGATGAATTCTTTCTCTCACAAATATTGAATCTCAAGTTCAGTCTTATCACTGAATAACTTGCATTTCAAGACATTTAAGCAATATCAATTAGGAATAGCTCCAAAGAATTAACTTGCGCAAATTATGCCGAGGTCGTACATCCCGATCCAATATAGTATTTAAACTATGCACTGCCGAGGGTCGAACGGCACGAACCATAGATGCATCTATCTGATAACGAGGCTTCGGCCTGCTCCACAAACAGAAAACATTTCAAATAAAACACATATTCTCATATATAGTCAAGTGTCTTTTACAAGTAAGTAAATTTTTCCTTTTACAACTCTTTTATCAACTTCCGTTATGACTTGAGCAATTAAATCAACAAGTAGGGGTGCAAACATTCCAAATAAAGCATAGTACGGGTCCTAGACTACCCGCACAATAGCATAATAGTAGCTACATACGGATTGTCGTCACCTCGTACGTATGTAGCCCCCACAAATAGGTACATACATTTATTTAATTCAACAATGATGTTAATTCCCTCTTACAAGGTTAGAAAAGAGACTTACCTCGTCTCAAAGCTTACTTCTCGGTTAAAAAATATGCTCAAACCTCCAAATTTTGTGCCCAGCGACTCGAAACTAGTCAAATATTATATAAATTAATCAATTTATGCTCAGAAGTTCATATCCTCATTATTAGAGTGATTACCCAACCCCAAATGCAAGATTCTTAAAATTCACCCAGGCCCACGTGCCCCGATTCCGTAAGTTTTCGAAGAAAGATGTTACGTGTAATCTTAGGAACATAAATATATGATTTTTACTAAGTTCCATAACCAATTTCGTGGTCAAATCTCATTTTTATCAAAAACCTAGGTTTTCATCTAAACCCTTGATTTTCACTAGTTATTACATGTTAATCTACTCATAGTCTATGTATTTAACTCATGTTGTGTAGAAATTACTTGCCCCAAAGTGTTACGAGAAAACTCTCTTCCAAGAGCTCCAAAAATCGCCTAAGAGATGAAGTAAAACGAGATAAATAGCCTAAGTCCCGCATTAAATGAGCTGGGCACAGGCCTCTATGTTGCATTTGGACACCAGGTTCGCAAATGCGAAGGTCGCAAATGCGATAAAAATTCTCGTAAATGCGAAGCTCGGGCTTTCCAAAGAGTCGCAATTGCGGACTCTGCTGGGATTGAAAATGCGGCAAATGTGTCGCATATGCGAATACTGCCTAGGTTGGGCTCCTTCACAATTGCGAAGCCCTTCTCGCAAATGCGAGGTTTGCATTTGTGAACAATTTCTCACATTTGCGAGACCTGCAATTGTTGCCAAGAAACACCAGAAAACTGATGTGTTTTCATTCCTTCCGAACGTCTGAAACTCACCCAAGCCCTCGGGGCTCCACACCAAATACCCATACAAGTCTAATAACATCATACAAACTTGCTTGCGGGAATACCGGAGTAACATCAAAAATCAGAAATTGGACGCCAAAACGCATGAATTTATGCATGAACTCAAAAACTTCTAAAAACAAGTTCCACGCATCCGATATCTATTAAATTAACTCTGAATGAAGCCAAATTTTGCGTGCAAGTCCTAAATGACATTACGGACCTACTCCACCTTCCAGAACTGGAATCCGAACCCGATATCAAAAAGTCCACCCTCGGTCAAACTTTACAAAGCTTCAAATCTCTAACTTCCGCCAAATGACTCCGAAACGACCTACGAACCTCTAAATCCACTTCCAGACGCGCTCCCAAGTCCAGAATCACCATTCGGAGCTATTCCCAGGCTCGGAATCCTAAACAGACATCTAGAATGTAAAAATCCATTTCAACCCAAACTTATGGAATTTGCTCAAAAGGCCAACTTTCACTATCATGCGCTTAAACACTCCCGTGTCATCCAGAATCCGATCCGAACATACACTCAAGTATGAAATCATTATACGAACTTATTGGTATCGTCAAATCCCGATTCCAAGGTCGTTTACTCAAAATATTGATCAAAGTCAAACTTAGCCTTTTAAGCCAACTTAAGGAACCAAATGTTCCGATTTCAGCCCGAACCCTTCCAAATCCCGAACTAACCATTCCCACAAGTCATAAAACAGTAAAACACGTACGTGAAGTCTTGTTTAGGGGAACGGGTTTCTAGAAAGCAAAACGACCGGTGGGGTCGTTACAAACCATATCTCGTGGATACATCCATTATCACAGTGCTAGTCTTTCCATTTGATGTAAAAAATGTCCTTTACATAGAATTTCACAAGTCGGCCACCAATCTCTTTCTCATAGAATTTTTGTTAGTGGTAGTTGGATCCATAAATCTGATTCCTTCATCTAATTTATTGAGGCATAGACTTTTTAGCTCTTTTGTTTCTTCTTTCCATATTAGCGCAAATATGCTTATTCTATTGACATTGACTATAAATATGCTCAATAACAATTGGTAATTTGAAAATCTGTAGTTTCTTGATGAGATGAAAGATTCTGGAGTTCAATACACAAAGCATGTATATATGGCCCTAATAAATGGATATACAGCTGCTGGACAGTTTGAAGAGGCTAAACAGGTACACGAGTATACCCAGTTCAGTTTCTTGTTTTTACAAGACTTTGATTGCCATATGTTTCCCTTTTCTGCATGGTAAATTCTTTATTAGGTCCACAAATTCTTAATAGCCCCTTAAAATTATTTCAGTTGTATGCTTTTATATTTATCTATTTATTTAATCTTGTTGAAGTCTCTGGTGGCACATTTTTGCATCTCAGTGGATTCTCCGTCTTGGGGTTTTTTTATCTTGTCCAATCGGAAGCTTTCACGTGAAATGTATTTTTTGCAGCAAAATCGAATGACTTTCTAACTGATAACCCCAATGTAGAGCATTCATGCGAAAGTATTTTCTGTTTGTCTCCTCGGAAGAAGCTAGATCTTGCCAAACGAAAACGTTATTTCTTCTGATGATTTAGAAGCATCAAAATATGTGCAGGTAATCTATGATCGAAGAGTACCTGTAAAGAGCTTCAATGAAATCAGAAGTGTGCTTATTTCCGCTCTTGCATCACATGGACAAATGCTTGATGCCCTTGAAATATATGAAGAAATGAATAAAGCTCAATGCAAGTTGGAGCCAAAAACAATCATATGTCTCATTGTAAGTGCTTTCTTGCACATATGCTCTTTCCAAGATCTTTTCTTTAAGCACCTTCCAAATTCTTGACACTCTTACTCTTTTAAATCATAATTTTATAGGAACACCTTCAGTCTGAAGGACAGTTGCATAGATTGCTGCACTTACTTGAGCAACTAGATGGTCTGGATCGTTGGGTTGATGCTTGCTTTAGGGTCATAACATATTGTGTTCGGCACAACCACTTGAGGTATAAAGTCATAACTGTTTCTTGAGAGTTATTGCTGAAATTTGACTCGCTTAAAATTTCCCCCTTTGTGTAATAGATCTGCTGTTGACTTGCTCAAAAAGCTGGTAGAGGCATACAACAACGATGAAGTGGCTAAAGAAGTTCTGTTTGATGAGGTCTTGCTTTTGATCCTTTTCTCTGCTTTCGGTTGGAAATTATAATTATGTGTCATGGAACTTAGTACTTTTAGGGCTCCTGCCGTTGCTATACTCTTATCAGTCCTTGTGTGCAAGATGGAATGTCTTGCTCCTCACACTGAATATATATTTTACTTGTCAAAATTGTTGGCTCTCATTATTTATGGAGACCTTAATTTAGCTCTGATGTGTTAAATTCTTGTAAGATAATGATTTTTGGTAATCATCGAGCAGGTTTTCTGCCAGATTGCGATAAATGAACCAACAAATTTGCAGTTTGGCTTGGATCTCCTTCAGGCTATTAAGAAAGAGATTGGTGTCCGCCTTTCAAGAAAAAGTCTTGATTTCCTCCTCAGTGCGTGTGTCAATGCCAAGGATTTACAAGCTTGTTCTCTGGTTTGGAAAGAATACAGAACAGCTAGTCTTCCTTACAATGTTTTAAGTTTTGTGAGGTAATTTTCGAATTACTGATATTTCTCAATCTTGTTTGCTTGCCTGAACATTCTGTTCTTAGGAAATTCATGATAGTTACTCATTCTTTATTTTAATTTCTCTACAGTTGCATCTGTTGAGAAACTATTGAGTCAATCATTCAACTCTAAAGATTTAAATAAGCTTGACTAGTGCATTTTCATATGTTTGTTGCATTTTGTCCTTCTTGGTTCGAGTGAAATGCAAAGATATCCATCTAATACTGTGAGAAAGCACGGGAGAAGATTATAACTGAGATTAAACATGATACAATAAGCCCTATATATACACACTTAACCTATCCTACTCCTAATAAACATTGGATTAGGCTACTCCTAATACATATTGGATTAGGGTTCTACTATTACATATTCTAACACTCCCCCTCAAGCTGGTGCATATAAATTATATGTACCGAGCTTGTTACATATCTAGTTAACATCGAACCCGGGTTTCTAGACCCGAAAGCATCGTGTCCCAAAGACATCGTTAAAACTTGCTGAAATAGATGAAGGAAATACTGTTTTTGCAGGAAAATCATCGTAGATGCCGGAAAAACTTTAAGTGGTTGGAATTGAAAAGTAAAAATATGGGTAGGCTCGGAATTTGAGGGCGATCTAACTGCCCTGAAGGACCTTCGTCAAAATCTCACCAGAACAGTGCTCACGCGCCGGCGCGTGGGACAGACGCGCCGCCGGCGGCAGAACTCCGGCGGGCGCGTGGAGGCGCGTGGGAGGTTTGTTTCCGGTGATTTTTTTTGGGGTTGGTCGGACTTCTTTTCCGAACCTCTTGGTGGTCTCGAATTTTGCACAACACCAACAAAAAAGTGGTTTAGTTACGGGCAGCCGCTTAAGTCGCCGGAAAATTGCACGGCGACGAGTTCTTTCTTCCCGGAAGTAGCTGGAATGACGCACAGCTATAATATACTCATTGTAGATGTGATGGTGTTGGTTTTTTTCACAACACTAATAATTAGTGATTTTGACGCAATTAGACACTTCGGTCACCGGAAAATTGCACGGTGACTGAGTTATTTCTTCCCGGATGTCGTTGGAATGACGCACAACGATAATTATCTCACCAAAGCTGATACCATGTGAGAAAGCACGGGAGAAGAATATAACTGAGATTAAACATGATAGGCTACTCCTGATACATATTGGATTAGGGTTCTACTATTACATATTCTAACAAATACAACTTAAAGTTAAAGTTGGAAAGAAGTTAGAAAAAAGCGTCGAACTAACAAAGCTTCTGAACTACAGATAGGTACATACACTAAATGAATCATTTACATCATTTGCATACAATAGTTATTTTCACTGATTCTAGGAATTAAATTGTAACAATTATTCTGACAAAAGCTGCACTTTCCCTATTGGTGACTACCAAAGGATGCAACAATTGATGTATTTTGACCTTATGTTTAGGCTACTTTTGAGATCACAAATGGTGTTTGTCCTTTTATGTATTCCTTATTTGCTCTAATACCCCGCTTGATGCAGGATGTATCAAGCCTTGTTGGCATTAGGGGACTACAAATCTGCAGCAAATGTTTTCAATAAAATACCAAAGGATGATATTCATGTTTGCAGTGTGCTCCAAGCTTGTCAAGAAACTTATGGAAAATCAGTCTCTGCAAAGGGGAAAAAGAAGAAAAAGAAAAGAGGAAAGAATGTGAGATGTGAACAGTGGAGTTCATAGATGATTTAGAAAATTCTTAGGTGTGTATAAATTTTGAACGTGCCAATCTCTGTACGAGAATATTCTCTGCAGATCATTTAGATTATCTATTCCTGCTTGGGCCCCCCCCCCCCCCCCCCCCCGGGTCTCTGTGCTCACTTTTCTTCGTCATTCTTTTTTGGTGCAGCAATTGGTTGAGATCAACTTTTGCAGATCATGTAGATGTACAACTTTTAATGCTGAGAACTCGTACATTGGGCGTAGAGCTCTATGTTAGTCCGGCTTTAGAATTGTCCAGAGATTCAACATCAAGTTGGAAGCGGATCAAGAGAAACGTGAGACACTTCTTTTGACTTCTGTTATCATGGATTTAGCCTATGATTATTTGAAACATTGAAGGGAACTTGCACTGGAACGTATAAAGGACTAAGAATCAAGTGGTGCAGATGTCTCGTGTCATTTTGAAGAGTAAGGAGAGAATCTGAAACATCTGTCCTCCCGAGTTCTTACTTCTCCCTTTTCCCAAAAAATGATTTCTCTGTAGAATCATTTATTAATTTGGAGATCAGGTATATGATAGTTTCATATTTGTAATTGGTCGATGATACACGCATTTACCCCTTCAAATTTCCTACCTGATATTTTCGATGGTTTAGTAGGCCTTACCTGTATTTTCATTTTGTAGCTAGTCATCTTGACCAGCGCTAACATTTCAGATCATTTGGTTCAAACCTTATGTTAATGGAACATTTGTGAAAACACCATAACCTGTAAGGTATATACCCACACGGAGAAATCCTAGCTGGAGTAATGCAAAAGGGTTCAATTGTAGACTGTTGAGCTCTCTCTGCTTATTTTCATCGTCAAAACAAACCTATAAAAAGCACTTGTTCCTCTTCTCTCATATCTTCATTCTTCTGAATGAAACAAATATGAAGTGATTAACAGCTTTGTAATAAAATTTTTTACCGTATCTTTCCACCCAATTATGTTTTGTTCTTTAACAAAATTTCTAATTGTGGCAACTTGAGTACAATATTTAACGTGGATTTGATACTGCAGCCAATTTCTCTCTTTTTAGTCTTTTTTACAGTAAGGTCTATTCAGTAACACACATCTAACTTTCAAGGAGATTCTAGTTTGGTCTTGCAATAGTGATGCCCTTCTGATACCAGATAAATATTTGATAGAGAAGAAAGTTTACATACCCATGTGTCAAACAGTACGTTGTTGATGCAATTATCATCCGCATTCTTAACCCCAGGGAGAGCTTGTTGAGGAGGGGAAAGAGCAAGGGAAAAAAAGAAGGAAGAAGGTTTTGCTAGTCCAATACTGTAAATTAAGAATGCAGTATAGAAGCTCAGAAGAACGATACACTTGAATGCACTATAATTCTATAAGAAGTAGTCAGCTAACTGAGAATCCAATACAGAAAATTGATTTTGTTATGATTTCTCCATACAAAAAATTTCTTGTACTGCTGGTAGTTATTCTATTACACGAAATTAAAGAAGATTTGAGCTTCCTATCAGCAAAATCTTTCAAAAAGAATTAGCAACAAGAATTGCTTGCCTACAACGTGCCTTAGCTTGTTCAAGTCTCTCATTCAGTGTCTCTTCTTTCACAGCAGCACTAACCATAGCCAAATCCATCTCCATCAGCTTCTAGACTCTGGACAATTCTGTCACCATTCTATCTTCAACTTTCCCTTCTTCCCTTAACACTTCTGCTTCTTCTCTAGCTCTTTCTGCCACTATTTCTCCCACTTTAGCCAACAATGCTGTCGACCCAAAATCTCTAGCCATCAACTCCTCCAATTTCTCCAAAAAATCCATTATCACATATCCTACAGGCTTCTCCAAATTAATAGGCTTGAGTGGTTGTGATATTAGAATTTTAGAAATTGGATGAATTGTAGGGAGAGTGTGGACATGGTGGAGTTGGAGGATATTAGAAGCCAAGCTAAATTGCCCAACAAGTCGATAAGCTCTATTTTGTCAAGTGGTGCCAAGTTTCTCGTTCATTACTAGTAGGAGGGGCAAAATATCTTGCCAAGACTGCTCCTTTTAATTGTTGAAAATTTAGCTGAGTATTTTGTTAAAGGATTAAAATATTGTGTACAATGATAGTGTAAAATTCTTTTTATTTTTATATCAATTTAATTAATAAAATTGAAGGGGAGTCTTAGCGTAACTGGTAAAGTTGTCTCCATGTGACCAGGAGATCACGAGTTCGAGCCGTGAAAACAAGTTCTTGTAGAAATGCAAAGCTGCATTTCCTTAACAAGTTCTGATTCCTTAATTCTTATATTTGATGTTCCTTCTGTTCAAGTTTATTTGTTTTGTCCTCTATACAAAAAATAGATGTGCACTTTTACTTGTCCAGTATAAAAAATCAATCGATAATTTACCACTTTTTCAAGTATTAGTTACACACCCTATTAGGTATTATCATATATATATATATATATATATATATATATATATATATATAGCTACTTCATAGTAAACCATGGTATTAGCAATACCAAAGTTAATAATACATGCATAAGCTTAGTTAAAGATAAAATTACTCCTTCAAATTTATGCTTGATTAAAATTCTTTTTACCTATTTTTCATTAATGTAAATAAGATACAGGTTGACAAATTTGTCTTTTCTAAATCTTTTCCCAATCCCATTTTCTAATATTAAATTCTTACAATTAATCCCTTCTATTAAAAATCATATTTAGCAGAAAAAATGTTAAATACCCACAATTCCTTTTCTGAAAATTAGAATACTTTTCTCGTGGGATTCTTCCTCTTTCTCTCCTCTACTCTAAGGCTAATTGCTCCTTGGCCACACCATTTGGATCAACATTTGCACAAATTATATAGACTAAATTAATGTAATTATTCTATAGAATTTTGGAGGGTATTTTAATAGATAAAGAATTATCCAATACATGCGATTTTAATACATCGAATAAAAGAGACGATAAGAAATAATTTCAGCATAACTATTATTATATTATAGACATAATTAACGGTATAATTAATATCTGCATTATTAGTACACTCTATCAACATTATTCTTATGTATATGCCAAACCACCTCTTAATGGTTTTGAATTCGGATTTTTTTTTTTTTTTTTGATAAAAAGTAAAGAACTTGTATGATTTAAATTTTTTGATAAAGTGATTTTTGACAGTCAAATAAAGATTTACTACTTCCACTAAAAGACTAACGAAGGAAGGAGGGGGTATATTAATTTTTAAGACAAAAGTATTAAGAATAAGGCACAAGGAACACTTTTGTAATTATTGTTAATGACATAATTTTTAAAACCCCAAGTTTTCTTATTTACAAAAAAAGTCCCCCTCCTCTTCCATCCCTATTCCTCCTCCTCCTCTCTCTCTCTCTGTCCTCCCCTCATCCTCTTCCTCCCACCACTCCTCTTGTTCCTCCATCTCACAACGCTCTTTTCTATCCCCCGACACTCCTAATCCTCAAACATTCAGGAAAGATATTTTAAGTATTTATAGAAATGTTTCAAATTTTTGCTGAGATATTTCAAATATTTGCACGTATATGTGGGGATGTTTGAAACATCTATGGAAAAAAGATCAATGAGAACAACATTAAAAAAAAAAGCAAAGAAAAAATATCTCGATAGATGCTTCAAATCTCTTCCCGAGAGATGTTTCAAACATTCATGTGGATGTTTCAACGGAAAACTCATTTATGAGGATGTCCCAAAATATCTCGAGAGTATTTTGCAAAATATTTTGTAAAATTTCAAAAAAAATTCGTATATTTTAAACCACTAGAAGAAAGAAAAAATGAAAAAATAAGAAGAGGATGAAAATGAGATGAAGAGGGAAAGAAGAAAATGACGTAGACGAACCAGCAGCATCAACATCAACGAAAATCTATTTATATATAAAAGGAGATGCAAAAGAATATAATGATGCTAAGTGGCATAATTACAATTCAACAAGTTTCATTTTTTAAGACACATTTTCAATAAAGTTGGAGTTAATTTGAAATTTAAAACTAGAAGTAGAAAATAGGCAAAAAAATATTCATCCAAGGGATTCACAAAAAAGCCATACTGCCTCCCATGTTGGGCAATTATTTTATTTATTCTAGAATTGAAAATTAAGATTTTATTAGTTAAGAATAATGAAACAATTATTATGAAATTTTAAATTTACATTTAAATACAGTTACAACTCCTAATAATAAGGAGAATAAATAAGGCAACAGTTATAATCTTTTTAATTACCAAAACCTTCCCATTTTCACCTGCCGTTTCAACCAGACACATCATTTTCAATTCGAAATGCCTCAAGTTTCAACGACAGTGGCACTAAAGCAGAGAAAAAAATTAACAAAGGAGAAGAATTTTAACGGAGAAGATGATCTAAAGGTAGAAAGCCTTTCTTTTTCCATTTTGTTATATGAAGGTAGAAAGTTTTACTATTGCAGCTTGGTTAATGATTGGTTGCTTAATTCTAAATATGTTGTATTTGTATTTAGGACAAGGAGTGGTTTGGATAGCAGGTTATGGTTTCAAAAGAACTAGGAGCAAAAACATAAGTAAAATTATTAATTTGTACTAGTAAGAATCTTCACCAGTTTAGTATATTTCTTATGGTTTCATTTCTCTAATCCTTTTTCCCCCACTTTTCTTCCTCATTTGTTTGGTCATAGTTATAAGAAGGAGATCAAGTATCCAAATATGGAATTTTATATAATATTTTGCCATTAAATTATTCATCGTTTTTATGTCTGTTTTTTTTTTGTTGCTAACTTTTCCTTCTCTATTCACTTTCTTCTTTTATATTTTCCTCTATTTCGTCTTCTTTGTTTCTTTCTGCAAAGCAACTAACTGGAGAAAACTATTCCAATTTTATACTCATGGATGTGATGATTCGAAAGATCGTCACTTATTTTTGAATTAAATTCTGTATTTTTGAAACCTTAAAAATCTCATTTAACATCACCTCAATTTGTTTACGCAGTCCGAGCGCGAATCCGGAAAGCTTATATGTGAAAATCTTTGAAAAAGAATAAATTTTGACTGTAAAATAAATAAATTTGACTTCGGTTAACGTTTTGGGTAAACGGATCCAGAAGCGTGATTTGACGGTCCCGAATGATCCATAGAAAAATATGTGATTTGGGCGTATGTCTGGAGTCGAATTCCGAGGTCCCAGGCTCGAAAAATAAACTTTTAAAGAAAATTATTTTCTGAAATTGTTTAAAGGAATTTGAAATGGAATTTGATTAGAACATGATGGTATCAGGCCCGTATTTTGGTCCCGGCGCCCGGTAGTGGTCTTATATGTGATTTAAGACGATCTTGTGAATTTTGGTGAAAAACATATGTCATTTGACGTGATTCGGACCTAAATTGTAAAAATTGATGTTTTAAGAAGTTTAAGGAAATTCTTTGATTTTGCGGTTTAATTCATCGCTATTGAGGTTATTTTAGCGATTTGATCGCATGGATAAGTTTGTATGATGGCATTGAGTTAGTATGTATGTTTGGTTAGGAGCCCCGAGGGCTCAGATGTGTTTCGGAAGGTTTTGGACTTAAGAAAAGTTGCAGGTTTTCAGCTGTTGGTATTCTGATATGTCCTTCTTCACATTTGCGGGAGGAATCTCGGGAACACAATGTGTTAAATTTTGCGGAAGTAAATTTCTTCTATGCGAATGCGTAACCCAGGTCGCGAACGCGAGGCATTGGGGGCCATCCCTTCGCGAACGCGGTCATGGCCACGCGAACGCGAAGGCTAATTGAGCCTGGGCAGGGGGTGGGGCATTTGTCCTACGCGAACGCATGGCTCAAGGAGTTTCTTCTCCGCGAATGCGAGTTGTCTTCCGCGCGCAAAGGCCTAGCTAGGCTAACCCATCGGGAACGCGATGGGCATGTCGCGAACGCGATGAGTATTTTCGTCCTGTTATTTTAAAAGACCAGAAACAATAGCATTACAGGATTTTCACAAAAACTCATAACTTCTTCGTCTAAACACCAAATTGGTCGATTTTTTAAAAAGGATTTTACTACCAATTCATAGGTATGTAACCTTAGACTCCTTTTCTTCAATTTTCATTAACACCTATTAGATTTCTAGGCTTAAATCATGTGATTAAGGGTAGAAAATTAGGGATTTAGGTAGAGTTAGGGCTTTTTGATTATTTGGAAATTTGACCTCTTTTTGGGGTCGGGTTTTAAAACAAATTATATATTCGGGCTCGTGGGTGAATGAATAATCGGGTTTTGGTCCGAACCTCATATTTTGACCAAGTGGGTCCGGGATCAATTTTTGACTTTTTGTGAAGAATGATTGGAAAGTTATAATTAAGTATTGGAATTGGATTGTTTAGCATTTATTGATGTTAAGTCGATTATGTTTAGATACAATTGATTTGGAGCCGAATTCGAAAGAAAAAGTGGTATTTGCGGCTTGAATTGGTCGTGGAAGTTAGAGGTAAGTGTTCGGTCTAACCTTAGCTTGAGGGATTAGGAGTTGAGTCCTATTTGCTATTTGCTTCTTGTTGAGTACGACGTATAGGCCTGGTGACGAGTATCTATACGTTGGTGTCGAGCATGACTGTGAGTCTTAAATTGCAACTTGTTGTGTTCTTAATAACATTATGGATGTTTTAATTTATGATTCCCGATATTGAGTAAGGATTAAGTTTGTTTTAGTGGAAATTACTAAGTTGAGTATTGGTGATAGCTGAAATAGTTAGATATTGGATTAAGATTTGGTTATAGATGTTTCTCCCTAGCCGGGACGTACTTATTTATGATGTAGATTCCCTTGTCGGGATTGTGTGGTTTGTTAGTGATCCCTTGCCGGGACTTTTGCTATGATTATTGTTGACTGTATATTTATAACGGGTTGCACGCCGTAATATTTTTATTATATATGGATCGGGTTGTACGTCGTAATATTATTATATATGAATTGGGTTGTGCACCACAACAACGTTATATTGGATCGGGTTGCACGCTGCAATAAATATTATATTGGATCGGATTGTATGCCGCAACAGTTATATAGATGGATCGGTTTACACGCCGCAATATGTTAAATGATAAGGGATCGGGTTGCGTGCCGCAACTATATTATTATCGTATTGTTGTAGTTGTTGGATTGTCCTTTCATATTTCTCCTAAGTTTCTGCTGGATTTGATATGTTCCCCAAAGCATGTACCCATCCCATAAACTGCTTATTCCTGTTTATTTTCCGTCGTATATTATATAATTGCATAGGTTTATCTAGATTCTGGTCATAACCTCGTCACTACCTCGCCGGGGTTAGGAAGACACTTACTAGCACATGGGATCGGTTGTGCTGATGCTACACTCTACACTCTGTGCAGATACTGGAGCAGCATTGGGACAGTAGCACTTGGGGAGCCAGCCTTCAGTCCACAGAGATCCTGAGGTAGTCTTGCAGGCGTCCGTAAGCCCGGCGTTCTCTTCTATCTGTTATTATGTTCTATTATCACTTGTATCCGAGACAAACTGTATTTCTTTTTCAAAAACTTGTATGTAGTATTCATAGACCGTCCGTGGATATTGTGATACCGATTTCTGGGTAGAGACATATGTTGCCTTTCGAAATTGGTATTATATTTGTCTAAGTCTTTCGCTTAATTTCATCGTCTTCCATTTAGTTTCATCATTCGCTATTATTCAAATGTTGAGCACTTGTTATTACAATTTGTTTAAAAGGACTAAAAATGAAAGAGTTAAAATTTTTAAATGCCGTGACTTCTACGAGTAGGCATCATCACAACAGCGGTGGGTGAAAAATTCGAATCGTGACAATGAAATATTTTAAAAGATAAATTGACTTTTATAGTATTTACAGTTATGCCTATAAAAGATATATTTTGACTTAAACAATTTGACAGATGATTATTGAATAGTTATGGTTTTTTATATTTATGTTTTCTAAGGGATTCTGTTATATAAGTTCTAAAAGATCTTCTTTCTAAATTTTTGGATCACTTTTATTTTTCATGGAAGGGAAGGATCGAAGGATTCAAAACTATATATTTTCTTTGTAGATTAACTTGCTCATCTAAGTAGGATATTTACTTTCTATTTAGTAATTTTAAATAATGGCTTCAGCAGCAATACACATTTGATGTGCACTGATTTTCTTTTGGCATTTTCAATTTCGGCGCTCCAACAATTCAAGGATAGAGTATGTTTCTCCAAATGTTATCTTATAGGCATTATGCAATTTTGTGTGCTTGATTTTTCGGATACACATGAAAGATATTCAAATGTCAATTTCATCTTGACGGTTTGAAATCGGATCAAAGGAATATTATGTTTTGTGCCTTAAGAGGAATTTTCATCATCCAAGATTGATTTTTTACTTATGAATGCTTTCCTCACTAGCTATTTTGTAATGGATACATATATTTCCTTGTGACTTGAATGCTTGAAAATTCAGTGGACGTATATGTCCATAAAATAATAGCATTTGCATGCACTTTTGTGTTTACTATATTTTTTAAATAATATTTTCTTATGAAAAATTATATTTAATATTAATCGCGCAACTTGCACGTACAGATACTAGTCGAAGAGAAAGAAGAAAGCAAGTAAGGAGAATCTATATATAATAAACGGAAAGGAAAAACACAATTTTAAGACAAGTGGCATTAGGACAGAACAAACTTCCTTTCTAACTAAACCTTTTGAATTTTAAATTTTGAATTAATTGGTTGATTAGTTTGAATTTATATATATATATTTATTGTCACACCCTTTTTCTAAAAAAACAAACTCTCATTAAACTCTCTTAAATAAATAAAAAGAATTTAATAAGCAAAGGGTTTTTCAATTTTGAAAGTGACAAAAATGGTGTTCAAAAGGAAATAAACTCAGAGTCGCCACCTGACATTTGATTTCGGTGTGCCAGGTCACCGATTTTTTAGAAGATACTTTTCCTTTTAAAACACTTGAACCCAAAACTAAGTCTACACCAGAGATTCGAGTAACGTGGTTCATTTGACTCGGGGAGAAGGTGTTAGGCGCTCCCCAAGTCCCGTGTAGATCACGGTTATGTACTCGATCTAGTTGGCTTTTACAACATTCAATTGAGGAAAAATCACAAAAAAAACAAAGTATACACACATAATGCTTGAGGTCGTCCCCACCTAATAAAAGAAAAGTAAAGCAAAATGAAATAAGTCTTGCTATCCTATATTACGCCTTCATTGATGTTGCCACGACCTCCATTTACATTTACTTCGAGGCATTCCCCTGTTTAAAATATATACAAATATTTTGGGACATTTCCCGAATGAATTTAACTATGGGAACGACCTCTCGACTCAAAATTAAAAAAAGTCCTAAAGCTTGCCTATTCGAGTGTGACTGGCCTAAGCATACTCCTAACGAATAAACCAATAGAACAAAATAATTAGCATGCTAAACCTAACCTTCATTATTAACGTCCAACCTCCCACAACCAACCAAATTCGTCAGATCTGTTAACGAGCAACCACTACCAATTCTTAGTTCATTCCTTATTTAATATTTAACTAACTCGGATTATGTAATTAAGCTTAACCTATAATATAGAACAACAATAATAATTCAGTATAATCCCATTTAGTAGGGTCTAGGAGGGTAACGTGTACGCAGACATTACCCGTATCCTTGGATAGAAAGGCTGTTTTCAAATAGACCCCGGCATACTTACCTCCAAGAACTTACCACCTTACTCTTGGGGAGACTCGAACTCGCAAACTCGATTGGAAGTGGAGTTTGTTTAACATAAGAGCAACCCTCTGGTTCTATAACCTATAATATAGAACAAGTAGGGGGAAAAAATCTACTTTGTGTCATGAACATTAGCCAACAAACAATACATCAAACATGTAGAAAAATATTTAAGCTATGTAAAATCGAGCATAAGGCATCAAGAAACGAGAGAAATAAGGCAAGAATTTGACCTCGAATTGAGCAAAACAGCTTCAAAACTCGGTTAAATATAAAATCCCAGGCTCAGCAATTTACAGTTGAAAGCCGTGAACAAAGAACTCGAACCACAAATAGGAAAAGGCGACGGAATTCGGACGAAACTGAAACGGATCTCCTTGCACAACGACCTCCGGCGACCTCGAATCTGCGATTGGAACCACGGAAAAATATTTGAAGGTATGCGCTGGAAATTGAAGGTATGGTGGAGTCGGGGCTGTTTATGGGCGTGTTGAGAGTGATCGTCGTTTCAGTGAGGTGAAGAAGCAGGTCGCCGTTGTTGGTGTCAGGGTGTGTTGATTCTTGGTGAAGATGGCTGCCCTGGTGTCGTGAGGAAGATGATATGCGGCGCTAGGTTTTCTCTGTTTTATATATGTGTAGGTGAGGAACGTGCACTGCTGCCTAAGGAGATTGAGAGAATATTTTGTGATTAGGAGTGTTAAGATAAATGTACTAAAAATAACAATTGAAAAAACTATACGTCCTAATGCTAACTCCTAGTAATATGTTACTAAATATTAGAAAAAACAACAACAACAATAGCTATCCAGTATAGTCACACAAAGTGGAGTTTGGGGAGGGTAATATATAGACGAGTCTTACCCCTACCCAAAAGGGCAGAGAGACTGTTTCCAATCGACCATCGGCTCAGTGAAGGAAAGGAAAAACAAAAACAAAAATAAAAGAGCATTATTAACTCCAGTAGAAATAGCGTAAATAATTATCTAAACATAAGAACCATAAATAAGATAGCATGCAATAATATCATACAACAACTACCACAAATAACTACCATAAGGGAGACACTCCAAAACACAAATCATCTAAGGATAGCCCTGTCAAGCCTCACCCAACCCCGGGTGAGGAGTACAAAAAACTCTAGGAGCCCCTAGCCTACAATCCTGATACTAGACCTCCAGACTTTCCTGTCAAGGGTCATGTCCTCGGAAACCTGCATTCTAACCATGTCATGCCTAATCACCTCTCCCCAATACCTCTTAGGCCTCCATCTGCCTCGCCGAACGCCGGTAATCGTCAGCCGCTCACAACTCCTCACCGGGACATCAGGACTTCTCCTCCGCACATGCCCCTACCACCCTTACTAAATATTAGAAAGGAAAAAAAAAAGTTAACTATTTGAAGTTAATAAACAAAATTGCCAAGCAAATTTAATTGACAATCAATCACTGCAATTTGTTGTAACCAAAGGAAAGCATTTTTCGTTTCTTGTTTTTTCAGATTTGCTATCTCCGTTCTTTCTTTCTTCTTTTTTTAGTTTTTTTTTTTTTCATTTTTCTTCTTTTCATCTAAAGATAAACCCCAAAATGCTAATTATCTAAAATAATAGGAAATAATTAAAATGAAAACCAAATTAAATAAATCTTAATGCTACTCAACACTTATTGAGGACCTACAACTTTAAAACTAAACTAAGTAAAAATATATATATTTTTAAACTTTCTTCTTATCTTTTCCAAAATAAACTGACAAATCTATTTTTGTATTTATTTCAAAGGTAAAATTAACGATACAAAATATCAACTTGCTAAAATAAAATAAAATATTTTTGTAATTTTCAATTTTGTTCCTTAAGTAATGTAAAATAGCAAAAATTAGTTGAAATAATTATATTAAGCCTAAATTAAATATTTTACGCTAAAATGGGAGAAATTTCAGGGAAGGTCAAAAATCACGTGTCTACATATATATATACATATATATATATATATATAATATATATATATATATATATATATATATATATATATATATATATATATATATATATATATGACGACAAGTGTAGATATGTGGCACTAGCTCCAAGAAAGTTGGAGTTTTACAATTATTTTAAATAAAAATTATCAATTCAACTTGAGAATTAGTTTCAAATTGGAGTTTTAAGAGAAAATAAACTTCTTTTCTAAGGTGAAAAACTAATTTTAAATTAATTGGTTATTCTATTTGATGATATAATATAGATATCTTATAAAGAATGAAAATATAAAAATCAAATACCCATTCAAACGGTAGTTTCAAGTGAAAGTTTTAAAATTATTTATAAATAAAATAGATGTAACAAAAAGTGGAAAAAACATATATAAAAAAAACTACCCATAAATAATTATACGTATTGGTTGTTTTTTTTTCATTAAAATAATAAAAAGTCTTATATTTTTATACTCTTGATGAATTTAAAATTATCATTTAATAAAAAGTATTACATTATTTAATTTTTTATCAAAATAAGAAAACTAATCAAATATTATAGTACAAAAGAATGTACGGAAAGATGGGGATACAGATAATTTTATGATATTTATAGACTAAATTAATAAACAATAAATAACACTTGATAAAATTATTGATAAATTTAGACAATTGACTGAATTTTGAATAGTATAACATAAGTTTTCTAAAAAATCATATTAATATAAATATATATCTATATTATAAAAAAAAGAGAAGTAATATCAACATATACAAATAATTGACATGTTGATAAAAATTATATTAGTAAGTGTATAGTACTAAGTACTTGTGAATTTGGCTAAAAAGTTATGTAGATACTTATTAAGCTCAAGAACAATCGAAAATAAACAAGGGTTAATCGAAATCAAGCGTAATATGAACTAGAGAGTATCGTGTAGCAAAGATCGGTGATAATAATGTAGATATCTTGAGATGTAAGAATAATAAAACAAGTAATAATCTTTGCACGAGTGAAAGAGAGAGAGAGAGAGAGAGAGAAAAAAAATTGTATATTTTGAATAGCAAAATACACATGGGCCTTTACAAAGGGAGGTCCTTTTATATATTAAGCTTCTACGAAATAATCAAAGAAAAGTACAGAGGTTGGTGATCTCAGTGTACGGAAGAGTCAGAGCTTCAAACAACGCCGTCTTGAGTGATGTCACTCGGTTTGTCCGCTTACTGGGGTCGACCTTACTCGAGTCGGCCTCAGTTAGGTCGGTCTCTACGTCAAGGACGTGCGTAAATATCATAAGAACATAGGGAACCAAATGTGACGACCCGGCCGATCGTCTTTGGAATTTATGTCTCGTTCCCCCCTGCTTCCCCTAAGTTCATTTATGCTATTTTGGTTTGCCAGGATTTTCGGTAATAGAATTCAGAGTGTTCGGGACACGTAGTCCCTAAATGAGAGCTCAAGTGTTGGAAAATGATCCGTAATTAGAACAATATCAAGACGACCTCGGAATAGAAAACTGATGGTTTTTTAGCTCCGTTAGGTGATTTCAGGGTTGGGAGCGTGTTCGGAATGTATTTTGGATGTCCCTAGCTCATTTAGGATATAAATGTCGAAAGTTAGAATTTTGAAGTTTCCGATCCAATAGTGAATTTTTAATGCGAGGGTCGGAACAGGACTCCGGAAGTTGTTGTAGCACATTCATGTTATTTGGGACGTGCGTGCAAAATTTCAAGTCAATCGGACGTATTTTAGTTAGGTTTTGAATCAAAAGCGAGTTTGATTAAGTTTTGAAGTTTTTAAGTTCAAATCATTGATTAATTCGAGTTTCCGGCGTTGTTTTAGGTGGTTTAAGGATTGATACAAGTTTGAATGGTGTTATGGGATATGTTCGTAGGTTTGGTTGAGGTCCCGGGGGCCTCGGGTGTGTTTCGGATGCTCAACGGAGCATTTTTGGAGTTGAAAACATTGCTGATTTCTTCAGCTGTTTTTGGTCTATTTTTCCTTCATCGTGATCGCGTCCCATTTCACACGATCGCATAGACCAATCTGGTAGGGTCCCAAATTCCTTAATCGCGATCGCAGGGATTGGTTCACGGTTGCATAACTCTACCTCACCCCTCTTCGCATTCGCTTTCCTTATTACGCGATCACGTAAGGCCTTTTCATCCTCGTCCGCGATCGCATGCTCTTTTTACCAATCGCGTAGAGATTTTCTTGGAAGCCTCAATTTTACTCTTCGCGATCGCGTCTCTCTCTTCACGATCGCGATTCACTAAACACCTGGGCTGACAATAATATTTCAAAAATGAGGTTTCTTCCATTTTTATCAAACTCAAGCTAGAGAGCTCATTTTTGGGAGATTTTTTGAGGAATTTTTAGAGGAAAACATTGGGTAACGATTCCTTGCTCCTTTATGACTATTACCCACTAATCTAATCTCGAATTCAGGCTTTAATTTCGGATTTTGAATCAAAATTGGGGTAAAGCTCTTAGACCTAACTTTGATGATTTGAGGGGGCATTTGACCTCCGATTTGGGAGATTTTTATATGGTTAGACTCGTGAGAGTACGAGGTCTCTGAAAATATAAAAATATTATTCGATTCCGATACATTGTCCTGAGGGGAATTTTGGTCATTTCACTTATTCGCACCTTAGCTTTAATTTTAACAGTGTAATTAGTTACTTACGATGTTATTTACAATATGTAATTGGTTTGAATATATTTGGGCCACTCGGAGTCGGATACTCGTGGCAAGGGCATTGTTTATTAGCGGTTATGTACCAATTCGAAGTAAGTGGCTTGTCTAACCTTGTGTGGGGTGTTAGAAACTACGCTTTACGCTAGAGGGGGGGTGAATAGCGTATTAATAGAATTTAGCGTTTTCTTGCGGAATTTAAACTTTGCAGGAAGTAAAATAAATGCAGAAAAATAAACTTACACAAAGATGTATACTGGTTGGCCACCAACGTGGTTAGTCCAGTCCCCGAGAGACTCTCTCGAGATTTTTCACTATCTTGTTAAGCTTACGGGTGCTCAACAAACCGTTACACACTTGAGGACACAAGCCTCAAACAGTTGCTCGGAGATCGCAATCTCAAAGACTTCACCCAAGGAAACGCAAGTTCCTTGAAACAAGAGAATTGCAATTCTCTTACAAGTATATCAAATACTGGGACACTCACTTAACTAAAGTACTCCTTATTGAGTAGATATGAGTAAAAGAATATGTTCAAGATCACAACAACTTTAAGCAATAATATGGCTCTCAAAAGCTTTATGAAATGAGTAGAAAATGAAGAACAATTGAATGAAAGCTTATAGCAATGTAATGATCAGTTTGTGTATGTTGTTGTTATTAAAACACTGAAATGAAGCTGTATTTATAGTTGAAAAACTTGGCATTACCGTTGCCTAGTTGCCAATTAAGAGTTGCTGATTTTACTCACTGACAATCGATTGTCAAACCCCAACAATCGATTGTCTGCCAGTCAGATCAAAATTCAATCCCAGATTTAACGCTTCACAATCGATTATACATAATCTATAATTGATTACTGGCAATATTCAAAATCAGATAATCGATTACACTAAGTTCATAATCGATTACTTTAGCAACGTTCTAAAAATCATTTCCGGATTTTAAGCAAAACATCGATTATATAAAATCTATAATCGATTACTTCAGCAACGTTCTAAAAATCATTTCCAGATTTTAAGCAAAACATCGATTATATAAAATCTATAATCGATTACCTTATGGTATTTGAAAATCATTTGACAACGGACAGCTTCAACAATCGATTGTCCTTTGCAACAATCGATTACTTGTTATTTTCTGAGAATCATAAAACTTACTGTCTCAGTGATAATCGATTATCTAAAGACATAATCGATTACTTAATTAAATTTAAAATCACTGGAAGACATCAACTCAACACAATCGATCACCATTAGTTCATAATCGATTATTTTGAGTATTGAAAAACATTACCTCAACAACAATCGATTGTCATTTCTTCACAATCGATTATCATGCAGATTTGGAAAAACCTGATGTTCACTGTCTTACTCACAATCGATTACCATTAATTCATAATCGATTGTCATGCAGTCTTGGCTCAGAAACAATCGATTATCATAAGTACATAATCGATTATTTTAGCCCAGATTTTTGAGGCATGTTTAGAAAACATTTTGTCTAATGTAAATATGCATGATTTAAAATCTTTTTGACACAGAATTAAATATGCATGATTTTAGAAAATAGTTTTATGAGAGAGGCCATACTATGAGTCAAGTTATAGGATCGAGATTACAATTTAGAACAACTCAATAACAATTAAAAGTTATATCTTGAACTTCAATCTTATTCACAACCATTGTGCGCTTGTACTTGAATTCCGTCATATATCAATTTTTGCTTCGTTTGTCATTCATCAAAACCTACAAAAGAGTACACGTTTAGTACCTTAGGATATACTAATTGTTGTTTAAAGGCTTGTGCGCGAGGTGACGGGCGTGTACTTGTGCTAATTGTTGAAAATTCACCTTACTTGACTTATTTAGACTGTGTTTCTTCGTGTATTTAACTGTTAAAAATGTTATTTCACTTGCTTAGCTTAGGAAAAGCATGTTAGTAATATATTTGCTCTATATGACTAAATTGCAACTACCTTCCCTCTTTGTGATCATGCTATGCCTAGACCTTTACATTGTTGCTATATTTGGTTTTCTTCTGTTAGATATTGACTTGTTGTGAAGTGTTTACGTTTGGAAATGCGGGTTCAATTCCCGAGAGATCCCCCGGTTATTGGATGGGTTGCGGGTTCGATTCCCGGTATACCCCCTGTTGTTAATAATATTGACTATATGGGTTCAATTCCCGGAAGGTCCTCTGATATTGATATGATGGACTGCGGGTTCAACTCTCGGAGATCCTCTGGTATTGGTATGAAGGACTGCGGGCTCAATTCCTGGAGATCCTTTGTTAGAGATGTGATTGACTACAGGTTCGATTCCCATGAGATCCTCTGATACTGGTATAATGGACTGCGGGTTCGATTTTCGGAGCTCCATGTAGAGATCCTGACTTTTGAGTGATTGCCTTGTGTTCGTAGTATGTACTTGTAGCCATTTTGTTTTAATTGTTGTCTTGTTAGATATTCGATATTTACTTCATTATCTACTGTTTATTTAATGTTACATTATTTCTTATGTTCTTCTCAGTTGGGCCTCGATCTTCCTCGTCACTACTCCACCGAGGTTAGGCTTGGCACTTACTAAGTACCGTTGTGGTGTACTCATGCTACTCTTCTGCACACTTTTGTAGTGCAGATCCAGGTACATCTGGTCAGGCGCACTATTAGGGATTTTGCAGCTGCATTTGGAGGCTTGAGGTATGCATCTCCCGCGTCCGCATAGCCGATGAGCCTTCCTCTCTTCTACCTTTAGTTGATAGTTTCTTTCATACACTCAATTCGTATAGACACTCGGGATGTTAGAGCATTGTGTTATGTTTACTCTTAACCTGTGTTGCCCGTGGGTTTCCGGGTCTTGGAGGTTTTTACGTTATTTTGAGTGGACATGTATGTTCCAGGAAGCACTCTATACATTATCTTATGATATTTATGTTTTATTTGTCGTTTCCACAAAGATTGTTGAATTTCCGCAATGTGTCAGGCTTACCTAGTCGCGAAGACTGGGTGCCGTCATGACATGTTCACGATTGGTGAACTAGGGACGTGACACCAAATTTGCCCAATACAGATAGTCCCTTCGTTTGTTGGGGACGTAGCCAAGAGATGTCTTTAACGAACGGACATACGTGCTCGACCTTTCTTGAAATTTGGCCGTACCCACAGATAATGTGAAAAAGGGTGTGATCACATGCGAAGGTGTTATACCGTTGACATATAACCTCCTTTTAGGGATCCTTTTTAGGATGACATCATCGATCACGTGCGTGATCATTAGTTTTGCTCCCGAGGCGGTTCAGGACATGACGTGACGTTTTGGTTTCCCGCGCCGGTTTTTGAATCATGCCTTTTCGATTTCCGTCTGCCTTTCCTTATAAAAAGAGGAGAGGTTGAACCCAATTCAACTTTCAATCTTTTTCAGAGAGTATTTTATCAATATTATCCTCGTCTTTTTCTGGTACTCGTCGATCTTCTTAAATTTTCGTTCCCGAGAATCGAACCTTGTGTCCCTGAAGCACCTTTCTTTCATAAACTTCATCATGGTTAAGCATCGCCATGATAGAGAAAAGACCAAGGGTGATGCCCCTTCTAGGGCTTCATCGTCCTCAGATGACGGGGAAGGAGAAGCCGAGGAGGTCCTCGTTCCTCTATCAACGTCCAACATACTTCCGCAGGACATGGTCACACGGAAGGATTTTAACAACAAATGTAAACTCCCTCCTTAGGAGTTCACCGAGCTGACGTCATCTCTCTTGGCTGCTCTCATGAAGTCGTACAATATTCCTGATTATGTTGAGATGGCTCCCGCTGGGACGGACTACGCCAATGCACATGCCTGGATATTGCACATTTTATGAGTATGCTTTTCGGATTGGGTACAGCCTCCCGCTCAATCCTCTGGCAGAGGAGCTTTCCCGTTGGTATGGTGCGTGTACGGCCCAACTTACCCCTTATGCGCTGAAGGTGTGCAGTATTCTTACCACCTACACGGCTAAGGCTAGGAAAGAGGTCTCTGTTCACTACCTCTTGCACATGTTCAGCATGAGCTTCATGAGAGATACCATGCTCCAGTTGGTACGTCGTGGTAAGAAGAGTTTTGTAGTGCAAGCCGACGACAAGTCCAGTCGTAAATTTTGGAAGAAATTTTTCTATGTTCGTACTGAGCATCCGGCGTTTAACCCCGAAGGGTTCCCGGAGGCATGGAACATAACATGTAAGTGTTTCTGTATGCGGTTGTTATGGTAGTCTTATTTCGTCGGCTTAACCATCGTAGATTTCTTTTTTACATTTATGTAGTGATAGCTCGCACTCCTCGGCGGATTGATGACATTAGGTCGTGAGTGAGAGCATTAATATCGTTTGCGGAGGAATGTCGCACCTGGCCAGAATTCCTCAGGCTCTATGGCCCAACATGTAACAACATTGCTTGGTTTTTCCTTTCCTTCTGGCTTGGGGACTCCCCTTAATTTTCCTTGCTCAACTCATACATGTTTTGGTAGGTCGTGGTGCTTCGAAGAAGGCGCAGAAGAAGAAGAAGAAGATGAAAACTGTGGTCGACCCTTCTAGGGCAGTGTCTGATTCTGACGAGGAGGATATTCTCCTCATAGGCACGTCTAGGGGCAGTGCTTATACCCCTCAAGGCAAGAGGTTGCATCAGCGATGGCTTCTGAGGCAATGTCAGAGGCGGTGCTTGGGGTCGCGCTTGAAATGACGCTCGAGGAGATACCGGCAGTTGTGCCTAGGACCGTCCCCGAGGTTACCCCCATATGGACACACACTATTGAAGTGATGCCATCTGAGCCCGACTTGCGTCCCACGGATGGGAGCCTTGAGGAAGAAGAGTCACTGGAAATGAAGAGACGCCGGATTTGTGCTAGCAAGGCGGTGGTCACACAGACAGAGAAGGTTAAACCACCCCGTCGTGAGTCCAGGCCGGTCTTCATGGCTGAAGCCATTCGCTCGGGAGGTATACTCTTAGAAGGGAGGCGGTTACTGACCTTCACCCAGCACTGTTCTCGGGATGGCAGATCGCGGGCGGCCACAGATAGAGGGGGTGAATGTGTAGATGCGGCGAGTCCGGAAATCGCCATTGAGGACGTAGGTGGATTAGGTGGGTCCTTAGACCAAGTGGAGATGGTGGCTGGCCAGTATTCCCGTCGCATAGTGATTCCCAGTCATTATAATTTGTTGGAAAATTGCGAGGAGGCGACCACCAGTATGACACTTTTGTGTGCGGGTGCGAGAGCGCGGCCCTGGCGGAGACCAGTGACAAGGACTTGGCCCGAAGAGTGGCAGGTGCGGCCTTGCAGGTATGTCTTTTAACTTGATTGATTTTTTTTGCACTTGTAGAGGGTGATTTTCCTTGCACTTACTTTTTCGGCTTTTTCCAAACACTTATCTTGGAGGTTGAGAGGGGTCGACGTTTGAAGAAGAAAGTGGCCGAGTACAATAAGTTGGTGCAGAAGTATAACAGGACGTGTGAGGCGCACCGAACTTTGGCCGATATGTATAAACAATACCCTAACTTTGCGGTGTTCTGTGAGGGCTTCGTGCAGTCTAAGGCGCAGTTGAAGAAGAGGGCGGCTGAGTTGGAGAAAGTTGACGAGCAACTCATGGCTGTTGTTTCTCGGGCTGCGGAGATGGAGATCCTTATTCAATCTAAGGATGAAGAATTACAACTCGGTCACGTAGTGGCAGAAGGTGGCAGAATTGTGCATGCGAGTTGCGACCTTAACGACGGAACTTGATGCCAAGAAGGCCGAGGTTGAGGACCTCAAGCGGGCTCTTGCACAGGCCGATGCGTCTCGTGATGCACACGAGATGTGGGTGTATGCGGAGGCCCAGCTGGTCGTACTTGAAGAATTTTTGGTGGCCAGGCGAGCATCTGAGGTGGAAGTTGAGAGCCAACGCAGTTGTTAGAGCTGCCCGTGAAGCGGCCGGCTATAGTCCCGAATCACCGGCCTGGGAGGGGGGTAACTCTGTAGATGTTAACCGTTTGGAGTCCAGCTCTTGGATTTCCAAGGCGTAACCTCCTGTGAATGAAGACGGGCCACATGAAGACCATGTGGAGCAGGATGATCATAGTGGCGAAGGCCTTTAGAATTTTTGTAAATAAAGATGTTTGTAAATATCGATTTTGTATCATGGGTATTGACCCCTTATAAAATAAAGACATACGACTTTTGTCATAGTTAATCTTTTTTTGTTTTCTGGAACCTTGTTAGTTTTTTTTTTGCCATAGTTGAAGCTAAGTGGGTCATTTGGTGGCGACCATTCTGAGCGCCTATAATTCAGCGGCCTTGGCCATGTAGAAAAGATGGCTTTGGCTACGTAAATTTTGATAACCTTAGTTACATGTAAAGGGTGGACTTAGCCATATAGAATGATGGCTTTAGCTATGTAAGATATGACATTCTTGATCTGTGTTCGACGGCGGCCTTAACCATGTAAGATTCGACGGCCTTAGCCGTGTAAAAATGATGGCCTTAGCCATGTAAAATTCGACGGCCTTTGCCGTATAAAAACGATGGCCTTAGCCATGTAAAATTCGACGGCCTTAGCCGTGTAAAAACGATGGCCTAAGCCGTATAAAATTCGACGGCCTTAGTCGTGTAAAAACGATGGCCTTAGCTATGTAAAATTTGACAGCCTTAGCCGTGTAAAAACAATGGCCTTAGCCATGTAAAATTTGACGGCCTTTGCCGTGTAAAAACGATGGCCTTAGCCATGTAAAATTCAATGGCCTTAGCCGTGTAAAAATGATGGCCTTAGCCATGTAAAATTCGACGGCCTTAGCCGTGTAAAAACGATGGCCTTAGCCATGTAAGATTTTTTGTAGCCTTGGCCGTGTAAAAATGATATCCTTAGCCTTTTCATAAATTGGAGATGGTCGTAGCCTTTTCATACATTTGGAGATGGCCGTAGCCTTTTCATACATTGGGAGATGGCCGTAGCCTTTTCATACATTTGGAGATGGCCGTAGCCTTTTCATACATTTGGAGATGGTCGTAGCCTTTTCATACATTTGGAGATGGCCGTAGCCTTTTTCATACATTTGGAGATGGCTGTAGCATTTCTATACATTGGAGATGGCACTAATCCAGTCCATGTATCATGTCGGGCTTGGAGAGTACACGAAGAGGTTGATATGATACACTTGTACCGCAAACATCTCCAGGTGTTCCCTTTGCCGCCTCGTTAAAAACCTTACCGAGAAAACCCAATTGGGATAGAACCCGGGTAAGGGGAAAATAGTACGACTTAGGGGAAGACTTTCATAAGTGGAAATGTTTGAGGTGAGCGACATTCCAGTTGTTCTAAGTGTTTTTCCTTCCATTGTCTCTACCTGGAATGCTCCTTTCTCGGCTGCCGCTGTGATCTTATAGGGTCCTTCCCAATTTGTGCCCAATTTTCCTTCACTTGGGTCTTTGGAGGCCAACGTATTGTCTTTAAGGACGTAGTCTCTTACTTTGAGTGGCCTTAGTTTTTCCCTTTTGTTGTAATATCTTTCGACTTGTTGTTTTTGGGCTACCACCCTGATGTGGGCTATTTCCCTTCTTCTTCGACTTCATCAAGATCTTGAAGTCTGCTAGCGTCGTTTTCTGTTCCATTGTGTAAATACCTTAGGATGGGTTCGCATACTTCAACAGGTATGACCGCGTCGGTTCCATAAACTAGTGAGTATGGGGTTTCCCCGGTGCTGGACTTGGGTGTAGTTTTGTGTGCCCACAAGACTTCAGGTAGTAGTCCGGGCCATAGCCCATTGGCGTCTTCAAGCTTCTTTTTCAGTATGTTTAGAATTGTTGTGTTGGAGGACTCTGCTTGCCCGTTAGCGGCGGGGTGGTATGGCATGGATAGTATCATTTTGATGCACCATTTCTCGAAGAACTCAGCCATTTTTTTGCAGATGAACTGTCGTCCGTTGTCGCAACTGATTTCATTGGGGATGCCGAAGCGGCATATGATGTTTTTCCATATGAAGATGATGATTTCCTATTCGCGTATTTGCGTGTACGCACATGCTTCCACCCACTTGGAGAAATAGTCAGTTAAAACAAGTAAAAATCGTACCTTTCTTCGTCCAACAGGTAGTGGGCCTACTATATCCATTCCCCATTTGATGAAGGGCCAGGGGAAGTGACGGAATGGAGGGGTTCTCCTGGTTGGTGTATCATTGGGGCGTACTTTCGGCATTGTTCGCGTGGACATATTCAGCTACCTGTTTTTTCATGGTGGGCCAGTAGTAGCCGGCGCGTATGATGCATCGCACAAGGGCGCGACTGCCAGTGTGGGCACCACAATGGCCTTCGTGCACTTTTTCGAGTACCAGCCTCGTTTGGTGTGGCCCTAGGCATTTGGCCAGGGGGCCACCGAACGTTCTTTTTGTGAGGTCGTTGTTGATCATACAGTATCGGGTGGCATGTACGCGAAGTTTCTTCACCTCTTTTTTATCGGGGGGTAATGTCCCGTCCTGCAGATAAGATATGAACTGCTTGCGCCAGTCCCAAGTTAGTTTTAAATAAAGTACCTCGGTGTGATCAATGGCGATGTGGAGGAGTGTGACCACACTTTCTTTGTTGATGTTTTTGGTGGCTGCAGCCAACTTTGCCAGGTCGTCCGCTTCGATGTTACGTGCTTTGGGGATTTGTTCGAAGCAGCATTTATCAAATGTAGCCATCAGCTTGTGGATTTCTGTCTGGTACTTTTGTTTTGATTTGATAACTCCTAGTGACCTGGTTTAACACAAGTTGGGAGTCGCAATAGAGGAGGATTCGGCAAGCCCCATACTTGGTGGCCAGTTTCATACCTGCAATAACGGCCTCATACTTGGCCTCATTGTTAGTCATTCCCGGGCATCGTACGGACTGGCAAATTGTTTCGCCCGTGGGGACCTCAAGAATGAGTCCCGATCCCGATGCATTAGTGGTGCCATCTGTATAAATGACCCATAGGTCATTTTTGGAGGAGGCGTGTTGTGCCTCGAGTTCCGCCTTTGGCAGGACTTTCGCACTGAAGTCGACAATAAAGTTGGCTAGGACTTGAGACATGATGGCGGTCCTTGGAATGTATGTGATATCATGCTCGCTGAGCTCAACGTCCCATCTAGAGAGCCGGCCTGAGAGTTCGGGCTTGTGTAAGACACTCCTTAAAGGGAAGGTCGTTACTACCCTTATGGGGTGGCACTGGAAATAAGTCGTAGCTTTTGTGAAGCTACCACGAGTGCCAATGCCAGCCTCTCAAGGTCTGGGTACCGGGTTTTGGCGTCCACTAAAGTTTTGCTAATGTAATAAATATGAGATTGCGTACCTTTATATTCGCGCACTAGGACAGCGCTGACCGCGACTTCCTATACAGCCAAGTACACCAACAACGGTTTGCCTGGGTTGGCTTTGACTAGTAGGGGTGGCGATGATAGATATGCCTTCAAACTCCTCAGGGCGTCGACGCATTCTTCATTCCATTGTAGTCCATGGTCTTTTTTCAATACACCGAAGAATTTATGGCACCTGTCAAAGGAGCGTGAGATGAACCTGGAGAGGGCGGCTATTCGACCTGTCAGCTTTTGCACTGGTTTTTTGCTGCTTAGTATTTCTGGGATGGATTATATGGCCTTGATCTGATCTGGGTTGACTTTGTTGCCTCTTTGTGACACCAGAAATCCCAGGAACTTTCCCGAGGCTATGCCGAAGGCGTATTTTTCAGGGTTCAGTTTCATACCATATCTTCTTAATATTTCAAAGGCTTCTTTCAGGTGATCGAGGTGGTCCTCTTTCTTTGACGACTTCACTAGCATGTCGTCAATATAGGCCTCCATTGTTTTTTCGAGTTGCTAGTTTAACAATGTAGTCACCAGCCTCTGGCATGTGTGCCCCGCATTCTTGAGCCTGAAGGGCATTACCTTGTAGCATAATGTTCCCTGGTGAGTGATGAAGGTTGTTTTCTCCTGGTCTTCCTCGGCCATCATGATTTGATTGTAGCCGGAGTACGCGTTCAGGAAGCTTGACAGCTCATGCCCTGCCGTTGTGTCTATTAATTGGTCGATGCGGGGCAGTGAGAACGAATCTTTTGGACATGCTTTGTTTAGGTCGGTGAAATCCACACACATCCGCCACTTACCATTTTTCTTTTTGACTATTACAACGTTGGTGACCCATTCCGGGTACTTGGACTCCTTAATGGAATCGTTCACCAGAAGCTTGTCTACTTCTTCACTCACTGCTTCGTTGACGGCGGCATTGAATTTTCTCCTTACCTTCCGCACGGGCGGGTGTAGCGGATCGACATTCAGTTTTTTGGGAGGCAATTTCTCGTGGAATCCCTAGCATATCTGCATGGGAAAAAGCAAACAGGTCTGCATGGTTAGATAGAAATTCACGATACTTACTTAGATTTGAAAGGTCGTGGCCTATATAAGCCTTCTTTGTAGAATCGCTTTTGCTCAGATGGACGGGGTCGATATCTTCGACCGTGGCCTTATTTGCCTCAATGTCGTCGGGATCTTTGATGGCGTCTTTTGTCGGGTGGACCTTAGTCCCCGACAGGGCTGATTGGTATGCCTCCGCACTCGCTCCTTTGAGTTGTTTGGTGTGCGTGTAATCTTGAGATATTTTATAACACTCTTGGGCGGTGCGAGGCTCGCCCCGTATGCTGTACACCCCCCATGGGGTAGGGAATTTGATCACTTGATAGAAACTGGAGGGGACTGCCCTCATGGCATGTATCCACAGACGTCTGATGATGGCGTTTCTTGGTTCATTACGTGGAAAGTGGTTTCCATCGTAACTCCTCATGCCAGAACGAGCAGCTTTACCTCCCCAGAGGTTCTTTTCATTGCATTGTTAAAACCAGTTAGTGTTATACAACGTGGAATTATCTTATCCTCGAGTCCCATTAGTGCAGTGACTCTTGGATGAATGATACATGCACCGCTGCTATCGTCGACCATAATCCTTTTAACGTCAGTATCTACTATGCGTAAAGTAATAACTAAAGCATCATAATAGGGGAAAAACAAACCGTCAGTATCAGACTTATCGAAGGTGATACTATCTTCGAAGTTGTCATACCTTTCGTGAGCTATGGTTCACTTTAATTTGTGAGTGGTGGTGAATTTGACATGGTTGATCACTGAGTCATTGCCATCCCCAATGATCATGTTGATGGTGAGTGTTGGTGAGGGCGACCTTGGCGGGCAGTGAGGTTGTTCCGACCCGCGTGCAAAGTTGAGTTTTCCTTTGTTGCTGAGCAGTTATTTCAAGAATCCTTAGTTCAACATCTGAAAGACCTCCTGCCGGAGACCTACGCAGTCTTCGGTTCTGTGCCCCCATTCCTGGTGAAACTCACATAGGGCGTTTGATTTTCTGGTGGCGGGGTCAGATTTCATCTTTGATGTCCATTGTATTTTGTTGCCCAGCTTCTCCAGTGCGTACATTACTTCTGAAGGAGATACAGAAAAGTTATGTGCAGATAGTAAAAGAGGCATACCTCAGACGTTCCTCGGTTGGGAGACATGTCATTGTAAGGCGTCCGCATGCCTTAGTGAATGCGAAGATCTGATGTACGATTGGTGCCTCTCCCTGTTGAGGCGTGGGACTTGCTCCTGTCGTTCCTCGTTGTGTCGGTCTCTTCGGATTTCTGGGTGCACCGTTATTAGCCGCCGGGTCAAGCCATTAATGTCATCGTCGTCTCCACATACCTCGACATAGTAGGCGTTGTGGATTTCTTCCCAGGTGGTGGGAGGATATTTTATAAGACGGCTAAACAGTTTCCTGGTTGTCCGTTAGCCGTCCCTGTTGAGTCCGTTCTGAAAAGTTGCGACTGCCATGCCTCCTGACACGTTTGGTAGGCTCATTCTGACCTTGTTGAACCTAGCCAAGAACTCTCTTAGCCCTTCTTATGAGGCCTATCGGACATCAAAGATGTCGTTGACCCGTGCTTCCGCTTTCTTGGCTCCTCCGTGGGCGGTGACAAATTTATCTGCCATTTCCTCGAACATGGAGATGCTTTTGACCTGCAGCTGGGAGTACCACGTTAGGGCCTCTTCTGTTAGCGTTTCGCCGAACTTCTTCAGAAGTATGGATGGTACCTGCTCATTTGATAGATCATTACCTTTGACTGCCGTGACATAGTGAATCAGATGGTCCTCGGGATCTGAGGTCCTGCAATATACTTTCAAGTAGGGGGGCATTTTGAAGGTCTTTGGTATGGGGTATGGTGCAACTCCTTCTGTGTAGGGTTGTTCAACGAACATCCCCACGTTTCGTTTTGACATCAGCTTAGGCGCACCTGTGATCTTGTCCACTCTTTCTTGATGCTCCTTCATCTGGTCACGAAGCGATCTATTTTCGTTTTCCATTTCCTCCATCTTTTTTAGGATGGCTGTGAGTGTGCCCCCGTGGGCTTGAGCATCGACGGGCACGCTATTTGTTCGTGTGATCTCGAGTTCATCTTCGGCTACAACATGGTCTATCGCTGGTGTGCTGATAACGTTTTGGGGTGGCTTCCCAGCTAAACTACACAGAGCGTTTGTCAACCACTCTTCCACTAGCCTCTTTACCTCTGGGGGTGCTTCTTTAGTTATAGATGTAGAAGCCTCTTTTTCTCGTGGAACCACCAGATCTTCAGAAGAGGAAGGTGGGTTTTCCACGTTCATCAGGGTAATAGGGGTTGCGTGTAGAGCATCCCCTTCAGCAATCGCGTTGAGAGGGCCCATGAGATCGGCTCTAACATCCCGATAACTTTCATTCTTATGTTGTTTTTAGCCATTGTAGTTGTAGAAAGTGATTTTTGAAGGATCTCTATAAGCAAACTACAACTTTGATTCACGAAATCCCCTCAGACGGCGCCAAATTATTTGGCTAAAAAGTTATGTAGATACTTATTAAGCTCAAGAACACCCGAAAATAAACAAGGGTTAATCGGAATCGAGCGTAATATGAACTAGAGAGTATCGTGTAGCTAAGATCGGTGATAATAATATAGATATCTTGAGATGTAAGATCAATAGAACAAGTAATAATCTTTGCACATTAGAGAGAGAGAGATAGAGATAGAGAGAGAGAGAGTTGTATATTATGAACAGCAAAGTACACACGAGTCTTTGCAAAGGGAAGGTTCCTTTATATATTAAGGGACCTTCCTCGAAATCATCAAAGAAAAGTACAGAGGCTGGTGGTCTCAATGTACGGAAGAGTCAGAGTTTCAAACAACGTCGTCTTGAGTTATGTCGCTCGGTCTATCCACTTAGTGGGGTCGACCTTACTCGAGTCGGCCTCAGTTAGGCCGGTCTCTACGTCAAGGACATGCATAGATAGCATAAGAACACAGGGAACCAAATTTGCCCAATACAATTATTATTTAATGTGTATTCTTTTGTTTGGTAAAGATTTTGTTATATTTTTGTACACTATATGAAATAATAAAATAATAAATAATATTTATTAAAATAATTTAATTTATTTGATCATAACTTTATAAGATTAATATTCTGTTATATTATTCGCGCATCGAGCGGGTTCTAACATAGGGGAGGAAGAAAACGAAGAAAGAAGAAAGAAGGAGGAGAAGTATAGAGGAGAAAAGAAGAGGGAAATAAAAATTTGAATGGATATGGTTTTTAAAATTTTTGAAAGTTTAATTTCACCCATAACTTTTATTATTTTTAATCTGACCCCCAAACCCTTTAATTACACATTTCCTGTTGATAAAAAAATAAGTCCTCCTTACGCAAGACTTCAAGTCTCTTTTTTTTTTTGGTTACCTCATTCGTCCAACGAATACAGCGGACGCCCAGCGACAAAGGTATAATTGTTGTTGTAAGAAGAAAAGGAAGTGTTGGTGCGCCGTGTTGGGCGGAAACACAAAAACGTGGTTTTTACTCCTCGCAAAGACTCACTGACGACTGAGTTGAGGAGTGATGGCGAGGATACCCATAGGGTGCGAGCCGGTGGTGGGATCGTTAACGCCGTCAAAGAAAAAAGATTACAGAGTCACTAACAGACTCCAAGAAGGCAAACGTCCGTTATACGCCGTCGTCTTCAACTTCATCGACTCTCGCTACTTCAATGTCTTTGCTACCGTCGGTGGAAATCGAGTACTATTCCTCTTCCTCTCTGTTTTTTTTTTCTCTAATTTTTTTGGGTAACCTCCTATTTTGTTTTTCTCTGCTCAGCGGTGTAAGTTAAATAAGCCCTAAATTTCCTTAAAGACGAATCTTTTACGAGTAACTGAATACCCTAATGGATGTAGAGCATTCTTGTAGTTGAATCCCACTAGTTTGATATTGAAGCAGTTGAATCCCACTAGTTTGGTATTGAAGCTTATTGTTGCTGGAAAATTATTTAGGATTTAACTCACCTTCTTCTTTTCCCGTAGGGGTGAGGATTACATGAAAACTAATGAGTGTGCTTCGGCTTTTACTACTTGTTGACTGTTATGTGGGAGAAGGTGCAATGTTTATGTAGAAAGCATCAATCTTTTTTCCATCTTGGTCATTTTGCCTATTTGTTAAAACCTCAAGTTCAATAATGCTCTCTTTTTCATTTCAATTAAATGTGCCAGATGTTTCTCTGCAAGTTACTTTAATATTGAAGGCTCGAGAATGGAGGACCCCAACCTCCCCCACACATTCATTTTTTAATGCTTAGAAGCAAAAATGTTAAACTCGTTGCTGAAAACTTCTTATTTACTTAGGATTGTTATGCCTGCTTTTAGCTCATGCTTACCTTATACACAGTAACTGTTGATTGGTTCTTTTGTTTTTCCGTATTTGCAGAGTGCCACATGTTTTACAGATTGCAAATATTTTCCTATTGCTTTGCCTTTCTAATATAACCCCTTTGTTCATGCCAAAGATAATGATTAGAATTGCATGTAATCCAGAAATCTTGAATAATTTCTTATCAACGTGAGAATGATGGAATTATAAAACTTGTTGTATATCTGTTCAACTTGAGAGTTATGCATGAGGCAATCTTTTATTGCTTAAAATGAATTCAGAATTTGGAGAGGCTGCATGCTCGTGTAAATGAAGTGTCTTTTCTTAGTGTAGATTATGCCATCTGAGAATTGTTAAAAATTAGGGAAATTGAAAGAAGATAAACAATAATGTAAGAATAGGAGTGCTAGCTTCATGATACTTATCCATTGTATGCCAATAGTGATAGCTCAGACTCAAGTCTTCAATTTTTCTGTTGGCTTGTCAGGTGACTGTTTACCAATGTCTGGAAGGTGGTGTTATTGCTGTGCTGCAGTCTTATATTGATGAAGATGTAAGAAGTTGCAAGTTCTCTGTTGCTGCATATATACTTTACATATGTGATTTGTATGCTTAAAAAGCTTTTGGCCTTTCCATGTGCTTTGTAGATCAGAAAGATGAATCCTTTTACACTGTAAGTTGGGCTTGCAATATTGATGGGAGTCCATTCATAGTGGCTGGAGGAATAAATGGAATTCTCCGTGTTATTGATGCTGGCAATGAGAAGATACACAAGGTCTTGTACGCGAAACTTTGGCTTGCACGTTTACATGGTTAAAGAAGACTAGCTGCTTGTTTAATTTTAGAGTGAATTTCTGCAAATGATCATAATATCCATCTAATTAATTTTTATCTGACTAGTAATATATTTCTTCTCCTACATGATCCAATCCATCTTATTCATTGTGATACAACAACAACAACCACAATGACCCAATAAAATAGGGTAGTGTGTACGCAGACTAAGATGTTGTTTTCGAAAGACCTTCGGCTCAAAAAGACGGAAAAAATGAAAAGAGAAGGGAAGGGACAATATATTAGTACCATAAAATAGAAACCAAATAAATAATAATAGCATCATCAACAACCCAACAACTTATTATTCCCAACCAACCCAATCCATCATGCGATTTCACATGTGATCCCCAAACAAAAGCAGCAGATGAGGAAACCGATGATGAAATCGAGAATTTCAGAGACAATATCAGGGGACTTTCTCTATTCACAAATAACAACAACAACAACAATAACCCAGTATAATCTCACTTAGTGGGGTCTGGGGAGGTAGTGTGTACGCAGACCTTACCCCTTGGGTAGAGAGGCTGTTTCCAAATAGACCCCCGACATCCTTCCCTCCAAGAACTTCCCACCTTGCTCTTGGGGAGACTCGAACTCACAACCTCTCGGTTGGAAGTGGGGGTTGTTTACCATCAGAGCAACCCCTCTTGTCTATTCACAAAGTGGCCTAAAATTCCTTCCACCACTATTTCATGCCCCGACTCTGAATACTCTATCCCTTGTGGCGATTCACCGTCACTTCCATGGTATGTTGGTGAGCAACCTAATTTACAGATGGTGCAGGAGCCTACTGTGCTCGAGATTTCAAAGTGGACAAAGCAAATGTTGAACAAAGCATGTAAGGCCTTCAGGGCTAATCATGCAGGATTTGAACATGAAATTATGGACTTAATTCTGAGAATGGACGAAAAACGTCAGGCTCAGATTCAAAATAGGAACGGCTCAAGTTCAGATAAGAAGAAGGGCAAGAAAAAAGGCGAGAACGAAGTGCTTAATGTAATATGTAGTGTTAACTATAAGGGTATTAGCAGGGAGGAAAGGGGCAGGCGAGGCAAGGAAGTGAAAAGATGAAGGCAAAAATTCTTAGTTGGAACATAAATGGGATCAATGATAATAATAAACAAACCACTATTAGTTCACCGGTCCGCAGATGGAAACCTGATATTTTGTGTCTTTAAGAAACCAAAACAGAGCACTGGCCTGCAGGTATGGTTCACTAAGTATGGGGGAACATATGGGTTGAATGGGAAGAATTGAAGGCAAGTGGTATTATTGTTCTATGGGACAAAAGACTATGGAGGTGTATTGATTCCTATCAAGGCAGATTCTCGATAACCTATATCCTTGAAAGCTTGCATGAATATTTCAGGTGGTGCTTTACAGGTGTATATGGTCTGTTAGAATATGTAAATAGTAGTAAAATAACCCAAATCCAATATGTATTAGGAGTATGATAGGTTATGTGTATATATAGGGCTCATTGTATCATGTTTAACATCAGTATATCAAATTTTTTTCGTGCTTTTTCACATGGTATCAGAGCCTTAGTGGTGAGATACATCCGGGAATCAAAATACAAAGCAGAAGTCTGCCGTGCCTTATTTTTCCGGCGACTTTTTCAAAGCTTTTTTACGTTATCTCTCTCCCCGTCAGTGTGGTGCAAAATCCAACACTACCACAAGATCCGTCATAGTCTGGCGACCAAACCCCACTGGACATCTCCGGCAGACACATCCTCACGCGCTCTCACGCGCCTCCAGATCCTCTGGCGCTGGCGGAGCATCAGGCCCACGCGCCGGCGCGTGAACAACTTTTCGGTAGTTTTTTGGAAAATTTTTCTTGAGACAGCCTGTTCGCCTGAGAATTCCGAGCCCACTCATATTTTTACTTTTCAATTCCGACCACTTTGAATTTTTTCCGTCATCTACTTACTTGGGACAAGTACAGGCAGTTATGGAGGAATTTAAGACGTTGATGCCAGTTTCTGCTAGCGTTGCAAAGCAGCAAGAGCAACGACAAAAGTTGTTTCTAGTTCTTACTCTTGTTGGGCTTCCTAATGATCTCGACTCAGTACGCGATCAGATTTTGGCTAGTCCGACTGTCCCCACAGTTGATGAATTATTCTCTCGATTACTTCGCCTTGCTGCAGCACCAAGTCTGGGGTGAACTCATCACAGATACTTGATTCATCTATCATCATATCCTAATCAGTGGACAATCGGGCATCTCATACTATGGAGAATAGACGAGGAGGAAGTCGTTTTGGAAGATCTAGACCCAAGTGTTCTTATTGTCATAAACTTGGTCACACTCGTGATGTGTGCTATTCTTTACATGGTCGACCACCCAAAAATGTTTATGTTGTTCAGACCGAGCCTACTGGTAACCAGGGATTTTCTGTATCTGAAGGGGAGTATAACGAGTTCCTTAAATATCGAGCAAGTAAGCAGACATCTCCACAAGTAGCCTCTGTTGCTCAGACTGATACTTCTGTTGCTGGTAATTCTTTTGCTTGTGTTTCCCAGTCTGGTCCTCTTGAACAATGGGTTGTGGACTCAGCTGCTTCTGATCAACTCTCTGGTAATAAATCCCTTTTGTCAAATATTGCGTATTCACAGTTTCTTCCCAACGTTACTTTAGCCAATGGTTCTCAAACTAAAACAAAAGGAGTTGGACAAGCGAATCCCCTACCCCCTGTCACTCTAGATTCCGTTTTTTATGTCCCTGGCTGTCCTTTTAATCTTGCATCTGTTAGTCGTTTGACTCGTGCCCTCCATTGCGGTATATATTTTATTGATTATTCTTTTATTATGCAGGATCACAGTACGGGACAGACGATTGGAACAGGACTTGAATCAGAAGGACTCTACTACCTTAACTCACTAAAATCCTCCAAGGCATGTCTAGTTGCATAACCTCCGGACCTACTTCACAGTCGTTTAGGACATCCTAGCTTGTCCAAGCTTCAGAAGATGGTGCCTAGTTTGTCTAGTTTATCCACATTAGAGTGTGAGTCATGTCAGCTCGGGAAACATACCCGAGCCTCCTTTCCCGTAGTATTGGCAGTCGTGCAGTATGTTTTTTCTTTAGTTCATTCGGATATATGTGGTCCTAGTAGAGTCAGTCCAACCTTGTGATTTCATTATTTTGTTAGTTTCATTGATGATTATTCAAGATGTACTTGGATTTTCTTAATGAAAGATCGTTCTGAGTTGTTTTCTATATTTCAGAATTTCTGTACTGAAATTAAAAATCAATTTGGTGTTTCTATTCACACTTTTCGCAGTGATAATGCCTTAGAATATTTATCCTCTCAATTTTAGCAGTGTATGACTTCTCAAGGAATTATTCATCATACCTCTTGTCCTTATACCCCTCAGCAAAATGGGGTTGCAGAGAGAAAAAATAGGCACATTATTGAGACTGTTCGCACATTTCTCATTGAATCTCATGTTCCGCTGCGTTTTTGGGGCGATGCAGTTCTCACATCTTGTTATTTTGTTAATCGGATGCCTTCATCTCCCATCCAGAATCAAATTCCGTATGAGGTATTGTTTCCATAGTCACCCTTATACTCTGTTCCCCCTCGTGTTTTTGGGAGCACTTGTTTCGTTCATAACTTAGCCCCTGGGAAAGATAAGTTAGCTCCTCGTGCTCTCAAGTGTGTCTTCCTTGGTTATTCTCGTGTCCAGAAGGGCTATCGTTGTTATTCACCTGATTCTCGTAGGTACCTTATGTAAGCTGATGTCACATTTTTTGAGTCTAAACCTTTCTTTACCTCTTCTGACTATTCTGACCATCTTGATATATATGAGGTTTTACTTATACCGGCCTTTAGGGAGTCTACTATAGCTCCTCCTTCACCTTCCGCCACAGAAGTCTCACCCGAGTCTACTATAGCTCCTCCTTCACCTTCCGCTATAGAAGTCTTACCCATTCCAACCGTTGGAGAGTCTAGTGTGGCTCTTCCTAGACTCCTTGCCACTGAAACTCCACTCTTGACATATCATCGTCGTCCTCGCCCAGCATCCGGCCCGGTTGATTCACGTCCTGCACCTGACCCTGCTCCTACTGCGGACTTATCTCTTCCGATTGCACTTCGGAAAGGTATGCGGACCACCCTTAATCCTAATCCCTATTATTTCTGTTTAAGTTATCATCGTTTGTCCTCACCCTATTATGCTTTTTTATCTTCTTTGTCCTCTGTTTCCATCCCTAAGTCTATAGGTGAAGCATTGTCTCATCCAGGGTTGCGACAGGCTATGACTGACGAGATGTCTCTTTACATACGAGTGGTACTTGGGAGCTCGTCCCTCTTCTTTCAGGTAAATCTACTGTTGGTTGTCGTTAGGTGTATGCAGTCAAGGTTGGTCAAGATGGTAAGGTTGATCGTCTTAAGGCTCGTCTTGTTGCCAAGGGATATACTCAGATATTTGGGCTTGATTACAGTGATACCTTCTCTCCCGTGGCTAAGATAGCATCGGTTCGCCTTTTTCTATCCATGGCTGCTGTTCGTCATTGGCCCCTGTATCAGCTGGACATTAAAAATACGTTTTTACACGGTGACCTTGAAGATGAAGTTTATATGGAGCAACCACCTGGGTTTGTTGCTCAGGGGGAGTCTCGTGGCCTTGTATGTCGCTTGCACCGGTCACTTTATGGTCTAAAGCAGTCTCCTCGACCTGGTTTGGTAAGTTTAGCACTGTTATCCAGGACTTTGGCATGACTCGGAGAGAAGCTGATACTCTGTATTCTATCGACATTCTGATTCGAGTCTCTGTATTTATCTGGTAGTCTATGTTGACGACATTGTTATTATCGGTAATGACCAGAATGGTATTACTAAATTAAAGCAACATCTCTTTTTAACACTTTCAGACTAAGGATCTGGGCACACTAAAGTATTTTCTGGGTATTGAGGTCGCTCAGTCTAGCTCAGGTATTGTGATCTCACAACGGAAGTATGCCTTAGATATTCTTGAGAAGACAGGAATGACAGGTTGTAGACCTGTTGATACTCCGATGGATCCGATTTCTAAACTTCTTCCAGGACAGGGGGAGCCTCTTAGCGATCCTGCAAGATATAGGCGGTTAGTTGGTAAATTAAATTATCTTACAGTGACAAGACCTAACATTTCCTTTCCTGTGAGTGTTGTGAGCCAGTTTATGGTTTCTCCGCGTGATAGTCATTGGGATGCAGTTGTTCGCATTATTCGGTATATAAAATCAACTCCAGGTAAAGGTTTATTGTTTGAGGATCGAGCCCATGAACAGATCGCTGGATACTCCGATGCTGATTGGGCAGGATCGCCTTCTGACAGACGTTCTACTTCTGGATATTGTGTCTTAGTAGGAGGAAATTTGGTATCTTGGAAAAGCAAGAAACATAATGTGGTTGCTCGGTCTAGTGCAGAACAGTGTTGTTAAAAGCGCTCGCTACAGCGCTTTTAGCGTGTAGCGAGACGTAGCGAGGGGCTGACGCCACACAGGCTGCTGTGGCGATGCGATAGTGAATGGCGAGGGCAACAGGCGCGAGGCGAGGCGTAGCGAGGCGCGAGGCGAGGCGTAGCGACGCTATTTTGAAATTACACAGAAATTAAACACATCAGCATAGCAGCTTTACAAAAACAGAAAATTAGGGTTTTCTATCTATTCCACTCTACAAAAACAAAAGCCAGTCGACCATCTTCATCTTCTCTCTTCTCTCGAGTCTCGACCAGCCAGAGCCAGGTATGTTCTTCATCTTCTTTCTTCTTTCTTCTTTCTTCCTTCTTCCTTCTTCTCTCTTTCTTCTTTCTTCTTTCTTCTTTTTTTCCTTCTTCTTCCAGTCGACAGACTAGGTCTTTTTTTTTTCCTTCTTCTTCCAGTCGACAGTGCACTGCTCTCGACCAGTGAAAAAAAACAGAGCACTCGACAGTGCACTGCTCTTTTTTATTTTTTCCAGTGATTCAGTCCCTCTGTTTTTTTTTTCAGTCTTGTCTACTGTTCTGTTGAGTGTTGACTGTCGAGTCGACTGTTCTGTTTTCAGTCGCACACTCGCACTCGCACTGCTCTGTTTTTTTTTTCAGACCTGTCTTCTCTGAAAAAAAACAGAGCAGTCAGCACCACTCGACCGCTCGACCAGTGCACTGCTCTGTAACCTGCACAGATAAAACAAGAAAAATTAATCTGCAATTTTGCTAAGTTGCTTAAATTTATTTGATTTATTGCTCTATTTTTCTTTAACTTATGAATCTATTATGAGTTTATTACTATCTATTTGAGTTCTTAATTTTTAAATTGATATATTTATTAACATATTATTGTTATTGAGTTTTTAGTGTTATATATATATATATTGTTTTTTTTATAAATTGTCACCTCACATAAAAAAGGCGAGCGCTTCGCTGCGCGCCTCTCGCCTCACTGAAGCGAGTCCTCGTCGCTATTTGTCGCCTCGCGCTATCAAAAACACTGGTGCAGAAGCAGAATATCGAGCAATGGCTATGGCGACATGTGAGCTAGCTTGGATCAAACAGTTGCTCAAAGAGCTGAAATTTGGCGATGTTAGTCAGATGAGACTTGTGTTTGATAATCAAGCTGCTCTTCATATTGCGTCAAATCCAGTGTTCCACGAGAGAACTAAGCACATTGAGATTGACTGTCACTTTGTCAGAGAAAAGATACTCTCGGGAGATATTGCTACAAAGTTTGTAAAGTCAAATGATCAGCTTGCAGACATTTTCACCAAGTCCCTCACTGGTCCTCGTATTAACTACATATGTAACAAGCTCGGTACATATGATTTATATGCACCAGCTTGAGGGGGTATTAGAATATGTAAATATTAGTAAAATAACCCTAATCCTATATGTATTAGGAGTAGGATAGGTTATGTGTATATATAGGGCTCATTGTATCATGTTTAACATCAATATATCATATTTTTCCCGTGCTTTTTCACATGGTCCACATTCAAATATAGAGAGGGTGGAGTTTTGGCGGGAGCTGGGAGCAGTGAGGGGGCTATGGGGGAACAATGGGTGATCGGTGGCGATTTTAATGTATGCAGGTTCGAGTATGAACGCTTCAACTGTACCAGAAGATCTAGAGCTATGGGGAACTTCTCAGACATTATATTAGACCTTGAATTAATCGACCTACCTCTTTTAGGGGCACAATATACATGGTCAAGGGGAGAGGATTCTCTACAGGTCTTCAGAATTGATCGCTCTCTGATCTCCTCGGAGTGGAATGAAAGTTTCAAAGCTATCAAACAGATAGCACTTCCAAGGGTTATCTCTGATCACAAGCCATTACTACTGGAGTGTGGTGAGTGGGAAGCAACATCATCCTACTTTAAGTTCGAGAACATGTGGCTGCAGCAAGATGGATTCATTGACATGATAAAGAATTGGTGGCAGAACTGCATGATCAGTGGCTCGCCTGATTTCATTCTCGTCCAAAATTTGAGGAACCTGAAGAAGGATATTAGCAAATGGAACAGGGAGGTTTATGGCAGAATGGATGTTAGAAGAGACAAAGCACTTGATGAACTTTCAGTCCTTGAGCAGGCCATAGAAAACGGAGTCTCTACACAATCTGAAAAACAAAGAATTCCGAGTTTGAAATTGGAGCTGCAGAACTTGGCCAAAACTGAGTAGATCTCGTGGAGACAAAAGTCTAGATGTCGGTGGCTCAAGGATGGAGATAGGAACACTTAATACTTCCATTAATTGGCCAATTCAAATAGAAGACACAACAGTATAGACAAGCTCAAGGTGGGTAGTGAAGTAATTGATGACAAGGAGTTGATCAAGGAAGAAATCCTAAATTACTACCAAAACCTGTATACTGAAAATGTAGTTTGGAGACCTACAACAAATTTTGAGGAGGTGTCCAGAATTTCAGCAGTTGACAACGAAATGCTAGAAGCAGTTTTCAGTGAAGAAGAAGTCCATGCTGTTATCCAGTCTTGTGCACCAGATAAAGCACCAGGTCCAGATGGTTTTACTATGGTTTTTTTTCAAAAAGCATGGGACTTTATCAAGCCAGAAGTATTGGGGGCTCTCAACCACTTCCACCAACACTGCCAAATGATCAAATCATGCAATGCTTCATTCATCGCACTAATTCCCAAGAAGAAAGGAGCTATAGTTGAGAGACTATAGGCCAATTAGCCTCATTGGAAGTGTGCACAAAATTATCTCAAAGCTTCTAGCAGAGAGATTGAAGAAGATATTGGCAAGGTGGTCTCTTCCCATCAAAATGCATTCATAAAACAAAGACAAATCACAGAGGCCTCACTGATTGCCAATGAAACCCTCGACTGGAGGATTAAAAGTCGTGAACCTGGTGTGATGTGCAAGCATAGAAAAGGCATTCGACCAACTAAATTGGTCCTATCTCATCTCTATTCTTAGGAAAATGGGATTCGGAGACAGATGGATATGATGGATCAGATTCAGCATCTCAACTATGAAATACTCAGTGATGGTCAATAGGGGTCCAGTGGTTTTTTTCTCTCCTCAAAAAGGGATCAGACAAGGAGATCCCCTCTCCCCCTTTTTGTTCATTATAGCAATGGAAGGACTGAGCAAAATGTTGGGTAAGGCCAATCAATTGCAGTGGATTCAGGGCTTCAAAGTGGGTACTAACATCGGAAACTCAGTCACAGTGTCACATTTGCTATATGCTGATAATACACTCATCCTTTGTGAGCGTGCTACATCACAACTTTTGTATTTGAATTTGACACTTCTCCTCTTTGAAGCACTATCAGGTATACATATCAACATGTTGAAAAGTGTCATGTACCAGGTCAATGATGTGCCTAACCTAGAAGTTCTGTCCAACATTATGGGTTGCACAATTGGGTCTTTTCCCACCACCTATCTAGGTCTCCCTCTTGGTGCCAAATACAAGAACACTGAAATTTGGAATGGGATCATTGGAAAGTTTGAAAAGAGATTGGCAGCTTGGCAGATGCAGTATCTCTCCATGGGTGAGAGACTAACTCTCATCAATAGTGTCCTTGATAGCATCCCCACTTACTATATGTCATTATTTCCCATCCCTAGCAGGGTACTTAAGAAACTAGACAAGATCAGGAGAGACTTTCGCTGGGAAGGAAACAACATCTCCCACAAATATCATCTCGTCAAGTGGTCCAAAGTCACACAATCAAAAAGCAACGGAGGCCTGGGTATTAGAGATTTGGCCTCGCACAACAAAAGTCTGCTCATGAAATGGCTATGGAGGTTCGGTACAGATGAGTCAAGCCTTTGGAAAAAAGTAATTCTTGCTAAACATGGTAGAAGGGCAACTGGAGAACAAATACATCTACGTCATCTCATGGGGTTGGCCCTAGGCAGCACATCAGCAAGTTGGGAAATGAATTTTTTGAGCAAGTATCTTTCAAGGCTGGGAACGGTCTGAACATTAGTTTCTGCAAGGATAAATGGTTAAACAATATTCCACTCATAGAGGTCTATCCAAATTTAATCCATATTGCACAAGATAAGGACTCTTCTATTGCTCAAAACAGATGTGGAAACAGTTGGAATGTATTATTCAGAAGATATGTTCAAGATTGGGAGTTAGATAGTGTGTTAGAATTACTAGCTAGCCTGGAGAGGTGCACTATTGATGAAACCAAAGCCGATAGACTAAGTTGGGGAGACAACAAACTTTTCACTGTGAAGGAATGCTACTAGCTTTTAAGTTCTCAGATTCAGATAATTGATTCCTGGCCTTGGAAGCAAATCTGGAAGACCAAAATGCCTACAAAGGTCATCTGCTTCAGCTGGATTGCGCTTAAGGAAGCATGTTTAACACAAGACAATCTTAACAGACGGGGTTTTAAATTGGTAAATAGATGCTATATGTGTCAAAGCAGCTCCGAGTCAGTCATCCATTTGTTTTTGCATTGTAGAGTGGCCAACGATCTATGGAGTATGTTCTATTCTCTCTTTGGCATTCAATGGGTCATGCCACAGCATGTTGGTGAAGCATATGCAAGCTGGAGCCTATGGAGAGTTAAAAAGACCATCATGAAAATCTGGGTGGTGATCCCTGCAGTTATATTTTGGTGCTTATGGAATGAAAGGAATCATAGATGTTTTGATGGAATCTCAACTCCAACGCGCTCTCTTAAAGATTGATGTCTGATTAATCTTTTTTGCTGGAATAACTTAACTCCTGCAATTAGGTTTGATTAATTTTTTGATTTTGTTAGTTCCCTGATGATGTGAAGGGGCTAACAAACTAGTTTCTTGGAGCTCTAGAGCTTCTGTTATTTTGTAACTCCGCATCTTCTTGATGCCTTTTATTAATGAAACACCTTACTTCATCAAAAAAAAAAAAAAGAACTAGAAAATAGTTGAAATCCAATAACAAAATTAGTCAATAAGCCTCGATGCTATTAAATACGGAAGGATAGTATGAAAATAGCATTAACCACCAGCAGTCTAAGGCCAACCCTATCGAACTAGCCTTACCCGACAGTGTTTGGAAAAACGACCGCTCCGTCGCTTTAAGAGCGAGGCGACGCGATCGTGTGAAGCGCACGTTTCAGTGAAAAAAGCGACAAGGCGACGAAACGAGTGAATCGATCGCTTCCTGTTTAAAATTCGCAGTTGGGCCATTTAAAAAAAGATTGGGTCTGTTTGTAAATTATACAAAATAGATTCCTAAGCTCGCTATTGCATATCCTCGACAAAACGGAGTGTAAATAGACTCCTTCTCTCTTCTTCATGGCAAAACTAGGGTTTCTGCCATTTCTCCGGTCCAGCCGTCCAGGTAAATTCTTTTTCTCCTTCTTCTTATTTTTTTTCTTTCTTCTCTCTTTCTTCTTCTTCTCTTCTCTTTTTTTCACTTTTTTCTCGTTCAACGTCTGCATAACTAGGGCAGGCGCTGTTCTCTTTTTATCCCCTTTCATTCTTCTTAATTTTAATATGTATTTTAGTTTATAAAATTACTTATTATATATGTGTTATATTTTTCAGTTTATTTGATTTTTTAATGTGTATTTCGGTTTATAAAATTAATTATTTCATACATGTTATATTTTAGTTTCTTTGATTTTTTAATATGTATTTTAAGAATTGCGCTTCACTTCATTAAAGTGTGCGTTTGGCCTTTGAAGCGAGCCGAGCCCATGTTACTTTTTTGCGCTTCGCGCTCTAAAAAACACTGCACCCTAGACTCGACTACGTCCTAACCTACAACCCTAATGCTCGACCTCCACATCTTCCTAGCAAGGGCCATGTTCTTGAAAATCTGCAGCAACGCCATGTCTTGTCTAATCACCTTTCCTCAATGCTTCTTAGGCGCCCTCTACCTCTTCTCGAACCTGCCAAGACCAAACCCTCACACCTCTTCACCGGAGCATCGGCTCCTCCTCTGCACGTGTCGGAACTATTTGAGCTTTGCTTCCCCCATCTTGTCATCCATAGAAGCCATACCCTACCATCTCCCTAATAACTTCATTCCTAATCTTATCCATCCTGGTATGGCCGCACATCCACCTAAAGGTGACAAACGGGTCTACCGGGCCGGTCTGGGTCGTGAATTTTTCGACCCGTCCGGGTTCCGGGCCGGGCCGGGTTGAACAGTGACGGGTTCGTAGCGGGCTGGGTTAGTTCGGGTTAAAATGGAACCATACGGGTTACGGGTTGAAGGGGGCCGGGCCGGGTTTAGTATATTTTTAATTTTTTTTGGAATTAAGTATAAATATTAAGTTATAATTATATTAATACTTTGTAATAATTGAATGAAAACAAGTAAGATGGGAAAAAATTGCACTTATTGCAAGTATTACTTTATTTCTCAATTTCAAGTTGAAAAAGTAGAAAATGAAATGTTTACATTTTTTCTAACAAGTAAACTAGTAATTTCAAATGTTTTGCATCGCCCTAGCAAGTTCATCATAATCAATATGAACCGATTGACCTTCTTCTGGGGAGTTAAATTCGGATGGATTTCCATGGGTTAATATATCCCCAAGTTCCTCTTCTTCTGGGCTATCAACATCTTCCTTTCCTTGATTTCTTCGTTCTGATCTAATCCAATCTCTGAAACATACTAAAACTTCCAAAGCATTGCTTCCCAATAAGTGGCGGGTGTCTCCAAGTTGTTGTCTTGCTTGGCTAAATGCACTCTCCGATGCAACAGTAGAAATTGGCACATTCAGCACGTCCCGAGCCATAGCGAAAAGAACAGGAAATTGCTTTTCATTTTCATGCCACCATCCCAACGGGGAAAAGTCCTTTGTGCGAGGCTCATTTTGCTTCTGCAAGTAGAATTGAAGCTCATCAATATTTCTACTACTAGTTTGAGTGTTAGAAAATGTAGAAAAAATATTAAAACTATCAATGTCTTCATCATCCACATTAGCAGAACTGCTACATTGCATAGCGGGATTAACATTGCCAGAAGCACGAGCAGTATTATCACATTCATTTGCATAATAATTATATAGTTGTTGTAAATATTCATTTAGTTTGTTCATAGAATCATATAAATTTGGGGTTTCAGTTTCTCCAATCTCCATATAAGTATATAAAGCATTCATTAATTGGTGACAATCACCCATTTTAATAGAAGGATTTAAAACTGCACCAATTAAGTAAATCAGAGGAATTGGAAAGAAATATTTTTTGAATTTCGCTTGCATTTTTTCAACATCCATATATTTTTCTTTCTTCTTAAATTCATATAGTAGCAAAGAAATTTCAGCTATATGTACTAAAGCCATAGTAACAGTGGGGTAATATGCGCCAGAAAACACAACAGTAGCAGTATAAAATTTATGTAAAAATTTAACAACATTTTTAATGACCTCCCAAGTATCACTTGTTAACATACGCCTAGGATCAGTACAATGTGCATTAGCAACTTCAGTTATAGGAAATCTATATTTGTAGCAGCATTTTAAAAATATATATGTATAATTCCATCTAGTAACAATTTCGTCTGGCATGAATCTAGGTTTAAGGTTATACTGGATACACTTAGTCTTAAATTCTTTTATTCTAGATTGTCTATTATTTCCTTGAATAACACCAACTGCTCTTCTAGCATGAGTAATCTCAACTGAAAATAAATCAAGGCCACTTTTAACAATTAAATTATAAACATGACATGCACACCTAACATGAAAAATATCATCAAGAGGTGGTTGCAAATGCAATTTTAAAATTGAAACTGTAGCATTATTGTTTGAAGCATTATCAAAAGATATACACAAAACTTTTTGGTTTAGATTATAAAATTCAACAACTTCAACAATTGTACTACTTATAAACATAGCAGTATGACTCTGATCTTCATCATATTTAAAAGCGATAATACGTTTTTGCATACAAGTATTATCATCTATCCAATGTCATGTAATTGTCAAATAATCATTTCCATTAACAACATGACCAATATCAGAAGTTAGACATACTCTAGAAGGAAGGTGACTAAACAAATAACGTATGTATGTTTGATATTGTCCATGAAGTCTAAAGATATCTGCTCTACAAGTACTTCTAGGGATACATTTAAATAAAGGATTGTAAATCCTTTGAATATACATAATAAGATAAGATGAAGAAGCAAAAGAAAAAGGTAAACAACCCAAAGTAATCATTTTTGCTAATTCCTCACGATCCCTCATTTTATCATATTTTAGTAGACCTCCAGTAGTAGGGTTAATAATTGTTTGACTTCCATCCCCGTTATTGCCCCATTCTATGGTATGGATAGACGTCATATGTCTAGTAAGTGTCCCAGTCCCCCCTAAATTTTCTCCGGTCAAATGTTTAAAAGTTTCGTTACAAAGTTTGCACTTAACTCTGATAGCACCTTCTATTATTTCAAAAAATTTCCATACCGGACTTCTTCTTTTACGATTAGAAGTTGGAGCCACTGGTGGTCTACTACCCCTTGTAGCACTAGCAACTCCAACTCCAATACTACCAACATTTCCACTACTATGTGTAGGTGGTATCTCTTCTTCTATTTCAATTTCATTATCTTCTATTCCAAAATCTTCTTATAATTGTTCATAATCAATCTCTACATCTTGCAAATTAGGCGATGATTCAGAAACATGTGTTATTGGGTCATTACTATTACTACCGGAAGCTACAGGACTACCTCTTTTTAATTTCCACCCCTACCAGTAACTTTTCTACACGCTCTTTTAGCAGCATTAAACATATTGTAAAAATGAAAATATAAGCTAAAATTAAATATGCAATTAAAATATTAAATAAGAGAAAGAGTTGGAGGGAGTGCACCGAATTCGACAATAAATTGAGCACTTGATTACGCAAATTCGGTGTTACCACGAACAAACGTCAAGCAAGTATTTCAATTTTGAACTTCAAGCTTCAAATTCCGAATGACAAATTGCGGTAAATTAAATTCGGGAAAAGAGAGACAAATAAAGTTATAAATTTAGAATATGAAATCTTGCAAATTGAAGGGAAGAGAGAGATTGATAATTTGAGAATTGAGATTGAGATAATAATTTTGAGTGAAGAAATGAAGAAGAGATGAATATAGATTTTAAGAAGGGTTAATATTGTAAATTAATAAATACAAAAAATAATGAAAAAATGGCCATTTTTGCAAAGTTGTCCGTTGGCCAACGGATCTGTACCGTTGCCAACGGTAATGTGGGCCCCACAAATTCAAAAAAAAAAAATTTACCGTTGAACCGGGCCGGTCTTACCGGTTCACGGTACTGTTTACACAAGCCGGTCCGGTGTGAGACGTCCTTGTTGATCTCTCTGTTCCCCTGGATAATTGACCCCAAGTACTTAAAACTACTTCTCTTGGGGATGGCCTGTGATCCAAGCCTCACGTCCATGCTCACTTCCCCCGACTCGATGCTGAACTTGCACTCCTGATACTCTGTCTTAGTCTTGCTCAACTTGAAACCCTTAGACTCAAGGGTAAATTTCCAAACCCCCAGCCTGTTGTTAACGCCGCCTCGCATCTCATCAGTCAGAACTATTTGTTAGCAAGTAACATACACCATGAAACCTCCCTTGAATATGGTGTGCCAGTGCGTCTATCACCAGGGCAAATAAGAACAGGCTGAGCATAGATTCTTGGTCTAACCCCATAACAACCGGGAAATGTTCAGTTGCCTCCCACTGTCCTCCCACTGTGATATAATCAAGTTAAGTTTTCCTCCATGATTCAATCCATGATAAGTGATATCCAGTCAAATAATACAAGTTTGAAAAATGAAGATGCTTTTGAAACTAGTTACATGTTAACTTAATAGCATATGTCTATTTACCCTTTTCCATTTACTTGTTTATGATTGAACAGAGCTTTGTGGGACATGGAGACTCAATAAATGAAATTAGGACTCAGGTCCTGAAACCATCTCTTGTAGTATCTGCCAGCAAAGTATGTACCTCAAGTATCCTTCTTGTTGTCTTATTTCTTCTTCCACGAGGAAATTTTATTTCTCTTAAATGGGTTACTTCTTGCACTGTTGCAAGATGCATGTAGAATAAAGATCAATTTTGGAACTGTTTCATATGGCATATTTTAATCATTGAGATTTGGCCAGGATGAATCTGTTCGCTTGTGGAATGTTCATACTGGAATATGCATTTTGATATTTGCTGGTGCTGGGGGTCACCGGAATGAAGTACTCAGTGTGGTAAGTTACTGTATTTACTGCAGTCCCACTCCAAGTATGGAGCTGGTAACAAAGTAACGTCTTTCGCATCTATTGTCAAGAATAATGTGAACTAGGATGTTGAGCATATCAGCTGGTTTTGATGGTTGTAGGACTTCCATCCTTCTGACATATATCGTATTGCTAGCTGTGGAATGGATAATACTGTTAAGATCTGGTCAATGAAAGGTAAATATGTAGTCATTTTCATTTTCCTGTAGATTGTTGAAATGACATATGATATACGACTAAATGAATGTCATCACCTACTAGAACATTGAGAAAGAAAAAAAAAGAGTGATCTCTAGTGGAAAAACTTGTGATTGTTTTTGTTCTCAAGGTTTGTCCTGAACCTTCCTAATGGTATTAATATTGTTGTTGATGTGGTCCTGTACTTTTTCCCAATTTGATGATGTCACCTATATTCTCTGATCCTGGCACGACTTCTGGGAGGTGCTAAACTAATGACTTGCACCCTAATGTATAGGATAGAATACATTGAATTTATTAAGAGATATTTCCATTAGGATATTTCTATCACAAGTGTGAAAATGATGTAAATAAGTCAAAGATTTGCTTGTTATAAATGCACCAAGAAATGCACCAACTACCTAGAAGGAAATATGAGTCAGCATGCACTTCTCCTAGACATTGCATATGTTGAGAATGCTTGTCACCTAGACTACTTTACTACCCATATATGGTCATATGTATCAGCAAATAATCTACTGTTCCTGATAGGTGGATGCAGAGTTGGTTGTGGATCAGACTTGTACTGCATCATCTACTCCATTGATGCTCAGTGGTTTCGAATTTGAAAACTAAAATGTAACATCAATTTAAGCTAGCAATTCTTTTCTGATCACCTTCTTGTTGCAGAATTCTGGACATATGTGGAGAAATCGTTTACTTGGACTGATCTTCCTTCCAAGTTTCCCACAAAATATGTACAGTTTCCAGTGAGTATTCGTCTTGTAGCTTCTCACATTCTCCGCTATTTTTTTTCTTCTGAAAGTTTTATTGGGCAACTTTTGCTTGCTGTAACCCCCTCTTTATCATTTCAGATATTCATCGCATCAGTTCATTCCAACTATGTTGACTGTACCAGATGGCTTGGTGATTTTATTTTGTCCAAGGTGAATAGCATGACCTGCTCATGACCTAGCGTTCTTTCTTTCTTTTCTCTAACTGTTCTGCTATATGAATTCTTGATTGGCACTAGCTTCCTTTCCCCTTAACAAGAGAGGGAAAATCGGAAAACCTGAGAACCTCTGTAAAATCAAAGACTAGCTTGAATTACTTTTTTTAACCCCCGAGATGTCTACCTCAAGTTGGAAATGACATGTTAATTGTTTGATGATATGTTCTCTTTTTTAACATATTGTTGTCATATTTTTACCTGTACTGATCCATTAAATTTGTCGGAACTCAGAGTGTTGACAATGAAATTGTATTATGGGAACCAAAGATGAAAGAGCAGTCTCCTGGAGAGGTTAGAAATCATGATCCTGGAATCTCTTTTTGATAACTATATTAAACATTGACACTAAACTTCCTAATGTATATTGCTCTGTTTTTAGGGTACAGTTGACATCCTTCAAAAGTATCCTGTCCCAGAGTGTGATATTTGGTTCATCAAGTTTTCATGTGATTTCCACTACAAAGCAGCAGCAATAGGTAATACGAAGTTTTAATCAAAATATATCATGTCCCGACTTAATGAGCGTTTGTCATCATTGTTTCTACTAAAGAATTTACTGCTCGTGCAACACCATGTTGTTGCTGAGGTTGGTGATTAGTAACTTGTGACCATCTGGAATCAAGATTATGAAAATTTGAGAATAAAATAAAATGAAGAAACTACATATGCGCGGTCAGCATGCATGCTATGTTTCTCCTTGCAAGTTTCCTTCCAAGCTTGTACTCGAATGAACCCTTTGACCTTAAATTTAACAGGGAATAGGGAAGGCAAGATCTTTGTCTGGGAATTACAAACCAGTCCACCAGCTATGATTGCAAGGTTGATCTCCATTCATGCACCACTACCTAGTTTCTGATCCTTCTCATTTATGGTTTGGATTTCAAGTGTTTGTGCTTCATTTTTACAGGTTATCTCATGTCCAATCTAAGTCTCCAATTAGACAGACTGCCATGTCTTTTGATGGGAGGTTAATATCCAAGAACACTTTAATTGCTTCTTCTGTATGTTCTTTCGCAATCTGTGCATTAATTAATCAATGTCTTTTTTCTTCAGCACCATACTTAGCTGCTGTGAAGATGGGACTATATGGCGCTGGGATGTGGTAGCAACTTCTTGAGCTTTTCATTAGGGGTTTGAGCAGGACACCTGTCTTAATGTTTCAATTAGCAGCAGCTGCCAAAGACATTTGACAGTGATGGGAGACTTTTATTGAATATGGTACTTGAAGGATCCAGAACATATCTAACATGCAAGCAAACCTGCCAAATGCTACTTTAGTTTATCTCTAACCTCTTTCTTGTGAAACTAATTTAATGTACTAGTGAATTAACTTGTACTTTTACTGCTGAAGATGCATGTAGTTGTTAATTTTTGTAGTGGCAAAACTTCAGTGTTGCCTTGAATGGAAAGTTCTGGGTTTTGTTTGCTAATTAGGTGATACTAGTCTTACCTTGTCTGAATTGGCACTCTCTTCTGATAGACTTTTTCCAGTTTTTCACTCTGACGTGTTGCTAAAAGAAATTTTAGAAGTCGCATCTAAGTTGGCGTATGTACTAGACATAGTTGCATCAGCTCACTCTTGCTTATGGCTAGCTTTAACGTAGGACACCAACCGTACTTAGGATGTGTGAATATGATGGTCTTAAAAACTGAAAATCTTTACTTGTCTCGTGCAGGTTGTCCCGTCCATTAAAAAACGACTTTACTCTTTAGCGAGATGAAAATCCTAGTTATTGCAGCAAAGGGGGTACCGGGATTTTGGTCTATTGGTAAAAATGCCAAAAGATGTCAAAACTTTTTTGATTAAAATAACTAATAATAAGGATGAGGTCAATCTTAGTCAAGCACAATAAAATCTAGATCAAATGATGGAATGGGCAAATAAGGTGAAAGATATAATAAGTATATTCAAATCCAATAAAAGCTCATAAATACGAAGATTTAAATGCACAAGTGGAACTGTCACAGATGCAATCGGTGTAAGGGAGAATAAGTGTGGGATGATTGGGGAATCTTAGTATTTTCTCCGATAAACAAGACTTGTTCTTTATTTCAATCTCAGATGATTCCTTTATAAAAGTGTTCTCCCCTATTTTTGTTATATCCCCTTCCTATTTATAAGGGACAATCTCCCCAAAAACCCTAAAAAGTACAATACAGAGAATATTAGAAAAGCATATTCTTATTGTCTCCCACTAGATGTACACTGTTGTGGACGTTATGCATCAACTAATCGCCCTCAGTCGTTACCTTCCACCACGACGACCCTCATACGGTGCATCATGATACCCTCATTCCTCATCCTACTTGGGGAGAATAAAAAACCTCCTTATCGGAATTGGTCTCGTCCGATGAGGGAGGCTCCAGAAGGAGAAGAAGCGGACGGAGACTCCGAGGGTTAGGGGATAGGTTTGGTCGAGAATTTCATTACCTAAGTACGCCACTATAGCTTCGGCTTTCGCTGGCGGGCTTTCGTCATCCATATCCATCACTGTCAGGCTTACCGACTCCACTTCAACTGCACTTCCTGAAGCTGATGGAAGTACGCTCAGATGAAGAAGTCCCGGTTCCGCTATTCTTTGGTGGCCAGATTTGGACCCATATACATATTATGTGTGCATTAGATGCATGTCTATGATCTTGAGCTTATATAGGCAAAAACTTTAAAGATGGACTCATGATCCATCGAATGTCGAACTGTATGACACGACTATGCAAAAAAAAAAATGCTGTAGCAAAGCAAAATCAATCTGTATATCACTGACTCGGGCATTTCTCGATTACCCAAAACAAAATTATTGTAGCAAAGGAAAATTAATGATGCTCAATGTGGCCAACATAATGATCTTGCATTTACTGATGGCAAAATACAAAAATAAAATATAAAGACACCCTTATATAAGTGGGTGATGAATTCGATCATACATCAATACAAAATTTTCTATGCAACCGCGGCTTTTTTTTTTTACATTTTCTCGCTGTGCTACACGCTCAACATATTTCGGATAGTACATATCTACAACAAAGAATGGCTAACCTGTATGAAACTTGAACTATAGAAAAACAACATACAATAGAGAGAATTTTGGGAGAGGAGAATTGAATCAAACTTGAGTTCGCAACCGCATCAATAGTTTCTGCATATTCTCCAGTTTCTGACTCAGCTCTTTAAAATCATCAACAGAAGATGTAGAACTACCTAGTTCAACACTTAGAGCAGCACATTTGGTCTGTGATTCCTTGATTAACTCTTCAACAGAAGCTACTGTTGACTCTATACATGAGTTCCGGCTTCCACCAGTTAAATTTGATGACGGACTTAGTCCTATACTACTGCTGCTACTATCCCTGCTGAGTTTTTCAGGGGTAAATATTCTATCGAAGCTTTCACTTCCTGCAAGAATTCATTGGTCCAAGTCACTAAATCATCAACCAAAATACAAAGCATTAGGACAATTAATCTGACAAGTCCAGAACAAGGCCATGAGATAGCATCATTTACTAAATGTCTAATATGCACTATCCTACAAACATGGCTTGCTCATCGTTGAAGGGAACTTTTTGGAGCCGAGCTCAGCTTTTTTACGGCAGAGACTCTATTGTAGCAATTATACGGACACGAGCTACTGATTCAGTAAACTTACAACATTTAAGTTTAGAATCTCAAACTACAGAATGAAGAGATATATGGTGAAAACAAAGTTTCAAATAAGATGCAAAACTTACCTAAGTTACTGAGTTGACTGATTGCTCCTGGGCCGATAGAGCCTTCTAACTTAAGTACCCGCAGGATTCCAGCAGCAATCCGACCCATAGAGTCAACCTCAGACTTGCACAAGAAAACAAGGTACTGGAGCTCAGCCTTCGTCACCACTGCCTCAATCTGCCAAATACAACATACTTAATGCATAGACAGAGCAGGAAGATAAAAATCAAAAGGACAAACTCACAAAATCTTCGTACCGGCTGTTTGACAGAGAATTTCAAGTTTTCGACAATCCACTTTCCCATTCCATCATCAATATTGTCTTCGGCATTCACTATGTCTACTTCGATGTTCATACCTCCAAATGTCTCAGCGGTCTCTTTAATAGGTCCTGCAGGACTAACATCTCGCAGGATACTCTGTCGAGAGCGCGGTTTTAAGATCTGCAGACCTTCCACACCAACCTGCAACAGTTCGTAGACTTGTTACTTGTCTAAAAAAGCTGCATGAATCGAAAATGATTGTGAAAAAGAGAACAACAGCAATTAGTTATTTGCATAAATACCAAGGTAACATAGTAATCTGTTCATGTGCTCACCTCAACAGACAAGGGCCACAACTGACAAAATTAACCCAAACATTAAAAAAAAAAAAACACCTAAGAAGTATTTGGAACCTCTGAAGCTATAAAGATAGGTGCAAAACTATGAAATAATTACTGCCATGTTTCTTGTCTAAGCATTGTTTTACAGCTATTGTCAAAAATCTCAACATGCAATAACTGCTCAAAACAATAGCTACCCTGCAAGATATAAAGTACCTTATAACACGAGTCAAGTTTTATCAATTTCCACAGAGGCAAATACATTGCACAATAAGAATAAAGTGCTTACAGTAATCAACTCGAGGGGGTATCTTTTCTTGCCAGACAATTTTCTGCTGCCATCTGTTACATGCTTAGAGCTGCTTGCTTTGACACAAATGTTGTGGAAAGTTGTGTGCCAACACCTCTCTTCTCTGATGGAATCTTCATGATCACAGAACCACCACTTTTCTGCTGCTTCTTGTGCACCTTCCAGAGCAAATAACCAATCTTTGAATTCGATGGATATATCCACATCATCAGGTGTTTCCAATTGTAATCTTCCAGTGTACTTTCCATCTGGAAAGAAGAAAAGTATGAAGAAATGAGATGACCATCGAACAAAAAAAGCAAAGTTAATCACTGAACACATAGACAACAAAGAAAATGAATACTCATCCATCCCGAATTGCCTGTGCCTAATTTTTAAGTTGTTCAAAAACACTTTAACACATTCAAAAAAAAAACAGAATTTTGGACCACCTATACTCTTTTAGATATCATTTTTTCCTCTAATTTATTGTTTTTAAGCATAAAATTCAAACCATGGCTCCACATGTTTCCTCGCAAGTACTTAAAAGCTCATATTTTCAACTCTTTTCTTAATGATCATGCCAAACCAAAAGTGCACAACCGAATTCGGATGGCAGGAGCATATAACATCATAAGTTGAAGAGTCTAACCGTCTTCAAGGTCATTGATGGTGGGAGGCGTTGCTTTCAAAAGTTTAGACAAAGGCCCAGCAGACAAATGCTCCAAACCTTTAGTAAGCCCTTCCCCAGGACCACCATCTGGCCCAAGAATTCCAAACCTGTGAAGTAAGGCTTCTGTGTAATTCATTCCTCCCCCAAGGCGGACACCAGCAATACAAGCTGAAACATTTAGACTGTGACACTCCATGTCATGTGTTTTATATGGAATCACCTGTACCATTTTTATGTCCAAGAAGGGAACTAAAACAAAGTTGCCATTTGATTGATTGATCTTCCTGTTTTGCACCCAAAAGACAGATCTAAGTTGACATACATTCCCTATCAACTGGCCATTTTGGTTTGAAGTCCACGCCAAGCCGTTCTCACATGGCAAGCTACTCAGAGTGTCTGCACAATCAACTTCAACACTTTCCCAAAGCAAACTTGATGAAATGGCTATAGCACCACCCAAGGTTCTATGAGTAACTTTGACGGACAGCTCTTTGCCTATAAATTGAACCAAAGGCATTCCTGACATGTCAGTGGAAGAAGACTCCAAAAATCTTAGACGCAGATCATTCACGGCTAAACTTACAGCAGTATCACCGGGAACTTTTTCACCTAATGATCCACCTGAAGATTTTTGACTTACTTCCTCGTGCGAATTGATCCTCCCAACTACTGCCATCTTTTCGCTTATCCTCCCAAAATATGTGTAAAAATCTAGGACAAAAAATAATTGCTCAACCGAAGTGTTGGAGAAGTACTGCTGACAGGCAACTCCCACTCTGACAATTCCTCCAGGGGGCGGGACATTTGTTAAAGGGCTTCCATCTGCAGTAGCCATAGCTATTTCAAGGCAAGCACCTTTCAGCTCAACACATCTCCATAAATTTGAAGATAATGTAAGAGAATTTTGGAGTCCAGTTGCATCATTACATGTTTGTAGAGATAAACTAATGACTGAAGCACTAGCACTCAATTTCTTCTGGCTACCATCAATTGGTTGATCTTCCCATAGACAGAAGCATGCCGGATCCTTCTCGAGGTGTAGCAGCCCGAGCTTAAGAGCGGGTGACTCAGAAAGGACTAAATCTTCAATATGAAGTCTTGCCCCACCAAACAAACTCTGACAAGTGTTATTTTCACCTGAAACGGTATGATTTGGTGTTCCCATGTCTAATGGGACAGTAATATCTATCCCCTTAAGATTGAATGTAAGGGAGTTAATAGAGAAATCTGATAGAACTACTCCAGGATTCACTACAATTCCATCCGCTAAAAACGAACATATCCTCAAACATGATTCTTCCTGAAGATGAAGCTGACAACCAATCAAGAATAACAACATAAGTTCATCAGGTAGTCAAAAGAAAAAGACAATATTAGGTTGTTATCTAGAATAGTATATGAATACCATAAGGGGCTGACAATTGATAACTGTGGTAGAGGCAAGAATTGGTGGAGATGGTGAAGGCTTGAGCTGAAGAGAATGGAGAGATATCAGGGGGACGCCAGCACTGAAGTTCCCCTGTTGGTCCCCTAGAGGATATATGGGAGGACAAAAATCTTTACCTGGATTAAGTAACAAGAGAAATACGTCAAATTCAACCATATATTCTAGACTAAGCTTTCTATCCAGACAAAATATTTCCTCCAAAATTCATTACAGTACCAAAGTCTGGAATGTGCAAAACATCATCAGACTCCGCCAGCTCTGATGGTTGCACCAAGGTGCATGGAGGGTGTGAAAATGTATCCCTGCATTTCAAGCAATTGGTGCACTTAGAACGTGCTATGAAAATTAAATTCAACTCTTAACTTCCAGCAAAAGAATTTTTCAGGGACGACTTTGTATCCACTTAACCAGATTGTTATGAAATAACGGATCCCTAATCTGACTAAATTAGAGTTTACTTTTTTCCAGCAAAAGATAAAATTATTTTTGAGAGACTTGGCTCCGTATTCCTCTTGCCATAAGGGTAAGATAAGAACTGTAAAAACCTACTGCATGAACTCCAGACTAGTAGATATAGCTTAGGAATAGAACAAAGAGAAACTACAATTACCCTGTCGTGTTCAGGGTCAAACCCAACAGTATTTGATGAACACAAATGGTCCAAATACAAAGCATATTAACAATGCAGTTACCTTGCTCAGAGAATCAACACACTGAGCAGTAAGGTGAAGCTAGTTCAGATTCAGTTAACTCTCCATGAAGTACAAAACATAATACGAGATAGTTTTAGTGAACTGAGCCTCCTAGCCGCAGTCATTCACTAGGTAAACTGTCCATATTTGAAAACTAGCATAATTTAAGATATAGCTATAACGCCAACAGCATTTACAATCACACTTAATTAAATCAACTCTTGTATGACTATGAAGGTAAAATTACTCTCAAGACATCTCTGAGCCTCATGAACTAATGTTAAGCTTAGAAAATGGAGCTACCAGAGTCCTATACATAGAATGCTCCTATACATAGAATGCATAACATTCAAAGAAAACACGGTTATTTGGTTACAGCGAGTGATGCTGCTCAGACTCTCCAAAAGTGATGCCGTACCGTGTCGGATCCTCCAAAAATGCACTAAATTTGGAGGATCCGAGACGCACCCAACAACATTTTTGAAGTGTCTGAGTAACATACCAGCTATTGATAAACAATAAAATCTTATTGCTGAATTAAGCTAAAGTTGCAGTCAATGATTTTTGTAAATTGTGTAGTATGAGAATTTGTGTGAAGTGATGACAGAATCGTGGAAACTTGCCTTAAAAAGACTCCCCCGATCATAAGACGAGTCAAGCATTTTGCACTTTCTCCACCTGAGATACTTCCCTACAGAAGGGAAAATCCAATATAAAGTATCTAACAACAAACCAAGTAAAAAGAACAGCTGGTTCCACCAACATAAAATGTGTTGCATCGTTTCATGAATCATTATAAAAGATAAGATTATTTTTTTTGAAAATAAGCTATACCCGAGAAAAGATTAAAGACTGCATCAACAGTTCAAGCTGAAATTCTGCAAAGCAAACTGACACATATTAGTGGAATTTTGAAAGAAATAGAAACCTTAGAGATCGATTACAATATCCTCCATGTAGATGAATGACTTTGCAGAGAAGGCAAGCATAACATCCAATATAGAACTTCAAATAAACATATTGTATCCCAATCAATCTGAATATTATATATTGCTTGAGGGGTAGCTGATAGTTGATGCACTGAACTACATTGAAGCATTACATTTTTCAGTTGCCTTCTAGCAAAGAATAGGAAACCACCAAGGGACCCAAAAATTCTTTGAAGTGAACTCATGCACAAGATATAACAATCTCGTCTCCACGAACCGAAATCCAGTGTTTTCAAAAAGCAAAAAGTAGAAAAGAACCAGATGTTTGTCGGTGGTTTGAGAACAATCAAATGGTACAGGTGGAGGCTGTCTGTTAGTGTTTGGAGTGGCAAGTTATACATAGGCAATGATGGGTGAATATTTAAGGGCAGATAGTTACAGAATCACCCGGGAATAACCAACCATTGAGGACTGGAAGTGGAGGAGGTTGAAGTATTTCTATAGATATATGATAGGCAAGATGGTATTTTTTTTTTGGGGGGGGGGGGGGGGGGGTGGGAGCTATTCATGGTGAAATCACTTGTAAGGATATACAGGAGGGTGGCGTAGAAGAAAGTGTGGAACATAAAGGCACAAAAAATGTAGCTTTTTCCATATGGTTCACAGTACACAGTGCAGTATTTATGGCATATAACTTAGGCAAGGAGGCAGATAATGGTAATTTTGTCCACTTTTCAGAGAGGAGACTAGCCATCTGCCCTTGCGTTGTAGTTTTGTTAACATCTTTTTTGAAATCAGCATTCTCGCTGTTCAACATTACACAGGTGTTAACTAGGACTGTGACAAAGGCACTCGCAAGTTGGGATATTTACAGAGGATTGGCAATGAAAGGAAGGAAACAGATGAAAGCCTTTCCTGAAAATTTTCGGCCAACTTGGAGTGAAAGAAATGGAATGTCTTGTGAAAGAGTGCTCGGAATGTAAAATGTATTAAAACGTCTTCTCATTTCTTCTTTCTTCTTTTGTGTAAAATATGTATAGATGATTTGAATAATAACAGATGTATGTGGTCGACGCACATACTTTCTATATACTTTTGACAACATTTGGTGTTTATTAATGAAAAAACCTTTTAAAGAAAATACTTTAGTCAATGATCCGGGAATCCAAAATGTACTTAAAATCTTAAACAGGGACGATGGTGAATTGTGTGAACTGCCTCCTCAGAACGTTTACAGTATTAGAGAGGACACAGCCTCCTTACATGCAGACCTGATTCACTTCTTGAGCCAAGAACTGGGTGATGGTGAGGCTCGAAGCCAAGATCTCTGCCTGCTCTGGAGTGAACCACCTCATCTAAGAGCTTAAGCTATTAGAGGGGTGACCCACTTTTATTTGTTTGTATTAGGTTTGTCCGAAGACTGAGGTTTACTTGAAACGGAACAAAATCAAACATTAAAAGATGAAAAGATTTAGCAATAAAAAAAGATGGAAAAATGATCCAACAAAGAAAATTAAATAAATAAGATCATTAAAAAGGCAAATAAGAGTAAATATTACAAACTACAAAGTTGTTTAGAAATCTTCCTCCACCAAAAATGAACTCCAACAAACTATATATGCTTTCATTTATCAAAGAAGATGTTGCATTTTGTCTATTTACCCACCAAATTTAAATCTTGATACCTTTGTAAACTATTTTTTTGCATATATAATGGTATTTGTCTCCTGACCTCAGACTGCAGTCACTTGATTGATAAAGTTCATCGTCTATTGCATCCTTGAAGTTTGAATATCCTTTTACTTTTAGATTGTACCGTTTGAGTTATGCTCCTTAAAGTAAACTGTACGAATTTGAATTTCTATTTCTTTTTTTTGGTTTTAATTGGTTTAATCAGATAGATATATCATTAGCTTTTGATAGCTAGTTATCCTCTCACTGCCTCTGCAATTACTGAAAATAGTACATGTACTTGAGGTGGCAACCTAACCTATGTCCTTTACGCGCAGAAAAATGTGATCCACAACAATGGAGACCAAAGACCGCCCTGCTGCTTCTGTAGAATGCTGCCATAGTTAACAACCCATAGGAAGTCAGAAAGGTGAAGTACACATCGGTTTATAACCTTAAGATAATGTCAACATTAGGAACCAATTTGCAAAAGTTTTATGACAGTGGTGTCAGTCATACTTGCTGATTTGGACTGATATCTCCTCTGTTAATACATGCATACAATCCCGTCAAGAAGCGAAGAAAGGCTCGTAATCCTGCAGAATCGAAATAGCAATAAGTAGATTGTAAAGAACAAGACACAAGAACATCCAAATAATGCATAATCTTTTCAACATGCCTGGCTCACTTAGAGCTGGACAAACAGCTTCTGTGATATGTAGTTGAACTTCAAGCCCTAGTGGACTATTTAGTTCAGTCCTCTGAATTGTTATCTGATAACAAAGTAACAACGAGAAAGATATCAATATCAACAGCATGTATGCCTCAAGTCCACAAGCTTATCCCAATTGAGAAATAATATTCATAGAAGAAAACAGTGTCCCCAATTGGCATTACATGAGCCTCCCCAGACATTCCTTCTATGAATCTCTCCCCGCCAAAAAATACTCGCTTTGCTCCATCTTCATCTCTCTTGTTACGTCCTCCTCCTTGAGAGCTCGCAAAATGTGCATCCGCGAACATATCGGGATGAGGTAGCAGGTCAATAGATAGATGTTCCCATTCAAGCTTCTGTTATTAAGAGAAAAGTAGATTATGCAAAATTACTTAAGATGCGAACATGAGTTATAAAGGGTTTAGGACACTGCACAAAAAGAAGGTACCCAACACAACCCTGTAGAGACTATCTTGAGAAGAATTATAGAATCCCATTCACGTAAACAATATGGGGAAAATAGCTAAATTTTAGAAAAGGAAATGTAATTACTTTGAACACATATATGAACTCCTTGCCACTAGAGAAATCCCTTGCTTCCTTCAGATTTACAACCTGCAACAGCAGACAGTTTGAGTCATTCTTGAGCAACAATCATACAAGTCTTATCCAAAATAAATGCCACCAACCTCCCAGTTCTCATTTGTAGTATACAGAAGAAGATTACGTATAGTGATTGAAGCCATAGGTGATGCCCTGGTGAAATAGACAAACTAAAGAGTAAGAAAACTATCTAATAGGGAAAACTTAATCACATGATTGCAAGAAACCACAGCTAGCAGATAAACAAAAATGCTCACGTCACAGGTTTTTGCTAAGCCCCGCCAAAAGATGCAAGGGGTCTGAGCATTAAACATTAGTATGTGATTTACAAGTTAGGAACCTTCAGATATACTGTTTTGCACACTGCTGATTGAATCTTTTTCAGTAGAGTGCACTTATATATTGGTGTAGAAAAACGTCATGCAAATAATAGTGTCAAATTGTTAATCTGTAATTTTCTCAGGTTTAGATGACCTAACAAATTTATGATCTTCCCGTGAGAAAGCATGGGAGAAAGATTATAATTGATATTAAACATGATACAATGAGACCTATATATATACACTTAACCTATCCTACTCCTAATACATATTGGATTAGGGTTATTTTACTAATATTTACATATTCTAACACTCCCCCTCAAGCTGGTGCATATAAATCATATATACCGAGCTTGTTACATATGTAGTTAATACGAGGACCAGTGAGGGACTTGGTGAAAATGTCTGCAAGCTGATCATTTGACTTTACAAACTTTGTAGCAATATCTCCCGAGAGTATCTTTTCTCTGACAAAGTGACTGTCAATCTCAATGTGCTTAGTTCTCTCATGGAACACTGGATTTGATGCAATATGAAGAGCAACTTGATTATCACACACAAGTCCCATCTGACTAACATCACCAAATTTCAGCTCTTTGAGCAACTGTTTGATCCAAGCTAGCTCACATGTCGCCATAGCCATTGCTCGATATTCTGCTTCTGCACTAGACCGAGCAACCACATTTTGTTTCTTACTTTTCCAAGATACCAAATTTCCTCCTACTAAGACACAATATCCAGAAGTAGAACGCGTGTCAGAAGGCGATCCTGCCCAATCAGCATCAGAGTATCCAATGATCTGCTCATGGCCTCGATCCTCAAACAATAAACCTTTACCTGGAGTTGATTTTATATACCGAAGAATGCGAACAACTGCATCCCAATGACTATCACACAGAGAACTCATAAACTGGCTCACAACACTCACAGGAAAGGAAATGTCAGGTCTTGTCACTGTAAGATAATTTAATTTACCAACTAACCACCTATATCTTGCAGGATCGTTAAGAGGCTCCCCCTGTCCTGGAAGAAGTTTAGAGTTCGGATCCATCGAAGTGTCAACAGGTCTACAACCTGTCATTCCTGTCTCCTCAAGAATATCTAAGACATACTTCCGTTGTGAGATCACAATACCTGAGCTAGACTGAGCGACCTCAATACCGAGAAAATACTTTAGTGTGCCCAGATCCTTAGTCTGAAAGTGTTGAAAGAGATGTTGCTTCAATTTAGTAATACCATCCTGGTCATTGCCGGTAATAATAATGTCGTCAACATAGACCACTAGATAAATACAGAGGCTCGAATCAGAATGCCGAAAGAATACAGAGTGATCAGCTTCACTCCGAGTCATGCCAAAGTCCTGGATAACAGTGCTAAACTTCCTAAACCAGGCTCGAGGAGACTGCTTTAGATCATAAAGTGATCAGCGCAAGCGACATACAAGGCCGTGAGACTCCCCCTGAGCAACAAACCCAGGTGGTTGCTCCATATAAACTTCATACTCAAGGTCACCGTGTAAAAACGCATTTTTAATATCCAGCTGATACAGGGGCCAATGGCGAACAGTGGCCATGGATAGAGAAAGGCGGACTGATGCTATCTTAGCCACGGGAGAGAAGGCATCACTGTAATCAAGCCCAAATATCTGAGTATATCCCTTGGCAACAAGACGAGCCTTAAGACGATCAACCTTACCATCTTGACCAACCTTGACTGCATACACCCAACGACAACCAACAGTAGATTTACCTGAAGGAAGAGGGACGAGCTCCCAAGTACCACTCGTATGTAAAGCAGACATCTCGTCAATCATAGCCTATCGCCACCCTGGATGAGACAAAGCTTCACCTGTAGACTTAGGGATGGAAACATAGGACAACGAACATAGAAAAGCATAATAGGGTGATGACAAACGATGATAACTTAAACCGATATAATGGGGATTAGGATTAAGGGTGGTCCGTATACCTTTCCGAAGTGCAATCGGAAGAGACAAGTCTGCACTAGGAGCAGGGTCAGGTGCAGGACGTGAATCAACCGGGCCGGATGCTGGCGAGGATGATGATGATATGTCAAGAGTGGAGTTTTTGTGGCAGGGAGTCTAGGAGGAGCCACACTAGACTCTCCAACGGTTGGAATGGGTAAGATTTCTGTAGCGGAAGCTGAAGGGGGAGCTATAGCAGACTCGGGTGAGACTGCGGTGGCGAAAGGTGAAGGAGGAGCTATAGCAGACTCCCTAAAGGCCGGTATATGTAAAACCTCAGATATATCAAGATGGTAAGAATGGTCAGACGAGGTAAAGAAAGGTTTAGACTCAAAAAATGTGACATCAGCTGACATAAGGTACCTACGAAGATCAGGTGAATAACAACGATAGCCTTTCTGGACACGAGAATAACCAAGGAAGACACACTTGAGAGCACGAGGAGCTAACTTATCTTTCCCAGGAGCTAAGTTATGAACGAAACAAGTGCTCCCGAAAATACGAGGGGGAACAGAGTATAAGGGTGACTGGGGAAACAATACCTCATACGAATCTGATTCTGGATGGGAGATGAAGGCATCCGATTAACAAAATAACAAGATGTGAGAACTGCATCGCCCCAAAAACGCAGCGGAACATGAGATTCAATAAGAAGTGTGCGAACAGTCTCAATAATGTGCCTATTTTTTCTCTCTGCAACCCCATTTTGCTGAGGGGTATAAGGACAAGAGGTATGATGAATAATTCCTTGAGAAGTCATACACTGCTGAAATTGAGAGGATAAATATTCTAAGGCATTATCACTGCGAAAAGTGCGAATAGAAATACCAAATTGATTTTTAATTTCAGCACAGAAATTCTAAAATATAAAAAACAACTCAGAACGATCTTTCATTAAGAAAATCCAAGTACATCCGAATGATCATCAATGAAACTAACAAAATAACGAAATCCCAAGGTTGAACTAACTCTACTAGGACCCCATATATCCGAATGAACTAAAGAAAAAACAGACTCTGCACGATTCTCAATACTATGAGGAAAGAAGGCTCGGGTATGTTTCCCGAGCTGGCATGACTCACATTCTATTATGGATAAACTAGACAAACTAGGCACCATCTTCTGAAGCTTGGACAAGCTAGGATGTCCTAAACGACTGTGAATTAGGTCTGGAGGATCGGCAACTAGACAGGCCTTGGAGGATTTTAGTGAGTTAAGGTAGTAGAGTCCATTTGATTCAAGTCTTGTTCCAATCGTCTGTCCCGTATTGCGGTCCTGCAAAATAAAAGAATCATCAATAAAATATATACCGCAATGGAGGGCACGAGTCAAACGACTAACATATGCAAGATTAAAAGGACAGCCAGGAACATAAAGAACGGAATCTAGAGTGACAGAGGGTAGGGGATTTGCTTGTCCAACTCCTTTTGCTTTAATTTGAGACCCATTGGCTAAAGTAACGTTGGGAAGAAACTGTGAATACGCAATATTTGACAAAAGGGATTTTATTACCAGAGTATGATAAGAAGCATCTGAGTCCACAACCCATTGTTCAAGAGGACTAGACTGGGAAACACAAGCAAAAGAATTACCAGCAACAGAAGTATCAGTCCGAGCAACAGAGGCTACTTGTGGAGATGTTTGCTTACTTGTACGATATTTAAGGAACTCATTGTACTCCCCTTCAAATACAGAAAATCCCTGATTACCTGTAGTCTCGGTCTGAGCAACATAAGCATTTTTGGGTGGTCGACGATGTAACGTCACGAGTGTGACCAAGTTTATGACAATAAGAACACTTGGGCCTAGATCTTCCAAAACGACCTCCTCCTCGTCTATTCTCCATAGTATGAGATGCCCGATTGTCCACTGATTGGGATACGAGGATAGATGAATCAAGTGTCTGTGATGAGCTCACCGGGTGACTTGGTGCTGCAGCAAGGCGAAGTAAGCGAGAGAATAATTCATCAACTGTGGGGACAGTCGGACTAGCCAAAATCTGATCGCGTACTGAGTCAAGATCATTAGGAAGCCCAGCAAGAGTAAGAACTAGAAACAGCTTTTGTCGTTGCTCTTGGTGCTTTGCAACGATAGCAGAAACTGGCATCAACGTCTCAAATTCCTCCATAACTGCCTGCACTTGACCCAAGTAAGTAGACATATCTAATTCCTATTTTTTTAAATTTGTCATCTGCGATATCACATCATAGAAACGAGATATGTCATTAGTGTATAAAGTACGAGCCTTTTCCCAAACCAAATAACATGTTTGGAATGGACGAAACAAGGGCATCAACTTGGAATCAATAGATCGCCACAAAATACTGCATAATTGAGCATCAATCTTCTCCCAATGTGCTTTGGCTATTTCATCTCCTTCACTAGACTCCTTGACTAGATGATCTTGAACACCTTGACCTTTACACCACAACTCGACAGACGAAGCCCAAGCTAGGTAGTTTGAACCTCCCATTAAAGGTTCTGAGGTAATCATAACACCGGAACTGCCAGAACCCGGGTTTCTAGACCTGAAAGCATCGAGTCCCAAAGACATTGTTGGGTTATCACCAAATAATCAGAAAGAATCAACTGAAAACTCGCTGAAACATATGAAGGAAACTGAAAAACTGGAAACACTGTAGCTGCCGGAAAACTGAAACACTGTAACTACCGGCAAATTGGAAACACTGTAGCTGCCAGAAACTGAAACTGAAACAGAAAACTGGAATCTAAAAACTGGAGCTGTCGGAAAACTGGAAACACTGTAGCTGCCGGAAAAAGTACTGTAGCTACCGGAAAAAATTCAAAGTTGTCGGGATTGAAAAATAAAAATATGGATAGGCTCGGAATTTGAGGGCGATCAGACTGTCCTGAAGGAATTTTTTTGAAATTCTGGCCGGAAGGTGTCTCACGCGCCGGCGCGTGGGATAGACTCGCCACCGGCGGTAGAACTCCGGCGGGCGCGTGGCGGCGTGGGGGGTTATTTTCCGGTGATATTTTCTGGGGTTGGTCGGAATTATATTCCGAGCCTTGTAGTGGTCTCGGATTTTGCACAACACCAACAAAAGGGTGATTTCGTTAAGGACAGCCTCTTAAGTCGCCGGAAAATTGCACGGCGACGAGGTCTTTCTTCCCGGAAGTTGCTGGAATGACGCACAACTATGATATTCTCACTGGAGCTCTGATACCATGTGAGAAAGCACGGGAGAAAAATTATAATTGATATTAAACATGATACAATGAGACCTATATATATATACATTTAACCTATCGGATAGGAGCGGGGTGGTCAAAGTGGAGGCTAGCTTCAGGGGTCCTGTGTGACAAGAAAATCCCGCACAAACTAAAGGGGAAATTCTACAGAGCCGTGGTTAGAACTGCAATGTTGTATGGGGCGGAGTGCTGGCCCGTGAAGAACTCGCATGTTCAGAGAATGAAGGTTGCGGAGATGAGGATGCTTAGGTGGATGTGTGGGCACACCAGGCTGGATAAGATCAAGAATGAAGTTATTCGACAGAAGGTAGGGGTGACCCCGGTGGACGAAAAGATGCGGGAAGCGAGGCTGAGGTGGTTCGGGCATGTTCGGAGGAGGGGCCCCGATGCCCTGGTGAGGAGCTGCGAGCGGTTGGAGATTGTTGGTGGTCGGCGAGGGAGAGGGAGGCCTAAGAAGCATTGGGGAGAGGTGATTAGGCAGGACATGGCCAGAATGCAGGTTACCGAGGACATGACTCTTGATAGGGGAGTCTGGAGGTCTAGAATCAAGATTGTAGGTTAGGGGCTCATAGGTGATTAGTGTTGTAGTATGGTAGTTCCTGCTTGATATTACTGCATGCGACTGTATTTATGTTGCTTATGTTTTCATAACTATTTACGTTACTTTTGTGGGAGTACATATGCTTTATTATTTGTTTTTGTCTTGGTTGTGTTTCTAATTTTATCTCTGTTTCTTAATGCAGCTTTCCCATTTTTACTTTACTCGCCGAGGGTCGATTGGAAGCAGCCTCTCTGCCCTTTCGGGCAGGGGTAAGGCTCGTCTACATATTACCTTCCCCAGACCCCCACCTAGTGGGAGTATACTGGGTAGTTGTTGTTGTTGTTGTTGTTGTTAACCTATCCTACTCCTAATACATATTGGATTAGGGTTATTTTACTAATATTTACATATTCTAACAGTTCCAAAGCACTTAATGACATATTTGACAGACTTCCAGGCACCAAGAAGCTTGCCTTTCTTCTTCCTTCTTTTTTTAATAGGTAAATTAGATTGAGTATCAAAAGGCTCAAGCAAGGATAATACAGGACTTTGATCTGCACACAAAATAGAAATAAGAGCAACTTCTTGCTTTATATGAACCAATATCTGAACCACGTCAATGATTTTATAGCTATGCTTTGCTTTAAGTTTTATTTCCATAGGCTTCTGGACTGAGTTACGTTGTTTTATCTAGTTATAATTCTATAAAGAATCAAACCGAGAGTAGCCTTGGTCATCTCTAAGTCCAAACCATATTTTTTTCTGAAGCCATTTTCAGTCTTAAAGTCTAAACCCATATTATTTACCTGTTCCTACATGTAACAGCATTCATTAAGATAGATTGGTCTCTTCAGTATGCTTATTCGCAGATTGCTCCTATTATTATCCGCAATGATTTTAATCAGCCAGATAAATCTTAAAGCACAATTTCACTTTGAATTTTCAGCAGTTGTAGTTCAAGTCATTCGTTAAAAGAATCAGCTAAAATATAACCACACTAACTGACTATAAGTTCTTAAATTCAAAATGTAACTGGAAATTTTGCATTTGCATTAAATTAGCTCTCAGTTAAAGTCTTTAATTAATTTTTCAAGATCTTCCTATTTAAGTTGTAGCCTTGATCGACTTAAAACTCAATTTAAAAGGTTCTGTACATTACAGCGAAATTCCTAGCAGGAATAAGAAGCTTGCAAATCACTGAAACCTACTGAAGAATTTCTATCAACTTTTGGAGAAGCTTTGTTGCTTTAGCAGCCTCATCCTAAAGGTCATTCTTACACTATATGTGGTTGGACCTATAAACCTCTGCTTTCTATGTCCTGCTTCTTCTATCCTCAATTTCTGGGGTTAACTCTGCTATCATACAGAAAACAAACCCCAACTTGCACAGGGATTAATTTCTTTTACAGTAGTACACTAGGATGCATGAAAAAGTATTAGGGTACATTGAGATCAGTTTTTTTCTCTGAATCTTTTAGTCTTCAAACTCCTTTCATTTGGGGCTAAATTCTATCCAGCAGTCGGAGAATAATTCTGGAAACAGCTCAATCACTTCTAAATAATTCCACTTGCTGACTAGTGAAGACTTTCAGATGTCCTGCATATTTTCTGGGTTTGCACTAAGATAGGCTTAAGATTAAGAGAAACTTGACTAGGACGTATAAGGCCAAGTGTTTTTTCCAATCAGTTATCGCGCCTCATGAATCAAGACAAAAACACTTGGACTGCAACTTTTTTTTAAAAAAAAATTCTAACAGCATTTGATCCTAAGTCACTAATCACTGCTATTTGCTAATCACCACGCAAATTGTGAATTGCATCCCATCATAACAGAAATAATACCAGTGTTGTAAAAGGCATTTAAGGCGCACTTAAGCCTTGAAGCTCAGAAGAGCTCCGGGGAGGGCACTTCGTTTCGTTTAATCCGTGGTTCAGTGTAGGCAAGACACTAAGGCATGCACCTCATTGCCGATGAGTTCTATCTTAAATTGATAGGTACTAACAATAAATATAATCGGCAAAAAGATAAACTAATTGTTAAGAAAAACAGTATGAATCAATATGCACACACACATACATTCTGGCTTTTTTACTAAAGCCCATATTTTAATTGCGCTTTGCGCTTAAAGCGCCAATATACCTAAAGTGCTTTTTAAGCTTTTCGCTTTCGATAACATTGAATAATACATCAACTATATAAAACAATAAATTTAACACTACGAACTATTCCTTCAGTTTTACTGTCTTCTAGCAATTTTTGTCTCTTTTTAAGAAGATAGCGATTTTTGTCTTTTATACTCCGTGTGTTCCATCTTATATGACACTCTTTCCTTGTTAATGTGTATTTAGAAACAATCTAAGTTTAAACTTTCCATTTTACCCTTAATGACATAATTTTATAGTCACATAAATGTCATGCCTTGTTTAAGAAGAGAAGTTCCATAAGTCCTTTTTTCTTAAACTTCGTGCCCCGTCATACACCTTCACATAATGAAACAAACAAGTATATGAGATAAAATGTGACTCCAACAACCTCTCAATTTTTTATTTTTTTTTTGTATTTTAAACTTCAGGGAACAATCATCCTAGAAACCAAAGGTGATCCATGTATCAAGTACGTCTAATTAGATAAGAAAAATGAAAGAGAAGCTCATTAGGACATCAAATTATTAGAGGAAGCCAGTTAATTTAGGTTTTAGGAGAAGGAAAAGTGATTGGAGAGCTTGGGACGTTAACCCACTAGTGCATGCGTGGATCCTGTGGAAGGAAAGAAATAGGAGAGAGTTCGAGAGGATGGAGAATGATTATGTACTTTTGACGAATAGCCACTTTTTTAAAGTTTCTTTTGGTGCACCGATGGCATAAGCTTCCACTTTGTATTGAAGATTGGCAGTCTTTTGCCGGAGAATATATTATAATGCAAATTCTCTACTTTTTTGCTAGTGCTTTCAAAGGTGCGCTTAAAGCGAGCTTAATCCCAAAAGTAAGGTGCAAAACATATTGAGCGTCTTCCCTGGCTTTAGTGTCATCATCAAGGCTCTAAAGTATACGTTTTCTTGCCGATGAGCGTAATTCTAAAGAGGCGACCCTAGACAATTGATATTTCATTTTATCGTATTTTATTTCAATGTCTTTGTCCATGTTGTTTTATTCATGCTTTTAACTATTAGTCATGGAGTACACATACATATTAGTATTTTTTCCCTTTATTTGCGCCTTTCATCATTAAAGCTCACGTTTTATTTGCGTTTTACGCTTAAAGCCCCAACAGACTTTAGAGCTTTTTTGCGCTTTTCACCTTTCATAACACTGCTCTTTTTTTTACACTGCTTGTATGCGGGAGATTTTCCCATTATTAATAAAATTATTTACCTTATCAAAGAAAATAGATACGAATGTTTGGTAAGTATGATTGATACATTAATGCCTTCGCTTAATTTTTTGACGCCATGGATTAGAAAGCATCTAGGAGTATTTGGAAAGTTAGTACACACACTCTCTCTCTCACACACACATACGAAAAGTTAGAATTCCATATAAAGTGACATGCTTTACATGGTTGGTAGTTAAAGAGGCATGGCATGACTCCTATTGATGACAAGATGCGGGAAACGAGGCTCAGATGGTTCGGGCACGTATAGAAGAGAAGCTCGGATGCTCCACTGAGGATGTGCGAGCAGTTGGCGTTGGTGGGTACGAGGAAAGGTAGAGGGCGGCCTAAGAAGTAATGGGGAGATGTGATCAGGCGGGATATGGCGAGGCTTCAGATCTCCGAGGACATGACACTCGATAGGAAGCTGTGGAGGTCGAGCATTAAGGTTGCAGGTTAGAAGGTAATTGAGCATATTTAGTCTATCAGTGTGAGGCTAGGCTGATAGGATTTAGTATTAGACTGCTAGCGGTCGATGTTGTATTTACACTACTCTTTCGTTTTCATAGTGTCGGACCTTATTTACCGGTTATTATTTCTGTTTTCCATTTATTTACTGGTTCTTGTGATGTTGTTATTATTTCAATAGTTTTGGTTGATGGTATTGATGTATTATTTCTTTTTATCTTCTTGAGCGAGGGTCTATCGCAAACAACCTCTTTACTCCCTCGGGGTACTTACTACCCTCCCCAGACCCCACTTATGGGATCTTACTGGGTTGTTGTTGTTGTAGTAGTAGTTAAAGAGGCATGCTTAACATACGAAAACTTACAGAAGAGAGGCATACAACTATGTCCAAGATGACATCTTTGGGGTAAGAAAGCTGAAACTGTCATCTTTCAAAAAAAAAAAAAAACAGCAAGGTGACACCCAAATCTGGAACATATTTTTGTGCATGGGAGATGTCAAATGGACAATGCCAAAAGGTTCTTTGGAGCTATTAAGATGTTGAGAGGAGGTTTAACCAGGCAGAAGAGCACATGAAAGATGATAGTAGCCTGCATTTGGAGGACTGCTTGGAGGGAAAGAAATTTTAGATGCTTTGAAGGCACAGGTAATCCAATTCAGAAGATCAAGATGAACTCCCTTTTGATATTTCATTTTTGGTGAAAAGAAGAAGGCCTAGTGAATACTGAAGTTATTCTAGAAATTTTAGAAGCTCTATAAATAGTTAAGATTAGCATTTTATATAGCTCCACATCTCTACATGTGGTTTTAGCATAGTTTTTTGCACTGATATATAAAATTTGTGACCATTCAGAAAAAAAAAATTCAGGAGTAAAGTGAATCAGAAAGCATTAAGGAGTAAGAATATCCAGTCCGATTTTGAAACAGGTGCAGAGTGGAGGATTGAACTCGGGAAGAGAAAGAAACAGGAAAAATGGGATTAAAAAATCAGAAGTGAACTTATTGAACACTCACCAGCTTGCTCCTCCCCGGCGTCGAGCACCTCCATGAGTTTCAAGTAGAAGATTAACAGTATGGACTTGCAATGTCATGCCATCTGCAATCTGACAATAAAATGCCAACATACAAGATCACTCATCCCGAAGGATCGCCCAACCAAATCTCTTTACAAGTATATGATCTTTCCAGAATCGAGAATTTAAACACAGACAAGGAAAATAAGAAGACTGGTAATGAATGTAGTACATATAGGAATCAGTCAGTGTAGAATAATGAAAGCACTAGACCTAAAGTAGAGTAAACATGATGTAATAAATTTATCTATACAACACAGTCTCTGCTTTGAGTATTCAGCCAAAGAAAAATTGAAAATGAAAGAAGATAGACGTTACATGGGTTTCTCAACAGAAAAGAGCAATTTTGCGACTATCAATTCGTTGCATGTTAGATATATGATTTCACTAGTCACAGAGCCCTATGTATATACAATTTTCCTTTTCGGCCTGGTGACGGACAATATGAAGAAACAAAAGAATAATTACAACACGGTGAAACAAGAGCTTAAATTAAGACCTTTATGCTTTAACTAACCCACTTATTCTGGAAGATATGATCATCCACAGACCTCTGAGGTTTAAGCTGATTAAACAATACTAACTTACTAAGGGTCTACTGATTCCATTGGATTATACTATGTGTTAGCTATCTTCAAACATCAAAGCATTTTTAAGTATTTCATCCTTCCTTGGAACACCTATGCAATGGGAATCATCGCATTGCCGGTATTTCATTGACAGCTTTAAATTGTTGCATCAAATTGTGCATGATATCAATCAAATCTCAACAAATTATGTATACAAATTCCCATGGTGATGTAAGCAATTAACTCGAACACTCAACCATAACAATAAACCATGTGAGCTGATTCTCTAATGTTGCTAACCTTGTCAGCAAATCCGTATCCACTGCCCTTCGAGGAGCTACCAGATGATGCCGCACTGACAGCAAGATATCAAGTGAGAGAACAATAATCAAAACAAGCTCTTAAGAGAGTCGTATATTAAATGCTATCCAGGTACCTGCTAGAGCTCCTAGGTGTATCAATATCATCTCTTTCTTCGAGAACTAAGTCGAGCCTATTAATTTGCACGACTATTGGCTCTATTTGCACATTGCTTACTGATGGAAGCTTTCAATTTAAAAACCAAAGTATAGGTCAAAAGCAGTTGGAAAAATAAACATTTGACTTAATAAAGATTAAGATTTTCAGAAAGACAGAGCTACTAACTATGATCTCCAATTTCCCGACTTTTGCGGTCGTAACATTCAGTGCCGGTGGTAATCCCGCGCTCGCATGCAAAGCATCTCCATTTATATCTACCAAACTCATTAAATTTGAGCTGTATAATCAAGAGACAAGCTTAAATAATTGCAATTAGATGAAAATAGTACCTAAATTGGAAAGTTGGGCCGTACGGCCCTGCAATTTGAACTGATCTCGGCTAAATGACTTTAGCCAGTACTTCAATGTGTACTCCAAAGCTCGAGCCAGAATTGACTCCATTTCTAGCCTATCGCCTTGCGTGAGTTGTAGATCTACTACAACACCGAAGAACAGAAAAATTTCACCGGTATCGGAAAATGGCGGCGTCGATAACAGAAAACCGCACGGCGCTGGTAGACGCGGCGGCCGGCTCCTGTAAGATCTTCTGCTAAGGGAATTCAGGCGAAAATGGATGGATGGTGAACAGAATAGGGGAATTAGCGGGCAGAACGGCGTGAGTCGGTAGCACGTGCGAATCACGTGAAAGAGAGATTCTGTGGGGCCATGAGTGTACTGTTAATAACTTTCGGTGTTGTTTAATATGTGGTCATTTGATAAATGTTGGGGAATGATGTAGATGATCATAAGAGAGGTATTGGATCTGGAAAAACAAGTGATGTATGTCAGGAATAGGACAACAGATGAGAACGGTGGGCGGAAATGTCAGTAGTCATGACTTTTGAATTGAGGTGGTGGAGTATATGATATGATATGAATTGTATAATATAAAATTGATTTTTCCACGTCTTGCTTTTTCCACCTTACCATTCCACAAATCATGCCCCCGCATCTCTCTGTATAATTGTTTGCATTTACTCTTTTTCCCATCGTTTCAATTTTTTTTTTTTTTTTGTGTGGGTGAATTCGGATTGAATTTACTTACACTTTCAATATGATTTGATTTGCAGTCATATGTTATTTTATGTACTCTGTTTTAAAAGTTATCATCTTACACATAGTGGTTAGTGTACTATCTTTTTTTAGTAAATTTTCGCAACATGATTCTATCGATATTGTTCTTTATCCTAAATACAGATAATAATTGAATTTATAAGTGATTTTACTTGGCACAAACTGAAATAATACGTAAATTGATACTGAAATCGATTGTAAATAAAAATAAAAGCAAAACAAATGAAATATATAGCTTTGACCCTCGAGTTAGGTCGCGCTCTAACCAAACAAATATTCCACTGGAAAATATGAACAAAGTAACAGAGTATTGAGAGCTTAAGAGAAAAGTAGTATATTGCTTTGTATTGCATAAATGTGATGCCTTTTACAAATGATCATATCCCCTTTATATAGTACATGAGTCCTACTCTTGGTACAATTCTAAATACAGTAAGAAATTCCATGATTAGCTAATTAATCGGTCTATTCTTGATACGTGCCGAGATTTCTATCGTGATCCTCGTCCGATTGCGGACATTTTAGCTTTTCTTTATTGGCTCGGTAAGATTCCATCGATCTTCCTCGATCTCTATCCTGTCTGATCTCGATCCTAACTGATATTTATCTCGATCGATCTTCGGGTCACAAGCTCGGCAATCTAATTTTACATTATGGTCCGATAAAATATGGGGTCAAACCTTGACCTGCCACGTTCCAGTCTCGATTAATCATTAAAAAAGGGCAAATTCGATTTTGACTGTATACAATTATTAAACTTGTATATATTTTAATTCGTTATATTGTTTAAGCAAAAAGTGAAATTTCGGTCAAAACTTTAATTTAGAAGAACCGGGTTACTGATAATCAAAAAATAAAAATAATTTTGCTGACAATAAGATAATCAGAAGAAAATAAAGTAAACCAGTGTATTCAAATAATATTTTGCGTCCTTACAAATGTTCCATTCTCTTCCTTTTATTGCTATCTTGAAGATATATGTTTTTCCTTTGTCATAATAAGGTCATTATAGACAATTAAAGGCATTAAATGCTACGTTACATAATCATTGTAATTCAATACAGATTCTTTAACGTTCTCAGTATTTAATGCTTATTAAGTATTGTATATGTACGGTCTTGTGTTGCCAGATTCATTCTTCCCAATTTTTGTATTTAAATAGGTACAAGCGTTAAGTCTTCTGAATAAGCACATGTGCCTCTTCTTGTGCCTCTGCTCGTATCTATTGTAACTCGTGCCTCTTTGCTAATCATCATCCTTTGACCAACCTTCATATCTTGACACGTCATCTTTCAATTACTTCAATATGTAAACTCAATTTTTCCCAATACATATATTATGCTTGAATATATGTGAGTAAAACTTGCTTTCACGTGTACTTATTTCTATTAAAAATAATAATTTGCAATATCCTTCCATCATAGAAAAATTATTAAGTTTACTCCTTGTTATGTTGGGTCTATTCAAAGCCGTGAAAGAAAATATTAGAAATTAAACTAAGTAGTCACTTGTTGTTATTTAGGAATTAGTCGGTGCATCTGATCACGCTCAACTATGTCTTATAAAAAAAATTAGGCGGTCGTTGCAGATATAATCCGATTTACAAGTCCGGAGTCGAATTTCATAAAAAACTAAGGTTCGCTCCTCAAGCTGGCCAATATCCACAACGATTGGTTTTAGGACATTAGACGCCTCAACCTTTTTATTCAATTGATCATGCAAGTCATGCATATCTAAGCCAAATTGGTCTATTTCTTGCCTGAACTTAGTTCTTTCGTCTATCGGCTATTCTGCCAAATTTGAAGGACCATCACGGAGAAGCTCATGAGATTTTATCAGTTGAGCTTGTTCCTCAAGCCACGATTGGCTAACTATATCTGCTTCTTCAAAATAATCTTCTTGTGGGAACTCGCTCTCTTCATTGAATTGAGGTTCTTCTTGGAAATTGGCCACTAATTCGTCCATTCTAGCTCGGATTCTTTTGATCGTTAAGGCATCAAGACTTTGTTGCTCGACTATTTGCCTCATCATGTTCATAATACGAGCCATGTTTTCCATCCTCCACTTCATTGCTCCTATCAAACTCGTAAACATTATTAGAAATATTATAACAAGAACTTTGTGAAGGATAATAAGAATTAGGACAACCATCCCAATGGTCACCTTAACAACCACACACATTACAAAAATTCTGTACATCAGATTGAGATGCACAATTTTACCCTAAGTGCGGTCCTCTACAATATGGACAAAGATCACCATAATAAGAATAACCAATATTCGACCAATTATCATTCCAAGATGCCATATAAACAAAGATAGTAAATCTTATACAAAGATAAAAAAAAATAAAATAATAATAATAAATAATAAACTTGAGTAGATAAAAAGTAAAAATCTAATCTAATAGACTAGTTAATTTTTAAGTCCCCGGCAATGGCATCAAGAACTTGTTGCTCCCAAACGCACATGCAAGTATACGAGATCGACAAGTAATATAGGATTGTTAGTCCAGATATCGTACCCACATGGACTTGTGATTAACTATCAACTAATTTAAACCATACGATTAATCTATTCAAGTGAATCCTCATGTATGAATATTTAACTAAATTTAATCTAGAGTAATAAATTAAGAGATTAAAAAAGAATTCAATGTGAGTGAGTATTCTAGAGCTATGGGTTAGCTAACAATCCCGTTGAGTTTTCTACCTAAATTTTCTAATTAATTTATCTAGTTTATTGGTTGACAGAGTTAATATTGCTCGTAGGCTTCTTCCGAAGTACAACTCGCCTATTCAAGCTAACCCAACGCCTATATTCCCATGGAATTAGAATTAACAAGAACACATTGATAATTTTTGTATAGTAACCAAGCAAAGCGATTAGGAATATTCCTATCCTAGCCACAAATCCGCTCTCCCTAAGAGTTAAGATCTTCCTCTACTCAATCTTATATGCAATCTAGTATTCCCGCTCCAGAGTTCAATCCTAAATTCACATATAGTATTCAATTGGTGATCAAACAATCAAATAATTAAGCGCGAGATCGAATAAATAAATAAATAAATAAATAAATAAATATAATAAAATAATAAAAACAATTTAAGCTTCAAACCACAACGTTCCTGTAGCACCCAAAACTCTAGAACTAAGAAACTATGAAATTAAAGGAAGAGAAGATAATAAAAACTAGTTAGAAGCCTCCTCCAAGCATGGTTTGTGTTTCCCACATAAATTTTGCTTCAAAGTGTGTTAGATTTCCTCCAAATTAAGTTTAGGACCCCTTTTATAAAAATTGAGCCCTTATAGGATCGAAATAACATTATCCGAGACGAATTAGAAAAATCTGCGCAACACAGTATCCAGTCCAGCGTCAAGCGCTGGTCGCTGAAAACAGAATATTTTGCGTTTTTGAATACTTCACGCTAGGTACGTTTCTTTTTGCCTTCTTTCAATTGGAAGTATTTTTCCTTTGTTCTTGTCTCCAACTTGGGGGACAAAAATCAAAGGGTGTCCCCCTTATTATATTCATTTAATGTTCTTTTTTTTAATCCGTATTTAATTCAATTTTGCTCTAAATTTCTTCATCTTCATACCGCTTTATTACTACATAATTACAATATAATATTAAACTAAAAGAAATATAAGTAATACTCAAAACACGATTAAAAAGTACTAGATATGAGACAACAATAGATAAATATATGCATTTTTGGCCGACCATCACTTACATCGTTCCAAAGGTCCACTCACAACTCAAATATAGCTTTTCCTTTCAAAAAAGCCTCTGAACCAATAGAATCTAGCAAATTACCAACCAAACAATTCAAATTAGGACTTATGAACTACCCACGATTGCAAAATATTTAAATTAGGTCATTATTGAAAAAGTCAACAAAAGTCAACTACTAGGCCCGTTTGGTCCAAATCCGAAATTCGGACCAAAGCCCTCTTATCCATTCACCCCCGAGCCCGATTATGTAATTTGTTTTGGAATCCGACCTCAATTTGAGATCTAAATCCCCATTTTACAAAAAATTCCTAATTCTATCCAAACCCCCAATTTCCACCATAAAAACACAAGATTTTAGGTTGAAATCTTAGGAAATATAGTGAAAGGTTGAAAGAAAATGAATTAGAATCACTTACCAATAATTTGGAGAAGAAGGGTGCTTGGAAAAATAGTCTCTAGGGTTTTTCTTGTTTTGAGAAATTGAAGAATGAACAAAAATCCCGTCTAACTCCTATTTGATCAATCGCAGATACCGCATTTGCGACCCGGGATTCGCAAATGCGAAGAAACAAGCGCAAATGCGAAGAAACAAGCGCAAATGCGAAGTCCTTCCATTTCTGTTGTCATCACATTTGTGATGACTTGTTCGCAAATGCAAGCATTGATCATTTGATCGCAATTGCAATCACTGTACCCCCTTGTCCCACTTCGCAAATATGAAGTCTTGTTCGCAAATGCGAACTTGAGGTGCCCCGAATGCTCTTTGCAAATTCGAACCCATTAGAGGTTGCAAATGCAAAGCCTGACCTCGCAATTGCAAGGTCTAAGGCCTGCACCAGATTTAGAACACACGAGCGTATTCCTAAGTTCAAATTTCACTCTGTAACTTATTTAAAACTCACCCGAGCCCTCAGGGCTCTAAATTAAATGTGTACAAAAGTCTAAAAACATCATATGAACTGATTCATGCGATCAAATCTCCAAAATAACACTTAGAACTACGAATTGAGCATCAAATCAGAGGAAATTTTCAAGAAAACTCATGAACTTCTAATTTAACAACTGAACGTCCGAATCACTTCAAACAAACTCTGTTCCTCACCAAATTTGACAGACAAGTCATAGATATATTTTGGACCTCTACCGTATTTCGGAACCAAATTACGGAACCGGTATCCATAAAGTCAAGCATTAGTCAAATTTTCAAAGTCATTCAGATTTTAACAAAGTGCTATAACTCGAGCTAGGGACTTTCAAATTCGATTCCGGGCATATGCCCAAGTTATAAATCACGATATGGACCCACCAGGATCGTCAAAATATGAATGTGGGTCTGTTTACTCAAAACATTGACAGAAGTCAACTCAAACAGATTTTAAGGCAATAATTTCATATTTTCTCAATTTTTAACATAAAAGCTTTTTGAAGAAACACTCGAATCGCGCACGCAAATTGAGGAGGGCTAATATGAGGTATTTAAGACTTCAAAGCGCAAAATTAGGTTCTAAAACATAAGAAGAGCTATCGGGTCATCATATTCTCCATCTCTAAAACAACAGTTCATTCTTGAACTAACATAGAAAGGTACATGGGCTGGTGAAAAGATAGGGATATACTCCGCATGGCCGCCTAGGACTCTAAGCCAAATCCTTTTCCAACTAGTGTCACGACCCAAACCCGGTCGTGATGGCGCACAACCCTAAAGCTAGGCAAGCCTGACCAACAATCGCTCTCAATTTAATAATAAGTCTCAAAACCGACAATTTAAGGAGAAATGTAATACTTTTAGAATAAAAAACCAATAATATTAATAAAATAATATGGAGGGATACGAAAACCGACAAACAGTCCCATAAGATCTGGGTTCACGAGTCTAGAGCCTCTAAAACAAACTGGATAATAATATCTGAACGAAAATACATAAGTCTGGAAATGTATATAGTAATAAAACTGAAATAAGAAGAGTAGCCAGGTCCTGTGAACGTCAAGCAGCTACCTTAACAAGACAACGACTTCTCAGCTAAACTTCTGGTGCACCTGAATCTGCATACAAGGTGCAAGGAGTAGGGGTGAGTACTACCGACTCAGTGAGTACTAAGCATATAAAATGTCTGAAGATAAGAAATCCACGAAATGCCACAAACTAAAGCTAAAACTAACAGTCCGACACCTTAACTACGAACTAACAACAAAGTAATATCAAGTATATCGGTCAAGTATGATGCAAGAATGAAATGCACATGAACCCGCTACGCCATTCAGCCCGATCCGTTTAACGTTGACAATGCTCACTGGGGTTGTGTACAGACTCTGGAGGGGCTACTACATCCCAAGTGCAATATCATCATATCTCTACTGCGGCGTGCAGCCCGATCCATATTCAGTCCACAATATACATATGAGTCATATAACAGATTAAATTCATTTCTCCAATTTCCAATTATTAAGAAGAATATAATTTAATTATTTAAAATTTCAGAAAAAGTGACTTAGCATTTCAAAACAGTGATCACATACAGGAGTGAGATAAATGATTATACAAATCATGCTATCACAATGATATTCATCCTAGACAGATGCTACAAGTCGGCACAAGGCCCCAGATATGGCAATAAGCCAAATTTTCAATAATACAATGTGCGCATCAGCCGCCAATAAATTATACTTAGCACTCGGGATGGACCAAGTCACAATCCCCAATCATATACGATCCCGCACCCACACATGGGGTGCGAGTCACGCTCTACTATAGCGTTATGATGTGATAAGCCAGGGTTTCAAACCCTCAGGCCATCATCTATACAAACTACTCACCTCTAACAGGACGTAGACTGGTCCGCAATGCCTTTTCCTCTTGTATCGACCTCCTCGCGCGTCAAATCTAGTCAAAATCACAATGAATACATAATTATGGGTTAAAGAAACATAACCCAATCAAAAATACTCGAAAAGTACTAAAATTCATGAAGTTGGTAAAACACGAGCCCCGGGCCCACTTCTCGAAAAACTTTGAAAATCATATCATCATATTCCTCGTCTTGCCACGAGTCCGTACATATAGAGTTCACCAAAAATGGAGTTCAAATGGCCTTTCAAATCCCAAAAAATCTTTTTCAAAATCAAGCCCTAGTTCTTCACAATTTCAACCTATTTTCATAGATTTGAGTGTTAATTATTCACTAAAATGGTGTTTCTAAGTCAAGAGACTTACCTCAAAGAAAAAAAATTGAAAATACTCTTCAAGTCGCAGAAAAAGCTCTCTTGGAAGAGTAAAAATGGTGGAAATATTAAGTGGATCACGGATGAATTAACCCTTAAAAATATTCTGTCCGCCCAGGTATTTCCTCTATGCGATCCCATCCACCCCATTGCGTTCGCATAGGCCAAAGTCCCCAGCCCCCTAAATTCCTCTTGTGCGATCGCACTAACCCCCATGCGATCGCATAGCACAATCCTCCGCCAGGGACCACAGGCCTAGTTACTCTACGCAATTGCACTGCCCTTCTTACGGACGCACAACTCAAGGTTCCCAGACCTATGCGATCGCATGGGCCCTGATGTGAACACATAGCACAAAACAGTGCTCCTCTCTCAGCCTTCTATGCGATCGCAATGTGTCCTATGCGTCACATAGAGCAATTCCTTTGCAATATTTCTTTTGCATTTCTGCAACTTTCCAAAGCAAAAAAAACTTCTGATTGACCACCCGAAAACACCCCGAGGCCCCCGGGACCTCAACCAAAAGTGTCAACCCATCCTAAAACATCACACCAACATGTTCCAATCATAAAAACACATCTAAAAACACGAGAAACATCAACTTACCACGGATTCAAGCCTAAGTTAAACTAAAACTTTCGAAACTTGCATTTGATCTAAAACCCAACTTAAACACCTTCGAATGACCTAAAACTTTGCACGCATATCTAAAATCACCTAACGGAGCTACTACAACTGTCGGAATTCAATTCCGACCCTCGGATAAAAATCTCACCTATCAACCGGAATTCGCCAAAATTCAAACTTAGCCAATTCAAGCCTAATTCTATACCGAACCTCAAAATTCAGTTCCGATTGTGCTCCTAAGTCATAAATCACCACCCGAAACTAGTCGAATTTTTAGAAATCCATTCTGATCCCTCTAACTCATAAGTCAACATTTAGTTGACTTTTCCAAACTAATCTTCTCATAAAGAGACTAATTGTCTCATTTCTAATCGGACTACATCCGAATTACTTCAAATTCTTCAAACACATATAACAAAACATATAGAAGCATAAAATGGGGAAAATGGGACGGTCACTCACGTGATGACGGTTCGGGTCATTACATCCTCCCCAACTTAAACAAACGCTCGTCCTCGAGCGTGTCAAGAAACATACCTGGAGTATCAAAAAAGTGAGGATATTTGCTGAGCATCTCCTGATTGGTCTCCCAAGTGGCTTCCTCTACAGGTCGACCTCTGCATTGCACCTTCACCAAATCTATGTCCTTTAATCTCAACTTTCGAACCTCACGGCCCAAAATAGCCACCGGCTCCACATCATAGGTCAAGTCCTCATCCAACTGGATTGTGCTGAAGTCCACCACATGAGACGGGTCCCCGACATACTTCAGGAGCATAGAAACATGGAACACCTGGTGAAGTCTCGATAAGCTAGGTGGAAAAGCAAGCACATAAGCCACCTCCCCAATCCTTCTAAGTATCTCAAAAGGACCAATGAACCTTGGACTCAACTTTCCTTTCTTCCCAAACCTCGTAACACCTTTCTTGGGCGAAACATTCAACAAGACCTTCTCGCCCACCGCATAAGATATATCTTGAACCTTCCGGTCCGCATAAGTCTTCTGACGCGACTGAGCTGTACGAAGTCTCTCTTGATCACCTTTACATTCTCTAAGGCATCCTGAACTAACTCTCTGTCCCCAATAATCTAGCCTCGCGGGGCTCAAACCAACCAACCGGAGACCTACACCGTCTCCCATATAAGGCCTCATACGACGCCATCTGAATTCTGGATTGATAGCTATTATTATAAGCAAACTTTGCAAGTGGCAAGAACTCAACCCAAGAACCTCCAAAATCAATGACAAAGGTATGCAACATGTCCTCTAATATCTAGGTAGTATGCTCGGACTGCTCATCTGTCTCAGGATGAAATGACGTGCTCAACTATACCTGCGTGCCCAACTCCTGAAGAAAAGTCCTCCAGAACAGGGAAGTAAACTGAGTACCCCTATCTGAGACAATGGAAACCGGGACCCCATGCAACCGTGCGATCTCCCAGATGAAAATCTCTGCTAACTTCTCCGCAATAATAGGTAGTGCATATAGGAATGAAGTGCACGAACTTGGTCAGCCTATCCAAAATCACCCAAATCGAATCAAACTTGTTTGGGGTACGAGGAAGACCATTCAAAAATCCATAGTAATATTCTCCCATTTCCACTCCGGACTATCCATCTGCTGGAATACGCCACCGGGTCTCTGGTGCTCATATTTGACCTGCTGACAGTTGAGACACTTAGCCACATAATTCACAATATCCTTTTTCATCCTCCTCCACCAGTAATGCTGTCTCAAATCCTGGTACAACTTCGCAACACTCGGATGAATCGAATACCGCTAGCTGTGGGCCTCCTCTAATATCAACTCCCAGAGACCATCCACATTGGGCACGCAAATCCGGCCCTGCATCCGCAGCACACCATTATCTCTAATGGTCACATCTCTGGCATCATCATACTGGACCCTGTCCTTCAGGACAATCAAATGCGGGTCATCATACTGGCGCTCTCTGATGCGGCCATATAAAGACGATGGGGAAACCACACAAGCCAACACCCGACCGGGCTCAGAAATGTCTAACCTCAGCATCTGATTGCTAACGCCTGAACATCAACTGCAAGGGACCTCTCCCCAATTGGAACGTATGCCAAACTACCCATACTAATAGTTTTCCGGCTCAAAGTATCGACCACTACATTGGCCTTCCGGAGATGATACAAAATGGTAATATCATAGTTTTTGAGTAACTCAAGCCATCTCCGCTGTCTCAAATTACGATCCTACTGCTTGAACAAGTGCTGAAGACTGCGATGGTCCGTAAATACCTCACAAGATACACCATATAGATAATGCCTCCAAATCTTCAAGGCATGAACAATATCAGCCAACTCTAAGTCATGAACAGGGTAGTTCTTCTCATGGGGATTTAACTGACGATAAGCATAAACAACAACTTTACCCTCCTACATCAACACACAACTGATACTAACTCTCAACATCACAATACACCGTGTAAGAACCTGACGCTGATGGCAATACTAGTACCGGAGCTGTGGTCAAAGCCAACTTGAGCTTCTGGAAGCTTTTCTTGCATTCATCCGACCACACAAATGGAGCATTATTCTGCATCAACTTCGTCAAAGGCGAAGCAATAGATGAAAAGCCCTGAACGAACCTGCGGTAATAACTCGCCAAGCCGAGGAAACTTCAAATTTCAGTAGCTGAGGACGGTCTGGGCCAACTCTGCACCACCTCAATCTTCTTTGGGTCAACCTGAATACTATCACTGGACACCACGTGTCCCAGAAAAGCCACGGTACTAAGCCAGAACTCACACTTGTAGAACTTCGCATAAAGCTTCTCCTCTCTCAATCTCTGCAATACCACCCTCAAGTGCTGCGTGTGCTCCTCCTAGCTACGTGAGTACACCAGGATATCATCAATAAACACGATCACGAAAGAATCCAGATACGGTCAAAATATACTGTTCATCAAGTGCATGAACGCGGCTGGGGCATTAGTCAGCCTGGAGGACATCACTAAAAACTCGTAGTACTTATATCTCATCCTGAAAGCCGTCTTCATAATGTATGAATTCCTAATCTTCAGCAGGTGATAACCTGATCGGAGGTCAATATTAGAGAATACCCTTGCTCCCTGAAGCTGATCAAATAAATCCTCAATACAGGGTAGTGGGTACTTGTTCTTCGTTGTCACCTTATTCAACTGCCTGTAGTCAATGCACATTCTCATTGTGCCATCTTTGTTCTTTACAAATAAGACCGGTGCATCCCAAGGTGACACACTCGGCTGAATGAACCCCTTATCTAGGAGTTCCTGAAGCTGTTCCTTCAACTCATTTAGCTCCGCTGGTGCCATACGATAGGGAGGAATAGAGATGGTCCGAGTGCCCGGCACCAGATCAATACCGAAATCAATGTCCCTGTCCGGAAACATGCCCGACATGTCCGCTGGAAACACATATGGGAAATCCCTTAAAACGGGAACCGTGTAAAGACTAGGATTCTCAGCTTCCACTTCTCTCACGAAAGCCAAGTACGACAAACAACCTTTCCCAACTATCCGTTGGGCTTTTAGGAAGGAAATTACCCTACTGGGTACATAATCAGTCACGCCTCGCCACTCGATCCTCGGAATAGCCAACATAACTGTCTCAGCATGACAGTCCAGAATAGCATGGTACTGAGATAAACAATACATACCCAGAATCACATCAAAATCTACCATGCCCAATAATAGCAAGTCAACTCGGGTCTCCAGACCTCCAATAGTCACCAGACAGGATCAATATACATGATCCACAATAATAGTATCACCCACCGGGGTAGATACGTGCACAAGCAAGGCAAGACAACCATGGGCCGTACCTAAATAAAGAGCAAAATATGAAGAAACATAGGAATAGGTAGATCCGGGATCAAATAAGACAAAATCATCTCCGTGGCAGACAGATAATACCTATGATGACTGCATCTGGTGCAATGGCCTCCCTCATATCCGGAAGAGCATAGAATTGAGCCTGACCATCGCCAGTACAGTCCTCACCCCTGGGGCGACCTATGGCTACCCTGCCTCCACCCCTAGCTAACTGAGTGGGTGCCGAA